>OZ038504.1:21053840-21293840 GCA_964036315.1 Acanthosepion esculentum
GAGACTGTAGCTTTTATATGTAGCAATATTCCTTTCAACAAGGAGCAGGTAGGGGTTTTCTTGATGTTTTTCAGATCTACTGCCTTTGCTTAGCCCCAGATAATTTATATAGATGTGTTTGTGTGAACCAAAATACATACACCTGTATGTATGTCTACATTACATTTTCACACAATCATCAAGTGGTTGGTAACAGTTATGTGTAAAAATGGGAACTTTATACTTTTCTATATAGGATGTTTCCAGAAATATTGTAATCTATGCGATTAATAAGAGGTCTCTTATTAATCGCATAGATTACAATATTTCTGGAAACATCCTTCAATGTTTATAATATATTTCTACATAATTAGATACACCACATAACCATTTCCTTTGAACTTTTTAAATTTCATAACGTATTCTTCGATCTTTTGGCTTGTATAATAGAAAATCTTTTTCACGCTTTCACATGATTAAAAATCTTCGCCATGCACGTGATAACATCATCGCGTCTTTTGAAATTAAAATGATTTTGTAACGTTTATTTAGTTTGTAAAAAATAAAATGTAGCAACATGATTCCGCTACAAGACAATTTGCAAATGTTTTTAAAAATTTGACTCTACATATATATAAGACATTTTAAAAAAAAATTTAACCCTTAAGATGAACAATGATGTTCAAAAGTACTCGGTTATCCTACAGACAATATTTAGTTCAATATAATTTTTAAATAAAAAGTTTCATTAGAAAATATGAGAAAATTCAAAAGAGAATATGCAGGACTATGTTGTTTTGACATTCAACACAACATGTTTAAAAGATAAGTTGCTGCCAAATTACACACACACATATGTGTATATATACACACACACACACACAGTGACATGTCAAAATCATGGGATAGCAACATATAAAGATAATAGTAAGTGATAGCCCCCTATTTTGACATCATGAAAATGACCAGACCACTATCAGTTGTGGTCTTTATTAGAGATCCTGCAACCACAAATATCAAGAAGCTGTGGGCATATTATTGCAACAGAATGGCTCATCATATCTTCAATGGTCTTTTGATCATTTGTAGATCCAATGCCATGTTAGGTCCGATACACTTTACCAGGCTAGAGGAGTTCCTATACAGTACTCAAAACCTATTCCATAACATTTGGTACATCAATAAATATATATATATATATATATATATATATATATATATATATATATATATCTTACAGCAAAAAAACAAAAATTCCCTCAACATAGAAGATAGCCTATTTCAAGCCATTCTGTACACAGCTATGTGGATCAGTTTTAATAATAAATATTACTAGGATCCACCCAGATTATATACCAACAGATCGATTACCTGTAATATATATATATATATATATATATATATATATATATATATATAAACACTGTCTGGAGGAGAAAATAACTATAATCATCTTCTCAGACCAACATAAATTACTAAATAAATGATCAGAACTTATCTCAAAATACAGGCATACAACTAATTTTTACTGTTAGTTAAAAACTGAAAACTAAAAATGGATGCCTTGCAAAATATCCCATGAAAATGCAAATATATGCACTATATACAATGCAGATAATCCAACATATTTTAGACAAAGCCAATAATTTAAACTGAACAAATAAGCTAAGGAAACTCCCAAAATTATAAAATAAGAAGTGAACAAATAAATCAAAATAAATAAATTAAATAAATGATAAAGAAATTAAGAAACCATGAATAAACACATGAACGAAACTAAATAATAATCAACAACAAATAATAAAGTCATGTTCCATGCGTGATATCTTTCGATACATGACTGACAAGGCAGATTTGCACAGTAGGTTGCCATTTCTGCGGTAGACCAGTTGCCATACAAGGTTATAAAACCTGGTCTGCCCTGCTATTTACCTATAGCTGGGGTTGAGAAGAAGAGGATTCATACCTTTCCCAAGGGTATTAGCATGTAAGTGAATGTAATGAATTCGACTAGAATTCAATCTCGGTTCTCTGATTCCTCAGTCCAAGACGCTGTCCATTATTGCACCATCAATAATAAATAACGAGTAAAAATTTCACAAACAATAATATAAAATAACTACAAATAGCCACATTCAGAAAAACAATTATTTCTTCTCAGTAGCCTCTAGAATAATATTGAAATATAATCATTACTGCCTACCCAATAACTATCATGATAATACAATAGATTTTGCTATCGATAATGCATCATTGGCCAGCATATATAAATAGTCAAGCCAACACACATGGCATTCTAGTATGAAACAGACTATCACTGCTTAGTGTTGATCTCAGTGTATACTTATATATACATGTGAAAGTGAAAAATTATATGCACTCTTGTATAAAGATGTTATGGCGAAAATGCAAATAATTTGACTTATACTTATATATATATATATATAGATATATATATATATAACAATTAATGTAGTTTTTAATCCAACATTACTTCTCAATACTATAAACATTATATTTAGTGAGTACATGTATTTGAGTAGATATTTCTCTCCCTGTTTGTTTTTCTATCTACCAGCCTAGCAAATCCTTTTAACGAAAATGTGTATCCTTTAAAAATCCTTTTATTGCCAAGTATATTTACCTGGCCTCCCACCAAGGCTGGATATGACACAAGGTTGTTTTAACATGCACCCTACACATACTTATGTTTTTTGCGTGCCCCCGTGACCACTGTCATGCCGGCATTACACTGACCCAATCTGTTTAGTGCAATGAGGAAAGTGCTCCTGCAAGGTTGGAATCCCCAGGGATGAGCAACTTCTCCCATTTAAAATGAGGAGAAACATAGCTCCACATAGGGAGTGATAACCATGCCTCAGTAAACCCTCAATGGCAAGCAAGCCAGTAGATGGAGATATCACTTAAAAAAAAATGAACAGGAATGTCTACTCAAATATTTGTATACAATAAATATAACATTTTCTAATAATAAAATCTATCTATCTATCTATCTATCTATCTATATATATATATATATATATATATATATATATATATATATATATATATGTATGTATGTGTGTGTGTGTGTGTGTGTGTATAAAAGTCAAGGTTTCAATTTATATAAAATCGTAATTATAGATGAATTACCTTTTAAAATATAAATATTTTAAAATATATAAGTGGCATTTTCCTTAGTTCTTACAGTCACATGTGAAAATCTTGGACACATAAAACTTTTAATTTTTAAAAAAAATTAATTTCTAATGTGATTACTAATCTAAAAACTGAGTTGAACATTGTAAATACATAGGGTGTCTACATCTAAGGAATTTTGTGTCTATGCCCTAATTTATTGGGAAATTTAACAAAAGGCTACAAAGCAAAAGTTTTGGACATACATTAATAAACTGCCTTCAATAATTAATTAGTGTGCCCTTTATTTGCTATGACAGCTGTTGGACATTTTGAATAATTTAAAATCATTTTTTTGCACTTGTGTTGACAAATCACCTTAGGATTGCTTAAGTTTTAGCATTCCTCTGATGAACTCTAACTCTTTCCATAGATTTTCTATTAGCTTCAGGTCAGGTGACACTCTGAAACTCTTATTTTCCTTGCCTTTAACCACCCATTTTCTCTTTAGTATGTTTCAGATCATGCTGAAATAGTCAATGTGTTTAAGATGTTTTACAGATTGAACCAAGTTCTTTGCCAGTATTTCATCATACATAGCACTTTTCCCTTATTCCTTCCATGATATATAATGCACCTGTACCCCTAGAAGTAAAACAAATCATTGTCCTTCTACTACCAGGTTTAACTGTTGGGATCCTATTTTGAGGGTTATACAAAGGACATTTTTTTCTTTAGATATGTTTTGAACAGTTCCCACCAAAGAATTCAATTTTTGTTTTGACAAACCATAATATTTTGTTCCAGAACAAAGAAGGCTTCATGAAATGATTATGCGCAAAGAGGAGATGAAACTTTATGTGAATGGCCTTCAAGAGAGGGTTTTTCCCCAGAGTCCCAGTCTGCAGTCCTTTCTAACAAGATTTTCTGTGGATTTACTTAATTTTCGAGGATGTCCTGTTCAAAGATGTATTGTGAGGTCATATTGCTTTCATTTTTTAACGATAGCTGTTATCATACAGATGGGGATATTAAGTTCATTGAAGATCTTTTCATATTCCATTCCATGATTATGATAGTCAGTTATGACTATGAACTTCTTGAGAGATCTCCATTGTCTTCACCTTTGCAGATGCCAGGCAGAAAATCAGTGTTCATTTAAACTACATGCAGGACTTTTCTAAAATATCGATATTTGGGCATTGTGTGCTCTGGTGGCTTGGAGGAAACTTGCAAATTAATAATTTGAGTATAATTCAATTCTGAACTGCAAATTTTATTGTTACATTCATAATTTCAGAACATGTCCAAGACTTTTGCATATTGTATGTTTAATTTGTATATACTGTATATACTTGTGGATAGTTTTAGGGTTGTCAAAGTCACTTGTAGATAGGTTGTACTATAATCTGAGAAGTTACTTGGCCCTTTTTTAATGTAAATATATCTATGAGCAGTATAGATTGAACACTTTTATTCAATGTGTGACACTATACTGTTGGAAGGGGCAACTGTGTAAAACTTAAATGTCGGGAAAATTCATTTTCTCCCTTGTTCAAACCTAGGGTACTCACCATGCCACAGTCTACTTCAGATTCACTATGATGTTGAGTGATTTTTATTGAATTTTGGTGAAAAAAAGTGTGACCTGTTGTTGAATATATTCAGTAGATAAAAAAAATTCCTTATTTCTGCTTAGATATAGAATACCCTAAGTATTTACTTTGTTCAACTTAATTTTTATATTTCTAGCCACATTAGAATTTGTTTTTTAAATCTTTTGTGTGTGACTGTAAATTCTGCTAAATTTCAACTGCACTTTTAAGATTTCATTTATTCTTATTGTAAAGTTTTGGTCTGGTGGGTAAAGTGCAAAAAGCTATTTTTGGTTTTGTTTGTTTCTTTTTGGTTTGGTTGATTCTACCTGATGTCGCTTTTTTTTCTTCTTCGTCAAACTGAATATCAACCACGTGTCGTTCATGACAATCCTTTTTTATCAATTACAGCTTTGCAATTTTATCGTAATGTCTGCACTTCTGATGGTAGGTTAATGAAGGTGCCTGAGCAAACTGATCAGATTAAGGACCTCACTCAAGTTGATTCTTTTTCACACTTTGGCACCTTTTTTTATGTTTTTTTGCTTCTTTTATTGTGGCGCTGAACTTTTCTATTCAGGCTTATTCTTGATTTTTTAATTTGACTAACTTTTTTCCCCTCTTTGACTCTATTTGACCCTCTCCTTTTCTATCATGATCTTTCCCTCTCCTTTCTCTCATTTCAATGTATGAAGTCATGAGAACCATTATTCCCTTGCTTTTTAGGTTGACTACTTTTAAGAGTTTCATTGATCATTGATCATACTTTTTTGCCAGCAGTGGGCTGTCAATCCTCACAAATATTTCAAAGCTTAAGTCTGAAACAAGGTTGCAGTTGAGGAGCACCAGAACAGGACCAGACTCATTAGCAATATTTTTGGGTATCATTTAAATATACTTTGATCCTCAAAACCTGTTAAAAATGAAAAAAGAAAAGAAAAAGCTTTTATATCAATAATTGAAACATCTGAACAATTTTAAACTCTCTGACATTGAAACAAAGTGATTAATGTTACTACTCAACATTAAATCATAGATTAATGTTATATTAGCCTAATTTTTTTAAATGACAATTTTAGATATATTTTATTTTAGTCTTCAACATGCATATTAATCTTGTGACTTGCTCTTTATGATGAGTGCTTTGTGAAGAGGAAAGAACCCTGTGACTATAATCTTATTCTATCTAATATCTATACAACTAATACAAATTAGCTTGCTTTTTATGCCTATCCTGTCACTGTAAAATAGGGAAGAACAATACCTGACAATTTTCATCAGCCTATCAAACAGCCTATTGAGTGGGAAAAGTCTATATCTCTCATACCAGAGAATATTATAAAAGGCTTTGGATAATGATGTTAATGGCTGGAACCTGATACTCAAGGAATTTGGCACTGAATTCAGGCTAAACCTTACAAATAGTGATTAACTTATAAATATGTTCATTAACTTATAAATACCTTAAGATCATGTTTTAATTATTCCAATCTTAAATTCCTGATGAAAGTAAAACAAGTGCTGTTTCATCAAATATAAAAGTTTGTCTTTTCTGTACAAAAAGTTTATCCTGCCACTGAAGGTGACTTTGATCCATGAATAATAGGGTGTTTGAATTTCATAGGTGTGTTGTCATAACCTGCTATAGCAACTGAAAATAAGAATTATATCCATGGGTATATTCTTCTTCAATGTATCTATTAGCTAATGCAAATATATAAGGATAATAGATTTAATATAAGGAATATTTTGATATCTCAATTGGAAGTGATGATTGGCTGAGAAAAGCAAATGAGGACAAAACAAAACTTAGAATAAGAAATGTTTTAATATTCTGTTTTGTAAGTAAACATTGGTTTACTCTGAGAAGAAGAGGAAACAATCATTGACTGAGTAATAGGTTGATATTCCCCTTTCAATTGATCATTGGCTAACACAAACCAATGAGAAAAAAATTCTTAAAATAAGGAATATTATGTTGAGAAGTGACCATTGGATAATACAGACCTGTGAGGAAAAATTTCATAGAATAAAGAATAACCCAATATATTTTGTATACAATTCTTCCAAGAGAAAATGTCTTAGTATTCTGATCATTAGCTACCATTGGCTAATGCTGGCTGGGTGTAAGTTTTCTACAATGGGAGTATGATTAAATTAGCCTGAAGATTTAAGTTAGGCCTCCTCAGGTTTTCTTTCAGCTGTTTTTTCCATATATTTTATTTTGTCTTCATCTTTTCTTACAGGAACATGTTCCTGATGTCCCAGTTGAGGGAACTGATGTGGTAAGCACAGTTTGAAATTTTATGAGGAAAATATCAGTTTCAATGAGAGAAAGGTAAAACAGAGAAATTGAAGTTATTATTAATCTTCAGTTGCAGTTTGATATTCGTAGATAATTATCGTTGAAGAATTACTATTCACTGGTTGTTTAATGTTTTCTTTATTGAGCAAATTGTTAGATCGTGCAATAAACATATATCTAAAGATACAATCAATGACCAGTTCAGTCCCATTATGAATCAAACCTATTTTTCTGCCTTTCAATATTTACCTTTCTTTCTTTTTTATGATTTTTACCTGCTGATCAATCAACTGGTTTGATTGTTTATATGACTACCTTCTGTTTTAATTTTTTTTTTCCCTTCTTTCTGTTAAAAGATATCTCAAGCAACTAAACTTTAAAAACGTAAATATTAACTCCACAGAAATTTCCTCGGCGGAAGAGCCTAACGAACTTCTCATCTCCAGGATACAAAAAAGCACGTTTACGCAGAGTGTCGTTTGATTACTCAATTGAGACATTTTTCGTACGTACGAAAAATAATCCTTACACAAACTTCCTCAGATATTTTCAGTCAGATTCTGTTTTGTTTGTTTTAAAATAGCCGTTAATTATATTTTAGGTAATCAGGTTTGGGAGATATTTCACAAATAATTTAAAAAAATTTTTTTAAATTAGTTTTTTTCTCCTTTTTGAATACAGTACTCTCCAACTCCCACAAAATTGTATTTACTTTTTAGTAATACCAGCAAAAGTTAATTAAACACTTTCATAATAAGGAATGAAAATCAACAAATCTATTGTAAGTGTGTGACAAATATTCAATAAATATCATCTGAAATTTCTGGAGGAGTAATTGTCATGTTCCACATGCTGATTGATTGATTTGATTTTTATGGCTTATCAACCCTTTGTGGGTTATTTAAAGTCAAAAAATTTGGGCATTGTATGAATAATTCTTTCTTTGCAAGTTAATATTGCATTAAGAATTTTTTGAGGATAATGATTTTTTCTCAGTACAAATCTTATTATTTAACCCATAGCTTGGGAGAGGAGACAAATTTGAACCTTTTCCAAGAGTATTTGCACATAAGTGAATTTAATGAACTCAACTGGAATTCAAACTCGATTTACTGAGTTCTCACTGAGCCATTAAACCACCCGCACGTTCGTTGTAATTCTACAAATTAATTTCACTAATAGCCTCATCCTTGTAGTTTTTGTTACTTATTAATAAAAACCAGAAGCAGTAATAGTAACCAATAGTAGAATAATCTGTGGAATAAGTCTCCTCTTGTCTGTAGGTTAATTGATGTTTGCAACTTGTGGAAAGAAATATTTTGAATTATTAAGCCTCAATATTTTTCTTTCTGATATAATTTTGATTCTTTAATATGAAAGTGTTAAATTGATTTTCAGATAATGACCATAGCTGCTATTAACAAACAAAACAGCTGTATCTTGTTTCAAAAGGACATATTATTTTTGAAGTAGTTGTCTAATACACATTTTACATCAATATCTTAATCTACAGTGCATCATCTTTACTCTTCTCTCTAAAGTTAATAATAAGACATCAATAATTCCAGTTGTGATTGGTGCCTCGAGTTTGATTTGAAAAGGTTCCGATAGACTTGTTGAAGGAGTCCCTGGCAAAAAATGGTTTTCACTAGCACAGCTCACATCTTACGAATGGCTTTATCTATATAAAATCTGTGTGTTTTTAGGTTGTTTTATTTTTATTTTTTCACTTAAGTGTTCAGTGAAAATGTCATGAGGCCATTTTTGCTCTTAGGTCTCTGTTTGGGATCTGGAAGGAAATATGTATACAACAGAAAGCACAGGAAATAACAATAATAATAATAATTTCATCATCAAAACTATCATCACCACTACAAATAATAATAACAATAGCAAGGAGGAAGTGGAGGAAGAGAAAAAAAAATAGATGAAATAAAAATGCAGGCATGAAACAAATGGATCAGAAAGTGTTTGATATTATAATACAGGCTTAGGTAAATGCAAAAGAAATCTCATAAAATTTACATTAAGTTCTCAAAATATGATAAAGTCCACATTAGAAATTAAACTTGTAAATGAGTGAAAATCATTTCAATTCGAAATATGTTGCTTGATATTGCCAAAAAACAGTTGAACATTATAAGATGAGGAGTACACATTGATGTTTGCAGGAAAAGTTTTAAAAATCTAGATGATTTTTTTTCTTTTGTATGAACCCACATGAAAAAAATCTTTGTGTTGCATTTTGTATCCGGAGGAATGCAAAATAAATCACACAGTATGGTTTGAGATTTTGATAACCAAGTAAAATATTGCTTAACTGTGATTCTGATAAAACAATAAATGCTTACTTTAACCTACAATATATATTCAGTGAAAATTAAAATACATATTTTATGTATGCATATACATTAGATATGTGAGGCATGTGTGCATAATTATTTAGTTTGTATACATTTTAGAAATGTTATCACTCCAACTCCATGTCTCATATTAAAGAATCCAAATTATATCAGTTTTCAAAAAATCTTGATGTTTAATCCAAATTCTTCAAAACATGTATAGTTGAGAGTATTAAAAGACTGAGTTTACACATTCTATAAGTGTTTTCACCTTTCTGTGTATGTGTGTGTGTGTATATATATATATATATATATATATATATATATACATACATACATACGATATATATATATATATATATATGATATAATGATATATATATATATATATATATATATATATGATATAATGATATATAATTTTGTATAATATCAACAAACAGTAAAAAAATTTTTTGTGACGCATTTCATCCATTCAGATTTCATCAGACTGGGCTTTAATGACATTGTCACATCTACACATGCACATGAATTGAGAGACACAAAAAATATTCTTTCAAAAGATTTTGAAACTACCTGCGTCTCTCGTTTCGTGCACATGTGCAAATGTGGCAATGTCATCAGAGCCCAGTCCAGTGAAATCCGAATGGATGAAACGCGTCACAAAAAAATTTTTTCCAGTTTGTCATATTTTTATATATATATATATATATAACTTGAACATTATATTTAGTGGATACTTGTATTTGAGTAAGCACTCTGTTTATTTATTTTAATGATAGTTCCTTCTGCTCAGAGGGTCACAGGTTTAAATCTTGGCAGAGAGCGTAAATTTTTCTTTAATATTCTGGCCGGTAGATGAAAATAAATAAATATGTTTTTTAATAAATAAACGGAGTGTCTACTCAAATATGAGACCGACTAAAAGTAAGATTTAAAGGGATATAATCTGTTGGATTATTAAAAATCCTTTCTAAATATATATATATATATATATATATATATATATATATATATATATGTGTACACCAACCACACACACATTTGTTTTTTAGAAAGTAATATTGCATTTAAAAAATGCAAATTTGAAACTGGTCAACTAATGCAAAGCCAAAGTTAAATTGCAAACAAGACTTCAATTTAATTTAGTGGCTGTCCCATCTTGGGCCTTTCAATTCTCTGATCGGCTTTGTTGATGTCTTCAGGGCATGAAACTGAAGTAGGTGCACTTGGTCACTGGGAATTCCAAATATGCAGCACCTTCAATTTCATTAAAGGAGTCATCTTGACACATTTGTAACAGAGACCCTGGAAACTGGGTAAATTTTGTCTCTAGCTATATGTATGTTTGTGAAGTTGAACCATAAAACATTTAGCACTATGTAGGTGATTATTTTTGCCAAGCAAAATGTTAGTCCTGTCAATGCAAGTTAAATTTTGTTGTGTAGTCATATCCTTCTATGGCAACCTTCTATGGTTGTGTAGTCATATCTTTCTATAAAAGAATCTTGATAGAAATTGAGAGCCAGGCTACTGTAATTTCAAATATATAGGACTAATATATAAACCACTATATTTTGCAGTGATTCCATATACAGTAAATGGGGAAGTAAAATGTATAAATGATGCAAAGTGCTAAATTTTAAGACCAACCTAGTGTCATATTTGTCATCATAGGGAAACAAATAAATACCAATGTGTGTTCTATTAATTATTATTATTTATGGTAATGTTTTTAGGATTTTTTAGGATAATAGTCTGTTGAAGTAGACCTTTTCCAAAACAGAAGAGATTTAGTAAAATGGCACAATTAAATCTAATCTAATAAACAACTTGAAAGAAATTGGAAAGAAATCCAAGATCATTTCAGCTCCCACCAACCCCCAGTGATATCTCATCAGAGAATCAAGTACAATGATTTACAACTGTTTGCTGACCAGAGATGAAATCCTTCCTTGGATTGCTGCAGGAGATGAAAAATGACTAGTATATATTAATAACAAAAATAAAAACATCTGTGGTTATTAATGTCAAACAGATCTCAAAATTGAAAACCAGTTTCACTCAACAAAGCAAACCCTATAGGAAATAAAAATATTAGGTTTAGAAACTTTGCCTCATCCCTGATTCTCACCAAACCTTAGCACATTCAGCTTATCATTTGTTTTGATCACCAGAACATTTATTTACTGCCAGGACATTCAAGGAAGATGTCAATTCAAGTTAGCTTCCTTTTCACCAATTTTATCAGCATGAAATGAAACAGTTGGCTTTACATTGTATGACTGTAATCATAAAGGATGACATTTACATGTTTGATTAAAAGACAATTTAGCTTAATTTTCTTAACAGCTTAATATTTGTTGCATAAGAGCGCATCTGGGCTGTATACATCAGGCGTAATATGTTTGCATGAACTGAAATTCCTTTGAAGTATATATTTTCGTATGACTGGGGAATGTCTAAACTTATATAATTGTTTGAATTCAGTGAGAAATGCAAGCTGTCAGCATTGAGCAGGCAAGCAAGAAAAAAATGTCAATGACTAAAATGAGCAGAAGTGTTTATTTCTTTTATTAAACAATCAATAAAGAAATTTGGTAACAACAGTCAGCAGTGTATAAAAATGGTTTTCATTGACAATAAATAAGAAAGGTGGAGATTTTCACAGTTACTTCATTAATTTACTAAAACTCAGCTGTTAAGTTTTTAAACTACCAGAAAGAATAATTTATACATATAAAATGCAATGTGTAATAAAACATTCACAGTCCGACATAAGGAAAGATTTTTTAAAAATTTGATATTTGTTTATTTAGTCATATTTTTGGTAAGTGGATATATATATATACGAATACAGACAAAAGGTAAACTTATCTCAGCCAACTACTTTATCAAGGCAAATGTAAGGTTTTTTTGTAACCTTATATTTGCCTTGATAAAGCCCATCAGAGGAAGTAATGTGTTGGCTAATATAAGTTTTCCTTTTGTATTTAATCATATTGTCCTTTTACAGATATATCTTAGTTATATCTGAAATACGACGCACGCACGTACGCGCGCACACACGCGCACACCCACACACATATATGAGTGCTGGTGTTAAGAAAATCATGCTCAAGGTATAATAACAGAGCTATAATTTATATTAATAATAAATAATGTTTTTCCTCACTGGTAGCATAACTCTGGGTTTCATGCACTAAGCAATCGTCAGGTGCAGTGTGCATAAAACTCAGTTGTGTTACCAGTGAGAACAAATAGGCATATTAATTATTAATATATGTGTGTGTATTTCGGTAGCAATAACTCTTTCAAGCATGCTTGGTTAAATAATATTGACTAGTTCTATCTATCAAATTTTTTATTAACTGAATCAAGTGTTTTATGGTATAAATAGTTTCACCAAAGTTCATATTTATTTTTAAAATAATATAGAATAAAAATAAATATGAACTTTGGTAAATTTATTTATTACATAAAACAACTAATTCAGAAATTTGAAAAAGTTAAACAATTTGATAGACACAAATTGTTCATATTATTCAATGAAACATATATATATATATATATATATATATATATATATATATATATATATATATACACACACACACACATACATATATGGATACACACACACATATATATACACACACACACATATATATATATACATACACACACGTATATATATATATACATACACACATATATACATATATATACACATATATATACACACACATATATATTTATATATATATATATACACACACACATATATATATATATACACATATATGCACACACACACATATATATACACAGACATACATATATATAATTATATATATAAATTAAAATCTATATATATATAAATTAAAATCTATCTATCTATCTATATATATATATATATATATATATATATATATATATATATATATATATATATATATATATATATATATATTAATTTATTGCTTAAACATTACTTTTAATTGATACTATATTTGAGTAGATGCTGTGTTTATTTATTAAACAGTATATTTATTTATTTCCATGTACCAACTTGAATATTTGAGAAATCTTATTAGAAAAATATGCATTTTCTGGCAGGATTTGAACCTGTGTTCACCTATGGGAAAGCGCACTTGATCTGACGTACTTCGGCTTCTATTCTATTAATACATAGAATAAAATAATTCATTTGTGTATGAATCGAAACTCCAAGTTTCATGGATATGTTTACGTCCAATCTTTGGTGGATTTTTTACATTTTTCTTAGGAAAAAAAAGTTATTTAAATCATGGAAAATTTTTCAAAAGTACTGCTGTAAATGATGCAAGATGAATTAAGATGAAAGTTTGAATTTTTTCACTTATATCTCAACCATGTGTAATAGAACTGTTGAATATTAATGAAGTAGTTATTTTTCTTTTTTATTTCTGGTATTTGATTAAATTTTAATATTAAATGCACAATAATCAATTCACTAGTCTCCACAACTTCTGGGGTGATTCATCTATTGTAAAACACTAATGTTCAAAACATGGACTTGTACAATTAATTAATTTACTGAAAAGTTTCTAATTATTTATAACTTATGCCTTTTTAATTATTTATTTTTAATTTTCCTGATGATATTTGGTGACATTAATAAAATTACACTTTATTCCATTTAAGTACAATTACAGTTTATAGTGTGGATATGTAACTACTTAGATAACATATGTATGTATTTTTTTATCTGTGTAACACATTTCACAGAGCAGACATATACTAGTGTCTGATCCTAGGCAGAAATGCAGGGAAGCAATAGATTAACACCAAGGAAAAGTACACAGATACAACACTCTGATTCTATGCAAAAATCCAGGGAGTCCTAAGCAGTGTGCACAGATATTCTGATCATAAGCACAAGTTCTGAGCCATATGTAAATAAAGGCTTCATGGGTATTGGACCCATAAAGCCTTTATTTAGTTTCTGAAATAATGTGTATAAAACTTTGTGTTTTTCAACTGACCCAACAAAACAAGTATTATTACTGTAAATGCTTGATTTAGTGTCCCCTCTGAAATAAGTGGCCCACTTTCAAATAAGTGCCCCAGGGCAACTAAATTAATATATTTGAGAAATGAAATGTTGCACTTATCTGGATCTGAAAATTTAAAAAGTTAATTTAATCAAAATAGGCTCTCTTGAAAAAATTTTAAGAGACTCTGTCGCTAAATTGAACATTTACGGATGGATGCATATGTAGACCCTCGAGAATAAAGTAAGTACTTAGTATATCTTAACAAATCCAGGTGATTTTTAAGTCTGAAACTGTAACAAGTTTTTTATTTTATTTTACAGGATGAAGAACCAAATGTAACTCCAATAAAAGATGTAAGTTCATTTAATCACTTCTATTTCAAACTTCAAGATCTCAAAAGCAGTTCATCATTTCAAAAGCACTTCACTATTCCAAAAGGCACTTCTCAAGCTCAAGAATAATTTACCATCTTACAAACATTTGATCATTTCACAAGCACGTCACCATTTCTAAAGTATTTTATGTTTTCAAATGCACTTCATGGACTCAGAAAACAGAGAGCCAAGTTTGAATTCTGGTTGAGTTCATTACATTCATGTATGTGCAAATACCCTTGGAAAAATACAAATCCATCTGTTCTCCCCCTAGCTATGGGTTAAATTGTAGGAATTTTATCTGGAGAAATCATTGTTATCTCAAAAAAGTTGTTAATGCAATATTCACTCACAAAGAAATAATTATTCTTAGAAATCCCAAAATATGTTTCAGCTTTACATAACCAACAGAGAAAAGAAATCAATCAATTACAAGCCCTTCAAGCAGTTAAATATTGTTAGCTTCTATAAAAAGAAAATAAAGAGCTTAGATTAATTCCTCTACACATTTTTCGGCTTTTTTCTCAGTTGAGTTTGGAGCCAAAAAGTTGAAAATGTTAATGTTGCTCTTGTCAGTATGATGCAAAATAACAGGAATCTTTTCTTTTAATAAATATAGTCTCCTGAAAGTTGAATTTAACATGAAAAGTACTCTTTACAAGCATTACTTATAATGTCATCTACTATTGCACAAACTGCTATTATCAAATCATAACTTCATCTTTGCATAATGTCTGGAGGCACCACATACCTTAAAACTACATTTTTATCATATTACATACATATATATATATATATATATATATATATATATATATATATATATATATGTGAGAGAGAGAGAGAGAGAGAGAGACATGGCTTCTTGGTTAGGCTTCTTTGCCCCCACAAAGCACACACACAGACATACATATATATATGATAGGATAGGATAAGGAACAACTAAGAAACATTTATAAATTTAACATGTTTTGTTTTTTATTTACGTTTCATCAGAAAACAAAATATATAGGAGAAAAGAATATTCTGGTATTTTTTATTTTTGTGTTGTTTGTTTTTCATTGGTTAAGCAGACCTCACGTGTATTTGTCCTGTCAAGCAGCATTCATGTGTATAATTTTTGTGTTTGTGTATCATAATTCTAGTTAGTCTGTGTGGAATTTGAAAATGTGTGTGGCATTTTTATTTATGTCTGGTAATTGTCCATATGTGGATTGGGGATGTTTTATGTGAGTGAAAGAATTTAGGTTATACTGGTTGTGGTTGTGGTTAACAGATCTTAGATTCTTTAAGCATAGATTTTATAAAAGTTAGTGATATAATAAAGTGTGTTTGATATGTGTTTGTTGATGGTAAAATATTTATCAGGATTCCTTCTAAGTATTTCCTATGTAGTAAATTATGTTCTTTTTTCTTTAATTAGGGTAGCATTTATTAAATTGAAGTTATGGCCTGTTTCGTTTCTGTGTCTGTTTTAAGTGTTTGTTTTGTTCAAAACACATCCAACATTATTGTGGATTTGGGAAAGCCCACAAGGAGACACCATCAACAATCTATTTAGGAATGCAGTTTTGCACTGAAAAACCTACTCAAGCTCTGAGCCCAGGAAGGATCATCTCCCAGGCATATAGAATCTAAGCATAAAAAGTCAAATATTGAAGAAATTCAAAGCCATGTCTCAAAGACAATCTGAAAAACTCTACAGAAATTCCATTTGCAAACAAACATATACAGCTGCTGCTAAGAACAAGTTTGAAACTTTTAAATATATCAGGGATTGAAATTCCATTAGGTAAAGATGAATGATTCTACTTTGGCTGTATTAATAAATTTACATGCCCAATATTAAGCACTGTGTATTGAAAAAGCTTTCAAATTCTATTAGATAAAGATTATTATTAGGCATTATTTACATAGCCAATATTGACTATTATGTTCACCTAGACAAGTTGCCAACCACGAGATCCCAGTCTGCCCTGCAGTTTAACCTATAGCTAGTGGGGTTGGGTGTAAAAGAGATGGATTCATACCTTTGCCAAGGGTATTTGTGCATGAGTGAATGCAATAAACTCAACTGGAATTTGAAATCAGCTCTCCAATCTCTTATTTAAAACTGCTATATATTACACCACCCACACATTCATGATCCATAATTCTCATTGAGGGGAAAAAGTAATGTACATGTATCCTGAATCCTCTTCTGACCATTACTCAGAATTTGAAGATTTGTTATCAAGGTGATTAAGGGGTCGCATTTAACACTGTTTTGAAATCAGTTAGTCTTCTTTTTCTTTATCTGCCATGTCCCCTCAGGATATTGGCGATCATGGCTCTCCACAATTTCCTGTCTTCTGTAGCTGTTAATAAATTTTGTCTTTTATTATTTCTCCTTAATCCTGTACGGCCATTGATTTACTTAAGTTCATTAAGTATGCTATGTACTGTTTTACTCTGTCCTGCTCTTCCTCAATCTGTCCTGTGAATATCAGGTTTTCCAAGCCCTCCTTCCTCATTATGTGCCCCAGAAATTCCAACTGCTTCTTTCTGATGTTAAGTATAAGTTTCCTCTTTGTTTCCATTTTCTCTAAAACCTTGTTGTTGCTGACATGTTCAAGCCATGGTATCCTCAGCATCCTTCTGTAGAAGCACATTTCTGTTATCTCAAGTCTTTTCCTTGTCTTTGAAGAGATTGTCCAGCATTCACTAGCATATAGAAGGACAGATATCATGTAACAGTTCAGTACTCTTGTCTTTGTTTCTAATGAAGTTTTTCTGTCTCTTAATACTCTGTTTAGCATGAGACCTGGGTTCAAATCTCACTCAATTTGTCAGGAAGGTTACTTCTTGATGTTATTGGCCTGGGAAGGCAATTCCAGCATGTAGCACCTTTGAAAAATGCCTGAAAACCACACCCCAGGTTAGCCCAAGTCTTGTGAATGAAACTGGGTATACAGAACTATATGAGAGCTGTCAAAAGTCATCTTGACCAAGGTTTTGAGAAAACTGGCTTTATTCAGACTGTTGATCCCACCAGATAATGTGTTCTTTCCCAGAAATTGTAACTAAAGTCCACTCAGTATAGCTGCAGTATTAACCACAGGTGGGCTCCGTGGGTGTTGAACAAACACAAATGTGCCAGCAAGTGCGTACAACTGAGATTGGCTAGTCGCACTAGCAGAGAGGCATACTTGGACACAAGTGATTAGTATTACATAATAATAACAATAAGAAAGAAAAAGGAGGTAATAATGCTCTCAGACATTTAGTCTCTTCTAGTCAATTTTGAAGCTTTTCATTTGTACACTCCTAATAATAAGCTTATGATTGTTATTGCAATATTTTATTGTTTATCTCAAATAATCACTGATGCAATATTGTAATTTCTACAAGTATTTTATGGTCAGAAAAAAAAACAAGGAATTTATTCAGTCATTGATTTTAGAATTATGACATCAGAAAATTCAAAACATAGGAGACCAATGAAAATTTCATAGGTACTGCTAGGAGATATTATATTGCCAAAAGTAAATGTTAGTACTTAGTAAAAACATTAACACCCCCTCCACACACCAAAAAACATAAAAGTACTTATACTTACCTTTTTGTAATGAAAAATAAAATGGGCTTTAGTTGTGTTTATTCTCATAAATCATTTTAAAATTCTCCTGTGATGACCAATTATCATGTGGCAACTTCATTATCTCATGATAAATGTTTAAAAAAAAGACAAAAAAATATGTATAAACTTTTGTTATTTTCTTTTTATTAATCCAGGCTGATGAACTTGCAGGTTCTCCTCAGGTACAATTTTTCTTTTACTTCTCAATTTAGTTTACCTATTATCTCAACACCATTTTTTAATCATTTCACCCCAAGCAAAGCATGAAATCAACTAAGACACAAAGGGTTACTGAGTGTGAAAGAATAAGAGAAAGAGAAACATTATTAAGGAGCAAAAAAAATAAAAATAAATAAAAGAAGAGGAATCAGAAAGACAGTAGATAATGATTGACCTTGCATTTACATTTTTGAAGATCAAAGATGACTGAAAAGCAACAAGCTGGAAGACACATACAAATGAAATGTGTGAGAGAAGAAACTGTTAGCATAGAATTTATGGTTGCATCTAGCCATTTTGAACTGCAAGATGATGCAATCTTGTTGCTAATCTATTACTATGCTTAAATGTGTGGATATTTTCAAATTCTTTAATACAAACTCGACTTTTTTTTGTTTTCACTTCAGAAAAATAAGCATTTAATGAGGCTCACATATAAATTTTTAAATTTTCTTATTTTCACATTAGAAAACCTTTTCTGCCTGCCAGATTTGAGAATGCTATCCTCTAGAAAAACAACGCTTTTCCTTTCTTAGGCTCATGTTTTCTACTACTGTCATGAAGTAGAGTGATTATATTGAATCAATTGTTACGCCTATTGCTAGGAAAATTGTTTCACTCCATCGTACCAGTCAATTTTTCTTGTCAGAATCTATAAATCTATCATTCATCCATACATTGAATATTACTGGCACATCTGGTGCTCCTGCTATATATCTCAGGATTCTCAACAAAATTCAAAGAAGAGTCTTCAACGTAATTGGTCCTGACCTGGTATCGCAACTTCAGTCACTTTCTCACTGGCAGGACATGGCTTCCCTCTGTCTGTTCCATAAAGATTTTCATGGCAACTTTTCTGATGAACTTTTCTCCTTGGTGCTTCAACTGCATGAATTTATGCATGCGACTAGATTGGCAATTAAGTCTCACTTTTTTTTTATTGTTGAACTAGCTAGATGCCACCATACATTTCATTCTAACAATTTATTTTCACATATGAATCTCTGTTTCAGTTTCTTGCTTTTCTGCCAGCTACAATCTTCAGAAATTTAAATGCAACATCAATCACAATCTTCTGTCTTCCCGACTCCTGTTTTTTTATTTCCTTTCTCCTCACTAAAGCCTCCTCATTCTCTCCTACTCCAAGTAAACCTCTGTATCTTAGTGACATTATTGCTTTGCTTGTGAGCGAAATAGTTAAAAAAATAATAATAATAATTACTATGATATAAGAATTTCACTTTGGCTACTTGTTTATATTATTATCCTTTGCATAAATAGGTCAAAGTTCTAATTCCTAAATTCATTGTAAAATAAATGGAACAACATTCTATTTGCTCCATTGCTGCTTTTCAAGAGAAAAATTTTAATAAAGAATTTAGGATTTCTGACATTCACCAAAGAAATTATCTGAATTCATAAAAGTGCTTCTAAGCCCAGTTAACTAAGCACAGAAATTCTTTTTGTAGTTGTAAACAAACTAGTATGGAACACTAACAGATTTAAAAATTTTTTTTAAATTTTTTACAATGATGTTCAACCTGTTCAAAGTCCAAGAGCCACTCAACGTAAATGGTTACAGAGTGAAAGGCACATTTTATGGGGATATGTGAGAAAGATGACAGTTAACACTAGAATTGCACATGTTAATTTTGTAGTGATTGGGGAAGCATCTCCTTAGGAGTAGGTTCCACAAAGCAGTGGTTGAATCTACTTGTGTGGAACAAGATGTCTGAATATTTTATGAAACCATTCAGGCCTTGTCTAAGAATTAAAATTAAATACCAGGTTTAAGGAAGATAAATTTGAGATATATATATCTTTTTTTAATCCTGTAATCATTATGGAAAAAAATGCAATACTAAACTTAATTTATTCTTTAGAGTTTGAAGCATTATATTTGGGATTTGATGTTCAGTTCCCAGTAGGTGAGTTTCTGTAATAATACTTTAAAGTCAAGAAATATTTAGTTCCTCTAATCAAGCTTGTACTGAATGTCCGAATCCAACTCTTATAACATTAGACTGAAATAGACTAAAGAATAGAACTCTGCCAAGAGGCATTTTCTTTAGAAGAAATGATTATTGTTAATTATAATATTCTTTTATATATGCTTCATGATACCAGCAAGGACATGCTGCTAATGTAATGATGATTACCAGCACAGAAAATCAAATCGTCGAGTTCAGGTCATGTCGGTTGCATTCACATTTTGCACTAATTCCCTTGGGGAAGGCATAAAGTCATTGATTCCCCACCATGGGTTAAAAATCAGACTTTGCTCTCTAGGCATGAGTGGCATCCAGTCTAAGAGAAGAACAATTCTGCATTCAAATCTGTGGAGAAGGCAATAGTAAACCATTCCACTACCTTTCCCAAGAAGTCATGACAATTCATAGATAAAGAAAATTAATATTACAGACAGCCATGATTGCCTATGTCTTGAAGAGACATGTCATTTTAAAAAAAACAAACAATGTCATGAACAAGAGGTGGAGAACTCAAAGAAATAATAATTGGACTTGATCAATAACATTGGCCGGCGATGTTTTCAAGGTTGAAGATATAATAGCTGATTAAAGCAGTTTTTTACGCTGAATCCAAAAATCATATTCTTGTTTTCTAATCAGATCAAATTTTTAAGATACAAGCTCTTACTTGTAATGTGTAGAACAGTATTATAACTCTATTTTCTTGTTGAATCAAATAAATAACGCTAAATCTAGGGCTGAAACCCTCACAGAATGCCCACATTGTGCCATGGTAAACTGAAAAATATGCAAAAGAAGCTATTCATGGATGAAAGGTCATTTCAAGGACTTCCTCCTGTGCTTCACAGCCACTGCATCCCATTTCAAGCACCAGCAGTAGTCAGCGAGAAAGTTTACATCCCACTGGCCTTGGTAGCGCTCTTCCATAATGCAAATGTCTTGGTGAATGTGCTCACCCTGCTCTTCACTCAAATCTCCACAGTTCTTTGGAAAATAGCCCAAGTGTGACCACAGAAAGTGCAGGTTGACTGACATTCATGCCCCGAGTTGGCAGAAACTCTTCAGTACCTCTTCAATTACCTTCTTGTATTCTGTACTCCGGTGGTTTCCCAGGAAGTTTGTAACTACTGACTTCAGTGACTGCCAGGCAGACAGTTCAGCTTCAGTCAGTGCTTCATCAAACATGAGTTCTCTTATTTGAGGGCCATCAAATATACCAGCCTTGAGTTTCTTCATGCTTATCCTTGGAAACTTTACTTGGAGGAAAGCAAACCAGCTGCCTTCTCTGTCCATTGCCTTCACAAAGTTCTTCATTACTCCTAACTTTATATGTAAGAGTGGAAGAAGTATTTTGTTCGATTCAACAAGAGGGTGAGACCGAATGTTATGCGAGCCAGGTTTTAACCCTCGTCTTAACGGCCACTCTTGTCTGACATAATGTTGGTCATCAACTCTGCTGTCCCAGAGACACAGTAAAAAGGGATATTTTGTGTATCCACCTAGGACCAGTCCAACCACCTTATCTTCACAGATCAACCATTTGTGCTTCTGTTAGTTAAAAGCAGACAGCAAATGATCCATGCTCCTGTGAGTTTCTTTCATTTGTACTGAATGCCCAATAGAGATAGATGAAAAATTATTGCCATTATATAGAACTGCTTTGAGAATTCTATTGGATGAGCCAATAAAAAGTCTCCATTCCATAGCATCATACTCTAAGCAATGTTGTTGCAATAAACCAATGATGTCTTAATTCTCTCTCACAGTCTCAATACCAGTAGAATGTTGTTCCTGGTGTCAACAGATGTTTCTCTTTGAGACGTGAACACAGCAGCTGAGCAGACTCCTTTGAAAGGTTCAGGTTTCATATCAGGTCGTCGAGTTCTGCTTGTGTCAAGGGTACTGACTTGTCATCCTCTTCTGGCTTGTATGCGTCATCCCCAGCTACAACAGTCATATCACTGTGTTCAAAATCAGAGCTATATTCCATGTTACCATCTGGCTCAGGAACAGGAAGGTCAGGGCCATGAGGGATTAGTGTTATGGCAGAAGGAACATCAGGGTATTGGACATGGTGCTTGTTCTTGCAATTTATTCCTTCTAGATTTATCATGCAGAAATAGCAATCCGTATTGTGATCTTTTCCTTCCCTCCAGACCATTGAAATGGCAAATGGCATACTCTTCCTTTTACCTTTCCTCCAATCTCTCAAGTTCTCCACACATGTTTTACAACAAACATGGGGAGTGAATAGCTTATCCTGATCCCCTAGTTTGACTCCAAAGTAATCACGATATGCCTTCTTCACAAAGTCAGTAATTTTTGCTTGACAGGAAGAACCACATTATGGCAGATAACAGAACCTGTCAGGGTTATTCTTACACTTGCAATCCATTCTTACAGGAATACAAATGAAAAGAGAAAAAATAAATCAGCACTCAGCTCGTCATTGACACAGTACATTAAAATCATTTCAAGCTGAGGGATAAGCCCCACCCCTCTAGGTATGTGGGTGTTAGCAAGTAGAGGGGTACACTGTAGTTAGGTACACATACAACATTATATGCTATACTAAACATCAGGCACCCATGATCAGCTGTGACAAGTAGAGTCCACAGGCTTTTGAATAAGTGTTATTATTGTGTACAATTTTTTGTGAAGTATTCAAGCACATCTTAAAAACCAAACACAATGAATGGTATTTTTGAATTCAGCATGGCAATCATATATCACTTGACAAACCTTTGACCTTTGGCAAAAATTTTAATGCAGACCAGTGTAATTTATCAAATTAAAGTAAAATAATAAATAATAATTACATTATATATATAAAATATTCACAACAATAACAACATTTACTAAGTTACATTAATTAACATCCTCCATAGTTTACCTTTCCTTACACAATTAGCTTAAAGAATATATTTTTTAAATGTTCTTAAATTAAAAATTTTGTAGACTTAACAATATTTTTTCCTCTATTTTTCTTCAGTTTATAAATAGATATTGCAAAATAAAATCCTACATTTAAATTGATAAATATCCCTTTGGAGACAAAATGCATTGATAAAGAAAAGTTTTTCCTTTTGTCTTTACTCATATACATATATACATATATATATACATATATACATATATATATATATATATATATATATATACATACATATATACATGCACACACACACACACACACACACACACAAAGAATAAATATACCTTTGTTCCTCACTGTTCAATGCCTGTAGCAATTGTCAGGCAGAAATTAAAGAATGGCCATTGCAATATGGTGATATACAGGGTGATTGAAAAATAACTCCCTCTTTTATGTATGATGGACTCTCCTGTCTAACAATAATTTTTACAAGAAGGGAAAGTCCTTCATACATAAAATAGGGAGTTATTTTTCAATCACCCTGTTTATATATTAATAATAAATATGCATTTTTTTGTTCACTCGTGGAAAAATTCTGAGTTTCATGCAATCACTAGGTGCTTATTGAAAACTGACCATTACATAATTTAAATATTGATATTTATACTGTACTATAATGATAGTAGAGTAGTCCATTTATTTATGGGTGGGGGAGGGCATAATAGAATAATAATACATATATATGTATTTATATACACTTATATATCTCCAAATACAAATATACATGTCTAATATGTAGTTTCAAATCTAATACAAATGTACACACAAATATGATATATCCACATATACAAATATATTATATACATCCACATTTACATAGATATACAAAGATGTACATAGAAATATTTATTTACAGTATGTCATCATTCAGTTGTATTATTATATTTCTATCTATCTAGACATATGTATACATGTATGTGTTTTATTGTCTATATTTTGAAGATTTTATCTATAAAAAAAAAATATTGTTAAATGAAATCCAAGAAGAAAAGATTTCTAAACTGTTTAAATTTAATGTTAGATTTACAATTATAAAAATGTTTGCTTATTAATGAATTAATTTAATTCTTATATAAAATTATTTTGCTAATAACAGAAATGCTTTAAACGTTTAATGTTCTTTGTGAAATTGCTGATATCTAATATTTAAAAAATAATTTTTATTTTCTTGCCACAGGTAACTAGAAAAGGACCTACGCCATCACAGCCGGTAGGTCAATTCATTTCTGATTCCTTTTTTTTTCTTTTTTCATTCTAATAATAATAATAATAATAATAATAATGATCATCCTCAGTTTCATGACTATGGTTGTAGGGTCGGTGCACAACTAAATATCTGACCAGCTCCTGTCATAGATGATAGGTAATTTGGATTAAAATGGGACCCTCTTCAGTTATTCCTTATGTTGTGCTTTGACTTGGAATATTCACAAAAGAAACTCTTATTAATATCCAATCCGAAGTAATCATCTGGAATTGATTATTAGAAAAATATAAAAACGTAAGAGAGAGGTAAGAGGAAATAATAGTAATAGTCCAATTTAGGTTCATAAGCAATCTCTGTTTTTTATTGATTCATTGTCAGATGTCCTTAATTAATGAAAATAAATAATGACTTCAGTTTTTTTTACAGTGCTTTATCTTGAGTACTCTTCTTCCTTTTCTTCTTTCTGTTTTTTTATAAGTTATTACTTATTACTTATTAGTCTTTATTTTCCTTTAATTTTATCAATAATTATTTTCCTTTTATAAAAAATTGTATGCAGATCAATTTCTTTTTTTACAAATATTTACAGACTTGATCGTATAACAGTGTATAATATGAAAAATAATAGAATAATAGCGATTAAAATGAACAAAAAGAGAAAAAAATAACAAACGTTGTGTTTTTTTTTTATTACCATAAAAAAAATAATGGTAATAATTATACTTTTCGCGCCGTCCGATGAGAGACCGTCGTCAATTAAGCAGCTCTAAACCGATTTTTTCTTGTTTCCATTCGCGATATTACCAACTTTAATGCAAAACTTTTTGTTCCTTTCCACTTTTTTGTTTTGGTTTGTTTTTCTTTTCTCTTTTTTTTTTTTTAATTCGTTTTAAATTAAAACGAATTAAAACTTTTAATCGCTATTATTATTTTATTATTCATTTTTAACGCTAAATTAAAATTTAAAGAATATTTAAATAAAAACAGAATATGTGAACAACTTTTAAGATAAGGAAAATAATTTTATTTTTAAGTAATAGTAAGAAATTTTTTGTTCTACTAATTTAGTAGAACAAAAAATTTCTTACTATTACTTAAAATTATTTTTAGTTTTAGTTTTGAAATCTTCAATTAATTGTTATAAAAACACCTATTTTAAAACTAATAAGAATGATTAAAATAAGTTTTCTCAACCTAAGGTAAATAACTCTTGTGAGACAAGTTACTTCCCTTGATTGTGTTTATATTTCGTGGCTCACAGAATTGACATAGAAAATTTAAAAAATAACCAACTTGAATTAAGTGATCGATAGTCGTCGTTTAACTCCATAATTTCATACATGGTCTAACGTGAAATCATTTTATTATCCGTATTCTTCAGTAACACAACTTGACGACATGTTTTTATTATCTTTATTTATCAGGCTACACCTACCCCGACACCACCTCAAAATAGTTCATGCTGTGAAATTCTTTGAAACACTCAATGGATTGGTTCAGTGTTGCCTGAAGAAGCACAATTTATTTCATAAATAAATCACTCTTTATAAACTTGTCCATTGTTTTGCTTTTGAATATGCTCTTCAAATTATATTTACTTAAATATGTTTAAGTTTAGCATTTAAGGTTGTTAAAATGCAGGGACAATTTTAAAAAAAAGTTTCTATTTATTTAATTTAGTTTTTTTGTATATTGGATTTTGTGAAAAATAGGAATATTTTGTAGGTTGATATTAATACAGTTTGAAACATTTAATATGAAATAAGCCTCCTTTTTCTTCTCTCTCTCCTCTTTCTTTTAATATATCTTTCCATTTTCTATCTTATCTAGCTATTAAATGTATCTCATCAAGGCAAAAATTAACATCACTATTATCATGAATGTATCTTGCAAATATCAGATATTTTTAATTGATCTTTACAAGTTATAACTATTCAAATGTAAGATCTTAGAAAAAAAAAACGTTACTGTAACTCATTTTCAAAATTGCTAACATGATAAAACTTATTTTATTTTTAAAACTTGAGGTTGACATTTCAATTGAAAACTTGAAAGTTTCTGTTTTGTTGTCTTTCATATTTTATACAGAAGATAAACTCTGTTCAGTTAAAGACACACTTTTCCTCTTACCTCTATTTATCATTCTATTTCTTTCTTTTCAGCTATATAATTTGTTTATCATTAATTCCTGAAGCTAATTCTAAACATTTTTTTTATTTCAGATCTATCTCTCTTTGCAATCTGACATTTTTTGTCATGATATTCTACATTTGATACAAAATTATTTCATCGAATATATTCATATGCAGACTTTAACTATTTTTTATTTTTTCATCCATATATGTAACCAGGAATGACACAAGGCAGACAGCTTTTTCTTATGATATCAACATAAAATATATGTTGAAATGAACTTTCAGAATTAATGTTTTAAACAAAAATCTAAAAAATAAATCCACTTATGTATTTTTTATTTCTGAAATGTGTGTGCATGTAAAAAAAAACGTATATGAAGAATTTGTATCCAATGGCAAAATATTATTTTTCTGCTAATCAAAATGAAATATATCCAATTAGAAGACTTTTTTTGTCAGTATTACTCCTAAAGGAGTATAACTCTTTTACTTTTTTAAAATGTAAATTTTCTTCTCAATCAAACACAGCAGGATTTTATTATTTCCTGTTCAACATGAAACAACAGACATAATGAAGTATTATGAGTAAACCCTACAACTTAGCACTCTGTGGCCAAACATGTGGATATGTTGAGCACACGATGTTAAAAATAGTTCATATATATATATTATTTTTAGCCATTTTTTAAATGTGGATGAACCTATTATTACATATTTGCTACAAATGTTGCAGATGGAGTTTAGTATAACAGTTTTATCCACAAGAAAAAAAGGATAAAAATAATAAAAGCATTAATAATAAAAAAAAGAAAAGGCCAATACTCAATCATATGAACTCTGAACATGGCCACAATGTGATGACCATGTTTGGAAAATAAAATAAAAATTCTCATCACTATAGATACACATATAAAAATCTACATATTCAGTTAAAAATAAAAAAATAAAAATCCTTGACAATGGCTAATAAAATAGCTGAAAATGCTCAGATATGCCGAACATTTGGATATTTTTTACACACTTTATGTCCAGAAAAAAAACACTTGTACGAATACAAGAAAAATTTATTAAAAGTCTAATTGCAGTACCCTGTAAGTTATGAAATTAGCAATTTATTTAAACCAAATCAATAAAAAGTTAAAAGAAAAATGATTTATTCAATCAGAATACTTTTCTTTTATTCATTCCATTTTTCTGTCTATAAGAAGGGATCAAGATGCTTGGGAAATAGTTATCTACAACGAAAAGGTCTGGTGAATAAGCAAGAAGCAATAAGGTTTCTATTGTTCTTGACTGATTCAACGTTAGTAAGATCGTTGTTTTGGTACAATTAAACTAGGAATTATCATACAGAAAAATGACACTTT
Source organism: Acanthosepion esculentum (assembly GCA_964036315.1). Classification (NCBI taxonomy): domain Eukaryota; kingdom Metazoa; phylum Mollusca; class Cephalopoda; order Sepiida; family Sepiidae; genus Acanthosepion; species Acanthosepion esculentum. The sequence goes on from OZ038504.1 coordinate 21,082,086, forward strand.
ACATACCAAACTTGGAGCCATTTGAGTTTTGGAGAAATAGAGAAAAATATTTTTGGAAATCATTTTTCTACTTTAGCATTCATTAGGCCTTCCTGAAGGTGCAACATTTGTCAGAACAAAAAAATATAGACTTTCTTATCATTTTAGAAGGATCCTGTTCAAAATATTGATCCAGTGTAAAATGAATGTAAAAACACACATTAGGATTGAAATTGTACATAAACCATTATGAAGAACCATGTGCTGTCACTGAAGTAGGAAAAGTTCCATTGCCTACGTCCTCGATCCTAGAGCTGAAATTTTGAACCAGTCCAAAGTGATGTCATGTGTTAAAGTGAGTGACACTGCACAAAAAAATCATATATTGCATATTATATATGATTTTTATTATTATTGTCTACACTTCTTCAATATTTTAATATTTTATATCCACTTTAAGATACCATCTCTTGTGCTGAAAGATATTTAATGTGTGTTGTTCATTTTGTATAGTGTAACAGAGAATTGGATCAAGCTGATAAGAGACTCAGAGTTGATTGCATGTTGTGCTGTAAGTACCAGGAGTTATGTCCCCTTCCACAATGGGATGTTGAGAGAAGACCTTTTACTTACAGTAGGGGACAATGAAAATTTGCAGGTATTAGCCAATAGTCAGCATGGGTCTGGGACTAGGAGAGCTATATAACACCAGTTTTTTTCTCAGTCAGGACAGCACTTTCAATGTGTGGACATGCAAAAACCAGACAAGACAAATGCACTTAATAATAGCACAAAATAACAATTTAAAAAAAAAGCTTAACAATTTAAATATATCTTCCTAAATCCTATGACAACTTAATCAGGGTGGTTTCCTGTGGAACCCTTCCCTGGTTAGGCTAGACTCACAAATTACCCCAGACTAGGAGCTTTATATAAGGCTGAAATCATTAAAAGTAGATACAACTACAAACGACAAAGCCAACTCTTAACCAAAGTGTTGAGGCAAAGCCAATAGGGAACTTAAAAACAACAAAACATTTTATACAACAGAAACTTACTTATGACACGTTGTTCATAATAATAACTGAAGCAGTTGAAAAAACTTGAACAAAACACATATAAAAGTGAACGTCAGACAATTTATCCACAATTCCAATCCCAATATACATCTTATTTGAAAATTGAAAAAGTACAATAACATAACTAAACAGAAAAGCTTTTTGGGCTGAATATTTTTTGCCTACACATACACATGCATACATACGCGCACACACACACACCACACCACACCACATCACTTTAAATGTCATTTTTAGTGGGTACTCATATGTGAGTAGATGCCCCATTCATTTATTAAACAGTATGTTTGTTTATTTTCATCTACTGCCCTGAATATTTGGGAAAATCTCCTTAAAAAAAATATAATGTTTAAAGTGATAAAAATCTGTCGGATTGATAAATAAAAATTTACTACCTTAAAAATTTTATATATATCCAGGTAAGATAAGAAGAAATGAAGTATAATTCCACTGTCTGCAACATTTAATTTAAAAAGGGCTCAATACAGAGTAGAGCTAAATATTATTTATTTTTTATTATAGGAGATAAAAACAAAAACATGTTAAAAATCATTACACAATAGCAATCATGTTTTGACTCTACAAATGTGTCCCCTCGGGCAATGGTACCAAACGTGTTTTTGTTTTAATCTTTGATAATAATGGTAATGTAGATTTTTTGTTACCCGTCTTTTTAACATTATTTCTTCTTGTAGTTTGCAGTTGAATAATTTGCCACAATAGACCATTTATTAAAAATTTACAAAGACTGCATTGTGATCATTAATGGAGGATGAAATATAGCAAGTTTTAACACCTGTGCCAAAGTTCATAAATATTTCATAAATGATATTCAAATATTTAAACGATGTTAAAAACAAAAGAAAAAGAAATTGTTAGCAGGATTACAAAACTCAACTAAGCTTGGCCTTGTATATTGTCAGGGAAGTAAGTGCACATTTCATGGAGTGACTAATCAGCTACAAGCACCAATTATCAATTTTATTGTTATTAAGAAAATGTGCCTTTGCTAGAGTCTTTTTAGACTTTAGTAAAGGCACATTTAAACTTTTTACAAGTGCTGAAAACAAATATTAAATAATAATGTCTGGATAAATATCTTAATTGTGCCAATAAAAGTTTGTGTGTCAGGGAATTACAAATTGGGCCAAAACATGGAATGGTTTTATGTCATTTCTATTGAATTGTTAAACTAGATATTTTTTGTATTAAGTGACATTTAACTTAGATTTACATAGTTTCATTCTTATCAAAAAAATTAATATTGAACATTTTAAAAAATATAATAGAAGATAATAAATAATATAATAAAAGATGTCTAATAACATGTAAATTGAATAGCATAACAAAGCATAATAATGGTAACACATAAAATACACTAGAAATGAAGACTGAGGATTACCGACTGAAAACAGCTTTTTTTCATGATATCATATTTAAGAAAGTATTAAAAAAAAGGTTAAAAGACAATTTCCCAGATAATATTATACAAACATTAGCTTGACTACAATTTACTTGGCACTCAATCTTGAATGAAGAAAAAAACTTAAATAAAACAGTTTACTAAATGGAATAAGCCTAATTAATTAAAATAGTGATGTAATCTAAGCCCAATATCTTAACACGTACACCTGAGGCCTTGTTAAGCAACCAGATTGCTCTAATTGAACTATTGTTACTACTTTATCTACTGTTAACAGTAATTAGTTTCAATATCATTGCTTATTGAATTTGGATCAAGTAGGCGAGGTTATCTTATTTAAATTATTAATCATTATTTGCAGGTCTTCTTTCAGTTCATCCTTTGCAACTGTAATTATCACAGATCTGCACATGTGGGTTTATTCATTTATTTACACTTTAACTCCTCACCCCAGAAACTCAGACAGTTCCATTTAGTTGACTGTTTTATTCAAGTTCTTGTTTGCCTTCAGGGCTGTGGGCTTGGTAAACTAGTCAAGTGAAAACATTTATTATAAAAGCCTAAAACTGCTATTAAAATATAAATTGGCTCTTTTTTGCAGTTTGTTTTTAAGTAAAGAATTGGTATTTTTTTACATTTATTTGTTTGTTTGTTTTTTGCTAATCTTTCTTCTTTTTTTGCTATTATATTTATTGATTTGAATAACTGTTCTTTCAAGAATTTACTAACACTTGATACTAATCTTTACTAACCCCTAACATTTACAGGATCAAGAAGAGATCCAGGTTCCGCCTCCTGAACAAACAGTTGTTGCAGCTTCTCCCAGTGAAGAGACGGGATCATTAGGAACAGAAAACACAGAAGATGCACTCAAGGAAGAGATGAGTCAGCCTCCCAATGAGGTAATGAGTGAAAGTAACACGGATAAACTCCGTGAATCATTTCAAGAGGAAATTAGTTATGAGAAATTCAATGATTCCCCCAAAGATCAATTAAATGAATTAAATAATAATGTGCAGTATGACAAATCTATTTCTGAGACATGCAAGGAAGCGCCTCAACAACAATTCAATGAATGTTCTCCACAGCAGTTCAGTGAATTGCCAAAAGAGCAATTCAGTGAACTGCCTAAGGAACAATTCAGTGAGCTACCAAAAGAAGGAATTACTATCCAGCCGGCAGAACAACTTGGGGAACAACCACAAGAACAAGTGATGGAAGCACACAAAGAAGAATTCAGCCAAGAAAGCAAAGTAGTTGAACAGCAAGAAACTGGTAATGGTGATGAAATCAAAGAACAAATATCCCAACAGATTGATGAATCTTTTTCTGGCAAGTGTAGTGAACACATTCAACAGCCAGTTTCACAACAGATCAATGAACAGTCCCTGCAACAAGCCAATGAACAAACTCAAGAAAATATTTCTCAGCAAGTTCATGAGCCAGTCTGTGAACCGGTTCAGCAAACCAGCAGTGATTCAATTCATAGTCAGATCAGTGAACATGCCCATCAGCCCAGCAGTGATTTAGTTCTTGAGCAGGTTAGTAAACTTGCTGATCAACAAATCACTGAACAACCCCAAAAAGAGTTGAATGAAAAGATCAATGAAAAAATCACAGAGAAACCTGATGAACAGTTCACCAAAGAAACAAATGCAAAAGCCAGTGAACCGTTTCAACTACAGTTCACTGAACAACCCTATGAAAAGATCAGTGAATCATCTCAACCCCAGATTGCTGAGCAAACTAATGAAACATTTAGCCAACCTCAAACAGATTTCAATGAACAACCACAGGAAAAAATCAGCGATCAGTTTCAAGCACAGCTAAGTCAACAAAGCCAAGATAACATGAATGAGCCACCTCAACAAGTGTCTGAAAAACACGATGAAAAAATTAGTGAGTCAACTCAACACCAGTTCCCTGAACAATCAGATGGAAAAGATAAGGAGCCATCTCAAATACAATCCACTGAACAAACCGATGAACCATCCCAACCACAGCTTCCTGAACAAACCCATGAAAAAACCAGTGAACCATCCCAACCACAGGTCACTGAACAAACCCATGAAAAAAACAGTGAACCATCCCAACCACAGGTCACTGAACAAACCCATGAAAAAAACAGTGAACCATCCCAACCACAGGTCACTGAACAAACCCATGAAAAAAACAGTGAACCACCCCAACCACAGTTAACTGAACAAACCCATGAAAAACCCAGTGAACCATCCCAACCACAGTTAACTGAACAAACCCATGAAAAACCCAGTGAACCATCCCAACCACAGTTCACTGAACAAACCCATGAAAAAAACAGTGAACCATCCCAGCCACAGTTCACTGAACAAACCTATGAAAAACCCAGTGAACCATCCCAGCCACAGTTCCCTGAACAAACCCATGAAAAAAACAGTGAACCATCCCAGCCACAGTTCACTGAACAAACCCATGAAAAAAGTAGTGAAACATCCCAACCGCAGTTCACTGAAAAAACCAGTGAAACATCCCAGCCACAGTTCCCTGAACAAACCCATGAAAAAACCAGTGAAACATCCCAACTGCAGTTCACTGAACAAACACATGAAAAAACCAGTGAACCAACCCAACCACAGTTTCCTGAACAAACCCATGAAAAAACCAGTGAACCATCTCAACTGCAGTTCACTGAACAAATCCATGAAAAATCCCAAGAATCATCCCAAACACAGCTTCCTGGAGAAACCCATGAAAAAACAAGTGAACCATCTCAACTGCAGTTCACTGAACAAACCCATGAAAAATCACATGAACCATCCCAACCGCAGTTTTCTGAACAATCCCATGAAAAAACCAGTGAAATATCCCAACAGCAACTTCCTGAACAAACCCATGAAAAACCCAGTGAACCATCACAACCACAGTTCACTGAACAATCCCATGAAAAAAACAGTGAACCATCTCAACCACAGTTCACTGAACAAACCCATGAAAAAACCAATGAAATATCCCAACAGCAAGATCCTGAACAAACACATAAAAAAAACAGTGAAGAATCTCAACCACAGTTTACTGAACAAACCCATGAAAAACCCAATGAACCACCCCAACCACAGTTCACTGAACAAACCCATGAAAAAACTGGTGAACCATCGCAACCACAGTTTCCTGAACAAACCCATGAAAAAGTCAATGAAGTATCCCAACCACAGTTCACTGAACAAACACATGAAAAAAACAGTGAACTATCTCAACAGCCATTCACTGAACAATTTCATGAAAAAAACAGTGAACCATCCCAACTGCAGTTCACTGAACAAACCCAGGAAAAAACCAGTGAGACATCCCAAGCACATTTCACTGAACAATCCCATGAAAAAACCAGCGAATCATCTCAACTGCATTTTGCTGAACAAACCCATGAAAAAACCAGTGAACCATCTCAACAGCCATTCACTGAACAAACACATGAAAAAACCTGTGACCCATCCCAACCAGAGTTCACGGAACAAACCCATGAAAAAACCAGTGAACCATCTCAACCGCAGTTCACTGAACAAACCCATGAAAAAAACAGTGAACCATCTCAACCGCAGTTCACGGAACAAACCCATGAAAAAACCAGTGAACCATCTCAACCGCAGTTCACGGAACAAACCCATGAAAAAACCAGTGAACCATCTCAACCGCAGTTCACTGAACAAACCCATGAAAAACACAGTGAACCATCTCAACCGCAGTTCACGGAACAAACCCATGAAAAACCCAGTGAACCATCTCAACCGCAGTTCACTGAACAAACCCATGAAAAAACCAGTGAACCATCTCAACCGCAGTTCACTGAACAAACCCATGAAAAAACCAGTGAACCATCTCAACCGCAGTTCACTGAACAAACCCATGAAAAAAACAGTGAACCATCTCAACCGCAGTTCACTGAACAAACCCATGAAAAACCCAGTGAACCATCTCAACAGCTATTCACTGAAGAATCTAATGAAAAACCCAGTGAACCAACTCAATTGCAGTTCTCTGAACAAACCCATGAAAAAATTAGTGGTCAACATCAAACAGACTTTCATGAACATCCAGAACATTTTACTGGAAAGTTCTCTGAAGAAGTCAATAAGCAATCTCATACACAGTTCAATGATCAGTTACAGAAAGCCACAAAACAGTCACATGATGAAACATTTGACCAGCTTCAAACAGATTTTAGTGGGCAACAACATTTCACTGAGCAATCCTGTGAAAAGGTTTTGGACCAACCTGAGGAAGAATTTAGTGAACACTCACAAAAAAAGGTTAGTGATCAGCACAAAGAAGTAGTCAGTGACAAACAACAACCACAATTTAATGAACAACAACTAATGCAAGTACATGAACAAATCAATCAGCAACCAGAAGTGACTGAACACATCCAGGATCAAGTTAGCAAGCAGCTAGTCAGTGAATCTGCCTATGAAGACCGTCATCAGTTTAGTGATCAATCACAGCAGGACCAGTTTCATGAAAAGTCACAATCTCACCTGTGTGAAGAGCACCATGAACAAGACAAAATACATTCTTCTGAGCATCTTCAACAGTCTATGGAACAGCCAAAACAACAATCCAGAGAACAATCACCTCATCCTTTGAGTGAGGCAGAACATGATCTAATAAGTGAGAAATCTCCTCTGCATTTCACTGATCAGGCGTCACCAAAATTTACTGACTCTACTCAATGTGATGGACAAGCATCAAAGCAGTCCACTGAAGAACATTTTGGTGAAGAGTCCAAACAGCAGTTTGACGAGCCACTCCCACAAGACATTTTTGACAAGAATCAAAAACAGTTCTCTGAAGAAATGCAGCAACATTTTGGGGAACAAAGTCAACAACATTTTGGGGAATTGGCCCAACAACAAATAAGTAAAGAAAATCCTGACCAGGTCAATCAAAAATGCTTTTCACCACTGAATAACCAGACTGAAGAACAACACAGTGAGCAGGTGCATCAGATGATCAGTGAACAGGCCAAGCAAGAAATCAATGGGCAAACCCGTGAATCAACAAGTGAGCCACATCAGCAAGTGACCACTGATCAAAACCAACAGAAAACTAATGAACAATTTCAGGTTCTGAATAATGAGCTGGTTTCTGATCAGATGACAAAGCCTATCAAAGAAATGAGTGAGAAAACAAATGAACAGCTCAAAGATGTTGGTATGCCAACTCCAGATCAGTTCAGTGGATCCTCTAAATCACCAATTGAAAAGAAGGAAATGGAGGAGGTGTGCGAATTCTCTAAAGTTCAAATGACTGAATCCTTGAGAGCATGTGAAATAAAAGAGACGGTCGGACAAATTGTGACTTCCAATGAAGAGACCAAACAAGATGCGTTTGAGTCAGTTCTAAAGAAGGACACTTTGTCAAAACAAGGAGATGGAAACAAAGAAAATGTTAATGAGTTTAGTAAAATAGGAAACAACAACAACAACAACAACAATAATAATAATAATAATGCAAAAATTGCAAGTGGAGATTTATTTCCATCAGAAATGAGCAAGCTGGCAAATGAAGTAGTTAGTGAACAAAGCAACGAGGGGATGAATGGATTAGGAAAGGAAGGCTTCAATGGAACAGCCAAAGAAATTGTCATAGAAGCTGATAAGCAGGTGCCTCTCAAGGCAGCAAAGGAAACTGTAGATGTGAATGGTTTATCGAAAGATGATTCAAAGGGAGATACAAAAGGAACAGGCCAGGAGATAACAGCTGAACAAGTGCATCTTATGGGGATAGGAGATACTGTGCTCCATGGAAATATTCTGCCGTCATCAGAGAAAGAGAAAAAGGCTGAGAATGCTAGCAAAGATGCTTGCCAGCCTGCAGCACCAGGTCAAGAGGAAAGTCCCAAAATTGGTAGCAATTCAAATGAAGGGAATGTTAATGAAAAAGGTGAGAAGAGTAACCAGGCCGGCCACTTGCCAGGCAAAGAAACTGACAAGAATGGTCACCATGAGGAGAACGTCAGGGAACTTCCGAATGTTCCAGTGACAGATAAAACCGAGCAGCACTGAATGACAGCAACGGCAAGACAGGTATAGACCTCAGTTCAAAGTTGGCCCTCCTACTGCTCCTCGTCTTCCTGGCCCATTGTTTCCTGCTGCGCCTTTGCCTCCTCTAACCCCTCCCTGCAACATTGGTGAATGTTGATATGCATTGCATGTTAGTGTCTGGCTTTTGTGATTCACCTTGCATCTATAAACACTTGCATCATTCTCAGTCAGGGAACAGAAGTGGAATGCTTTTGAAAATGTTTCAAATGTATCATAACAAGTCTATTTCTATTTTCATTTGTTTATCTATGCCCATGTATGTAAAATGCTAAAATGCATACATGCACACACACACACACACATGTATGTGTGTGCATGTATATTAAAATTATATTATTTGTATGTTGATGTTTATGATTAACATAAATGGCTAAAATTCAACCTTGAATTAATACTGATTATAATGACAATTCAAGTCACCAGATTGAATTACATACATACATACATACATATATATATATATGTATATATATATATATATATATATATATATATATATATATAAATTATAGGATAAGAAACAAGTAGGAAATGTCTATAAATTTAACATGTTTAAGTTTCATCAGTGATTAAATATGGATGGGAAAAGAAAATTTTTATTTTTGTGTTGTTTGTTTTTCATTTGTTAAGTACACCTCATGTGTATTTGTCTTGTCAGATAGTATTTGTGTGTACAATTCTTATGTATTTGTATATCATGAGTCTAGTTGGTCTATGTGTGATTTGGTTGATAATTTATATTTGTATTTATGCATCTAGTGACCATTTTTATTTCTGTTGGGTAATGTCTGTATGTTCATTAGGGACATTTTGAGTGGGAGTAAAAGAATTTAAGTTACACCACTTGTGGTTGTAGGTAGACAGATATTAGATCCTTTAAGTACGGATTTTATAAATGAAGGTGATATAAGAAAGTTTATCACCAACTTTTATAAAAATCCTTTCTTAAAGAACTTAAGATCAGTGAAACGTAAATTCTTTCACTTCCAATCCTCCAATCAGCATAGAGACACTACCAAATAGAAATAAAAATGACCACTAGATGAACACCCCCTACAAACTTTAACAACCAAATTCTGCATAGACCAACTAGAATTATGATACACAAACACTACCTGACAAGACAGATACATGTGAGGCATGCTTAAGCAATGAAAAACAAACACAAAAAACATAATTAAAAAATACCAGAATTTTCCTTTTCTCCTCCAGGTTTCATTTCTGATGAAGCTTAAGTAAAAGTGAAACATGTTAAATTTACAAATGTTTCCTATTTGTTCCTTATCCTACCATTGTCAGATTCTAAACCATATTTGATCCAAATTCAACATATATATATATATATATATATATATATATATATATATATATATATATGTATATATGCATGTAGGTAATTATGTTTATATGTGAGTATATCTATAAAGCTTTATGTATTTATGTTTACATATGTATATATGTGTATGAAGTGTAACATCTTAAGCTATGTGCTAACCTGTGATAGGAATGAAGATTTAAGTCTTGCTTCAGATCTCTTTTGATTACTTTTCTTGGTGGTTATAACCAGGCACTCATATCTCCCTATGTATTTCAGAAAATAAAACAAATAAAACATCTTATACAGGATATATAATCAAAACTCTTTCTCGTACACTATCTTGCTATAATTCCAACCATTAAGCTATACAGCAACACATGATACACAAACATAAAACAATCACTAATAGCTCATTGTGAATAAGCCAATATTACTCTCTAAAACAAATTGTAAACAAAAGATGACAAATTTGAAAAAGCTATTCATATTCAATCACAATCAATAAAAGTTAACAAAATCATGATTCGGCAATGTATTTCAATTCTCAGAATCCACATCATGTCATGTTAATATGGCTTCACAAACATTCAAAACTTAAAATTCGAAATCCTTCCAAAAACGCAAAATATCACTATATTTAATTTTAGTTTAATTTAATTTTTACTTCCTGATAATGATTGAAGCCAGTCAAAAACCCATGACCCTGACAAGAATATAACGGAAGTGTCGAATGTTCCTCTGCACCAAGATATGGAAAAATTAATGTCAATAAGAAAAACTGATCAAAAAGCATAATAAATATAACTTGTCTGTTAACTTCAACAAAATTTGTTTAAATGAAAATTTACTACCCAGATACACCTAGTATATATATATATATACATACATACATGCCTGTGTATGTGTAATATTTATATATATATATATATATATATTCATATATATATATATATATATATATATATATATATATATAGCTCTGATTTCAAAATATATATTATTTTTTGGTTCTGATTTCAAAATATATATATAACACTTCCTAGTTCTGAATTTTGACATACATATATAACTTCTTGGTTCTGAATGTTGAAATATATTAATATAACTTTGGTTGTGGTTTTGAAATATATATAATATTTCCTGATTCTGAATTTGAAATATATATAATTTCCTGATTTTGATATAGAAGCATTTAATGAAATGCTGAAAAGTTCTCTGCTCATCCTACTTCCCAATCCTCAGAATGTTTGTAAAATGCATTAACTTCTTTTCCTTTTCATTTTTGGCTAGATCTTTTTGTTGCAGCAGAAAGCATTGGTAGCATTTTATACTGCTTTAAAAATGAAGCAATTTTTGAGAATTTAATTAGAACAACTGATTAGAAGATGGTCAGTTGGTTAGTTGGGTCGTTATGTTAGAAATCACAAGTTTTGTTCTTTACGGCATCCCGGAGGACAAGATGAGACACTTGATAGTTCCCATCTTCTCTCCAAGCATCATGTGACATAGATCTGGGTTAAATGGTTCCAGTGTTGGGATCTTTGTCAAGATATCTGGCAATATGACAATGGTAATATTAGCCATTTCCTTATTTGGCATTAATCCAATCAGCCAGTGCTACTTTTGGTTGGAATTTATGAAATCTTTCTATTATAACAATTTTTCAGGAAAATAGGTTTCTTAAGTCCACTGTTATCACTCTTTCTAATACTGAGGGGGGATTCTTTACTAATCTTTTGTTTGAAGTCATGTGGAACATTAATATCTTGATTATTTTCTCTTCAAAACATATGTTATCCATTTTAGTTGGTGTTGTTGTTGAAAGTCCTCAAGTGATATTGTTTCTGTTACACTGGTTACCACTCAAGGCTATAGGACTCAGTCTATCCTTATATTTTACCCATAGCTGGAGGGAGAAGAGATGGATTCATATGATTCCCAAGAGTATTTGCATGTAAGTTAATGTAATGAACTTGGTTGGAATTTGAACTCGACTTGCTGACTTCTCAATCCAAGCTGCTATCCATTACCCCTACTGTGCCTCTAGGTTAGCCTTATAAATTGTTGATACTTTATTAAGCATTTGTAGCCCTGGTGAAGCATATACTATGCCAGCTAAGGGAAGGATTGTTTACATTGACTCAATGATCCTGGCTATGGCTGTCTACGGTCAACAGCCACTGTCCCAAAGAAATTCTCTTTATTTGCTGCAAACTGTCATTTTGTTTTAGAAATATGGCTTTTCTATATAAAAACAATAGCTGCAATGACTTAAACATGTCAAACAGTTCGTATTTTGGATGATTATTTTTTTAAGGATTCAAATTTGACTCTTAAGTATTCTTCTTTTATGTTCACACTTTGGGCGATCATGGCTCTCCACAACTTCCTATCCTTGGTAGCTATTAGTAATGTTTATTTCCTTATTATCCTTCCCACTCTCTATTCTGCCATTCATTTACACAAGCTCGTTAGGTAGGTCACTTGCTGTTTCCCTCTAACCATTTCTTCCTGTATCCTCTGAGTGTCAAATTCTCTGAGCCTTCTTTCCTCATTATGTGTCCCAGAAATTTCAACTGTCTTTGTGATTATAATCAAATAATTTAAATATCTGGTAAGTGTTTTAACAGAAGATGGAAAGTGTGATACTGAAATTTGATGGCGTGCATTGGGGTAGTGAAAGTTGCTTTCCAAAAGCTAAGTAAAATATTAAGAAACAGGAAAATTTCATTAGAAACAAAGAAAAGAGTACTGAACTGTTATGTAATATCAGTTCTCCTGAATGCTAGACAAATAAAGAAAAGACTTAAAGCAACAGAAATGGGGTTCTACAGAAGGATGCTGAGAATACCATGGACTGAATATGTGAGCAATGACAAAGTTTTAGACAAAAATGGAAGCAAAAAGAACACTTTATTTATATTTTCAGGAAGAGGCAGTTGAAATTTCTAGGGCACATAATGAGGAAAGAGGGCTTGGAAAATTTGATACTCACAGGACAGATTGAAGGCAAAAGGGGCAGAGGAAAAACAACACATAACCTACCAAGTGAGCTTGAATAAATGGATAATAGAACAAGGTTTAGGAGAGATAGCAAAAAACAAAATTTATAAGAGCTACAAAGGACAAGAAATTGTAGAGAGCCATGAGCGCTTGTGTCTTGAGGGGACATGGTACATAGAAGAAGAAGAAGAACAACAACAATAGCGTAAAACTAAGTGTCTGTTGCAAATCAACTAATAAAAATGATTTTGTAAGTTTCTATTCTCACTATAACAACAAAATAAAATCTGGTATAATCGTCGGATTCTATTTAAGAACACCCAGAATCTGTAGCTCTTAATCCGTCCTGAAGGGACATGACATATAACAGAAGAAAGATATCTCAAAACAACTGTCATTATTTTGAGAATGTTTTTTTGTGTCATTAGTAATATTGTCATTACTATAATTAGTCTTTTCTTTTTAATTGTGTTCTTATTCTTATCTTTCTTACTACTGTATTCATTATTACTAATAGTTTTCTTAGTTCTATTTTCATGAATTTTTCTGAACGTTTCTATTGTTACCATACTTCATTATTACATTTATATTGATCATATGTTAAGAGTTTCGTCTTTCAATATTGTTACTTATCATCAACTCATAACAACATATTAATAATTTTATGATTTTACAACAGAAAATAATATTTATGTTACCACTATTCTTATTATTGTCTTTTATATTACTTATTATTTTGGCTTAGAATTTCTAAATAATCGCATTTCAAAATTTTAAAAAAATCTCATTTAAAAATTTAAAAAAAATCTCATTTCAAACTTTTTTTCCTACAGTTGTCTCCTTTTTTATGATTTTTAAATAAGAATGATATTGAAAGGACATACATAGCTTAATATTTGCTCCTTTCATTTCCTTGTCATTCTAACCTGGTGAATATTCCATGAATATTGTTTTGATTTCCCACACTTGTGTCCCTGGAAGAAAAACAGAGGCAAACTCTTATACTAACTAGGAATGCTCGCGTTAACCAAATTTGCTTTTTCTTTTGGCTAAGCTTGCAGCCAAAAGATGTCCAGTAAAACAATGCATGTTTTATTGCTGCCTTAGCTATTCATACAACGATTGTTTTTTGAGACAGACAAGAAAATAGATTTGAAATCTTACAGATTATCATTGATAAAAGTCAAAACTCTATCTATTTTAAAAATTTTTTTGCTGAGTTGCATATTGAAAACAGTTCAATACTCATCTATAAAAGTATGTGCTTAATTATTTACACTATTTATATTGTTCGAACTGTTATTCTCATCTTTATTGCCATATCCACAACATTTCAGCTGTTGTACACTCTGGCCTTCTTCAGGTAATATTTATTGGAATTTTGAACTGAACCATCTGTCTATATTTCTAAGATGAGGTATTGTACTACTTACATTGTTTGGACTGTTGTCCTTATTTTTATTGTCATATTCATGACATTTCAGCCATTGTAAACTCCAGTAACTTCTTCAGATGATATTTGCTGGAATTTTGAACCAAACCCTTTATTTAGTCCACAGGTGGGGGTAAATTGTTCTAATTGCACATGCTTTCGATATCTCAGTTTCAGTTAATTCCCATTGATAACCAAGTTTTTATTCCTTCTGCTTTGGCCAGTTATTGAACACAACTCTTGGAGTCCAACAAATATCACCTGAAGAAAGCCAGAGCATACAATGACCGAAACGTTGTGAATATGGCAATAAGGATGAGAACAACAGTCCAAACGATGTAAATAATTACAATATCTCATCTCAGAAATAGAGACTATGCTTAATTGTTGAATACAATTAGAACAATCATTCTTAAGAGACAATATTCACTTTTATTTAAATTGTTATACTTTGGTTCAAAGATTTAATATGTAGTTTTTATCTAATTTTATATAATTTGCTGACATTCACTAGAAATCTTTTAATGCACATTCCTATGACTGGCCTCTATCAAAGTTCATAGCAAATGTAACATCTTTTTTTACTATAATTTCTTAGACAAATAAGATGGTTATGAGAAAGTGGTTTGCCCAAAGGGTTCATTCATCCACTCATGCTAGTAACTAGATGTTTTTGTCAAGATGTTTGGCAATGGATAAAAGGAGTTGTGAGTTCATGCCTTTCCAAATGGTTCTAATTTAAAGTAGAATTTAAACACAAGTCAACCATTCTGCATTTTATATCAATAACCATGGGTAATTGAATGACAAAATGAAAACGATTCAGTGTAATGTGTTTCATCCTTGGAAAGGACTTCATCAGTCTGATGAAGTCCTTTTCCATTTTATCATTCAATTACCTACCATTAGTCTGATATAGAGAGTTTATGTATCATATTTCTTTATAATATCACTTATAATTAACACACAATCATGACAAAAGAACCAGGCTTTTAGGAATGTCATGTAATGCCACATTTTAAAATTTATCTCAGAAAGATAGAATATGTATTTGATTTCATTTTATGAAGCCAGTTAAAGATGGCAGCTACTGTATGAAAAAATGCACAAATATCAAAAAATAAGGGAAACAAATTTGAAAACAAATGAAAAAGAGTAAATGTTTCCCAAATCTTTGCAAATGAGTTTACAGTTTCAAGCATATATTATAAGGAACAATGAAAAGAATATGCAGGATAAATAATGGATTGAATTCATTTTCTGGCTACTTGATCCCATGTTCCTTTCTTTGATAATAGATATATGTGGTCACTATAAGACCCTAATTGATATGATCTCTTGCTATTTTTTTGAATCTACATTTTATTTTTCCTTTTTTTATAAAACCTGCAGTTTCCACATTCAAATCTCATCTCCCCATTGGTCGACCACCAAAAAACAAAGAAAACATTTTTATACATTTAATAATTTATGCAGTTTATTTGTTATTATGTCAAATGTGATTTTAGTGGATAACTGTATTGGAGCTTTAAGGCAAATAGAACTTTGCTTGTGTGTGAAGCCAAAGGGTCAAAGCATGAATGGATCATATGGGGGTTTCTCCAACAAAGCGGGTGTCAAAGGTTCAAATCCTGCTGAAGGGCACATTCTCTTTATTAAGATTTTTCAAGTGTGCTGTTTAAAAAATGAAGTGTCTACTCAAATACAGGCATCCACTAAAAATAATGTTTGAAGTAATAAAAATATTGGATTAAAAAATAAAAATACATTAATTTTTCAGAAATTGCACAGTTTATTTATATAAATATTTTCAAATACATATATTATTGTAAGAATGAAAGTGAAATTTTATTTTTCCCAAAACTAAATAAATATTGCATATGTATTTGTGTATATCCCTTGTATGTATGCAAAACACACACACACACACACACACACATAATTTATTCAAAAATTATAACATAAATATGTAATAAAATCACTACAAAAATAGCCATTTTGTTTCAACACTTCTGGTGTCTTATCAAGTGATGGTGTTGAATGTAGAATAAAGAGTTTTAAAAGGTTCAAATGAACCAAACACTCTTCGATAGGGGAAACGCTATTACATAAGCTGCAATGACCAATCAAAATACAAGTATATGAGAATTCGAAAAACTTGACAACGAACCTTGGTTATAATTATTTATGCCTTAATGTTAGGGTTAGACTAAAATAGAAATCATTCTAACTGATTAATATTAAATTTTACTATAAAATTGAAAATCAAAAATTACCAATATTAAATTTTAAATTTAATCTGTATTAAGTTTAAAATATAAAATAATTTAAAGAAGAAATTGAGGAAAAAATACATATATTTTATTATTTATTTTGTTTTAATTGAAAGGCCCAAATCTCAGAATAAACATTAATCTAATGGGGATGCAAAACTTTGTTACAACTTAGATACATATGAAGTGGTGATATGGGCAAGGGAGGATGAAATCTTGCACAAGACAATACATACACAATCAGATTATAATACACAAACACATAGACATAGTTAGATATATAAACATGCAAAAACACGAACAAAACAGGAAATAGTTGCCCCCCCCCCCAAAAAAAAACACATACATACAATGAAAGGCATATATAAGCAATCATACACACATACATTAATAAAGACACACATATATCACTAGTTCATCCCCAGGAAAGTGTGTCCAGATTCTTACAACATTTCACTATTCTTGACAGATTTTCTGTTATCACAATGTTGTATATTTAATAACAAAAATGATGAAAACAAAAAGAAAAGAATCTAAATGAAATTGACTAGATTATATGCACAAATCACATAAAAAAAGTTTCTTGTTTGTGTGCATGTGTAGTTGCATCAATGTAAACAAACTTAGTCTGATCAAAAATCCTAAGGGATGAAACACGTAACACCAAACACCACTTTATCACACATCTTTCTTCCAAAAACTGTTCTTGATATATAAAAATGTATATATCATTAGCTGTAGTAGTTAATCATACACACTCTCTACAATAAATAATCATGTTTGTTTTTCATGTATACACCTGAACAATGCTACAAATGCAAACAAAAACTATGATATGACTAAACAATGTTTACTTAATAATATATACTCATATATTATTATATTATTGAATTATATAAAAAATTTAACTTTGAATAACCTTGTTACATTTAACCAATTCTACTAAATTTCCATTAGTGGCAGGAATAAAAATTAGAATATTAACAAAATTATTTCTACTCATGTTTGTTTAGCAAATAAAAATTAAAGTACATTTTTCATAAGTATTTGTGTGCTACTTTCAGGCCAGTTTTAAGCACAGAAAAGGTAAATAGGGAGGAATGAAGCCCAAATAAAGTCAATGATGCTCCTGTAGCCTGTAAACTTGCAATCTTTCTTGTTGCCATTTCCTACAAAAATGGATGTCACTGTAACTTCTATCACTCTAATTTCTTTGTGGGGAAACTCTGGTTTCTTTAGAGTAGAATGAAAATGAATTCTCTCTCTTTCTCTCTTAAATAATTTTACTTCACTATTTCCATGCAAAGAATGTTATGGTTCTGACAAATGGTTACATCATCAGCAAAAATTGTTATTTTTCTTACAAGAATCTTCAAAGCATGTGGCATATTTTTTTCTCTTTTTCTTGCTTGATGAACATTTACAACACCAGAGAAATGGCTTCTTTATATATATATATATATATTTGCATGCTATAGCCAGGAATGAAAAGATTATTCATTTTTAAGATATGTCTACTTTCTAATCAACACATTTTTTCTTTTTAAAACTATATTGATTTGTAGCATAAATGGTTCATTTATATGATTTGATTTGATATTCACTTCCAAGATGCTTGGTAAGTGCATTCAGCATGGTTTTCAGAATAACTACAGTTTATCATTTGGTGGGATAGTAAGATTGTAGCATTTTCCATTGTAGGGAAGAAGTTGCCAAAATTTGGTGCTTTGAATTTCAGCTACATTATGAAAATTAAATAATAGGTGAAGAAAAAGGTTAAAGGCTGAAGAAAATCATCATTCTTCATTGGTCTGTCTCTCAGTGGTTAGAACAAAGGACTCAAGTCTAAGAGAACAATTTTCATTTCAAATCTATTTAAATCTAGCTTCTTCCTTAAGCAGTCTTTATAAATAATTCAAAATTCAAAATATTCTTTAAACATTAATGTCTCCTTGATTTGTTGCAATGAGAATATTGTTATTTAGGTAAATGAAGCAAAAATGCTACAACCTTATTAACTGAATGATTGCAATACTTTTCAAGGTAATGTTTCTTTGAAATTGGCATTATTTGTTCAAAAGATTTTTGGAATAAGTTTTTATTGTGGATTTGATATCTCTGTGTATTGATCTTTGCTTTTGTTCATCGTTTAACCCATGTTCGAGACATGAAAAATTAAACTCAAATATTTCAATATCCTTTTAACATTTAACTTGGTAACTTAAAAAACTTCTTTTAATACTAACGTTTTCTTTTGTTTTTGATGTTTATAAGTTTTCAATCTCTAATATAAACAACAATGTGTGCTTGTGTGTGTGTGTGTGTGTATATGTGCATGTGTGTGTGTGTGTATATGTGCATGTATGTGCTTGCAATTTCGTTCTTTTCTTGGGGACAACTGGACTAGTTTCAACCATATTTAATGCTTACACATTTTCAAGTTTCTTAAATAAGCAACAATGACAACAGATATATTTTAACCATAAACCCATGAAGAACAATATCAGTAATTAAGTGATTAGATCAACAATATTATTCTCTTCCTCACATCATGTACTGATTTGTGAGTTTTTGTCTTTCATGAGTTTATGCTTTTGAATTTACTGGTGCCATTCAAAGCTGATTCTTGTTCCTGTGATCCAGTTTTTTAAAAAGTCTTTATTTGGAAAACTTGATAATTGTATAGTATTTAAAATTTTTGGATGAAACTATTACAGCTCTCTCTTTAAAAAAAAAAACATGCAAATGTCCGAACACACATAAAGTTCATTTTTAAATATACCTATATAAACATGAAAATATTATTTTTTATTTTTTATTTTTTTTAAATACAATTTAAAATTATTTCAAAGTACATATTTTTTAAAACATTTTTGACAGTGATTATTATATGGAATCTGTTTGAATTTGTAAAAAGAAATATATTTTTTATGACATTGGTAAGTTAAAAAAAATGGTAATTTTATAAAAAATTCTTTAAATGCTGCTTTTCAGAGCCTCTGCTTGATATTATTACCTTTTTATGGAATTTATGCTATAATTATTTCCAGATGTGAATTATTATGAAGCTTAATTGTTATTGTTAATTATTATTAAAATATCATCACTTTTATATGATTATGGCCAAGGGTTTCCTCAGCTTATTCTTATTTTCTTGAGAAAAATCAAGGAAATTACTATAATTAGTAGTTAATAGGTTATCTACCTTGGACCTTTTTTAGTGTGTGTTTTGGAAGGATTTATTAAACTTAATTAAACATTATTTGTAAGCTGTTAGCCCATTTAAGTGAAAATTGCTTTATTCTCCTGTTAGAGCATTTTAACAGTATCATACTAACAAATATTGCTCTAAAATATGCCATATTTGCTATGTTGGGATAGCAAACACAAATATTTGGATTATTACACTACAGTTAAAAAATCATTTTTTTTTCAAGTAGCAGTGTCATAAAACAATTCTGGACACATAAGTGTGTCTCTTTATGTATAATTATTTTAATTTCTATTTCCAAAATGGAAACATTGTCTGATGTTATAGTATTTCTTAATAAAAGTCAATTCAAATGCAGTTATTTCATATCCATTGATAGTTTTTATTGTTTCTTTTTCAGATGAATGAGCTGAAGTAAGTTGCTGACTTGGGCAATACAATGGAACAGACCGTTTTTGTTTTTTTTAATTTTTTCTTTTCAAATTTTTTCTTCTTTCTTTTTCTCTTTATATATGTATGTATGTGTGTATGTATGTGTATATGCATGTCCTTCACTATTTTCTTTTCCCTTTCCTTCTCTTTATGTGCATATATATCTTTCTTATTCTATTTTTCTCAATTTATTTTTATTTGCTCACTTTTTTCTCTTTTCTTTTTAGTGTCTGCTCAGAAAACTGACCCAGAGATTCCCTAATATAGTTAATCTGATACCTTGGTCTGAACTTACAAATGTTTATTTATTCTCTTTTCTTCTTCTTCCTTTGTCAATCTTGTTACCACACCCACCCACTCCCACCAGCCCCTGTGTTACAAAAGAACAAATGTTCACCTCAAACTTAACACGCTGACCATTCACTGCTGCAGTCAACCAGTCTTGCTTTCTTTCTTCACTTTTGGTCAGTTTTGGTGTTCACAGACCAAGGCCTCCCCCGTCCCTCACCATCTCAAGGCCCCATCCCACCCTGACCAAAGTAGCATATGCACATTGTCAGATGCTTGAATAATGATAAGACTTAGGCAACACTGATAAACAGAAAAGAAAGCCTCCTGTTTGGGGGGGGGGTCTGGAATAGTCAATTGACTTTTCCTGAAACGATGGATATATCCTCCTTTGTTATTAGTCCTATTTTTGATATTTATTCCCCAAACTTTTGCCCTTTCTGCTGAGAAAGTTAACATTTATATTGTGTACCGTATTTTTCGGAATATAAGACACACCCTTATTTTGACGATGAAGCTTTGGAAAAGAAGCTACAGTCAAATTTGAAAGGTTTTTATTAATCTAGACTTCAATGTTATCCTTTAAAAAATGAGTATCTATTGTTCTAAACAAAGAAAGAGCTCAAACATCAAAATAAGAAAATACCATTAATCATTTTGCATAATTAATTACACTTATTTTGAATTTAGCTGCATATGACAGTCTCTTTTATTTACACATCATAAGGAGTGAAAAATAGAATGAAACTATTTTGTTTCATGGGCCAAAGATATGGGACTTTGGCTTTCAGTGATGACTCCAACTTGACAGTAAGCACATACCAGACTTCCAAGTATCCAATAAAAATTAAAATACTGATTAGACAATTCTTCTTCTTTGTGTGCCCTGTTCCTTCAGGGTATAGGCGATCATGGCTCGCCACAAATTCCTGTCCTTTGTAGCTCTTAATAAATTTTGTCTTTTTGTTATTTCTCCTACAATCCTGTTCTGTCATCCATTTACTCAAGCTCACTAAGATTAAGATAGACGTTTACTGATGCCAATTGCATTAAGCATTCTGATTGGTCAAGTGCATTACACATTTGAAATCCATATTATTGTTATAACACATTCAAATGAATTAGGCTATGCATACCTATTTAAATATATTTATACATGCCTTGTGTATATAACATATATTATTCATACTTTCAGAGTGTAGGATGTAAGGAGATTTTAACATTAAATTTTGTGGTAAAAGTGCATCTTATACACTGAAAAATACGGTAATAATTAATGCTTACTGGATTATTTACTTCACTGCTACTGCTATGTATTTTTGCAGTCTAAGAGTGTGTAACTCAAATTTAAACTAGTTGGTGTTCCAAGAATTTCTTTTTTCTAGATTATATTGAGAATAATAATGATAACTAGGGATGCAAGAATCACTATGTAGCTTCTGCTTCTTGTCTTGTTTTTTACTTACAAGTCTCATTCTTTACGTCTATTGGTGATATCTAAATGGATATGTTTTTGTTTATTGCATATTTTAATCAACAATTTATTTTCCTGCTTATAGTTTTTGCTTTTATCGATTAGAAATTTCCAAATCATTTTGCCAAACTCAATTCTATCCTGACTTAACCTTTTTAATTTATGACTTTCAGTCTGCTTTACATCTAACAAATATTTATAGCATTACAATGTTCTCTGAAAGAGTAAATATTCATTCTCCTGTTAATTATGGAGGCACAACCTATTTCACTTTTTTACCTCTATACTTTTCTTTCTTTAAAAGCATTTCTTATTCAGTCAGATAGTTTGCTTATGTAGACACAACCCTGGCCTTTTGTCACAAAAGAAAAACTAAAAGAAATTAGTCTTCCTTGATGACATGCATTGCATTTTCCATTATTAATTTCTTTACTTTCCCACACTAATATAAATACATGTAAAGAATTCAATTTTGGAAAAGTACAAGAGGTCAAGAAGAAAGTGGTGCAGTTTTAGTCTCTATAATTAGAAAGCCTTGTTAATTAGTTAGCATTTGAAATGCTAAAGTAAACTTATTACTGAATTGAAATTAATATTAAAAGCTTTTTAAATATCTTTAATAATTTATCTTCATGTTTTATCTACATATATTCATTATTTACTACAATGTGGTATATTTGTGTGTATGTGTGTATGTGTGTGTCAGAGAGAGAGAGAGAGAGAGATGATTGTCATGTACATAAGTAGACATTATTTTCTGCTTTTGCACCTATAATAGCAATTTTTATTTTTTGTTTAGAATGCAATACTTAGGAATTTGTGAGTTCAATCCTACTTACCATTAGTCTAGTCTTTTAATTTTCTGCAGCAGTGGTCTTTCAATCCAATCTTAAAATTTAATCTATCTTAAAATTAAAAAAAAAAAAAAAAAAAAAAAGTGTGGCAAAACGTTTGCAGTTACTTCAAATAGAGAAATGCCTCAATTATCAAGAGAGATCTGATCCCCCCCTCTAGAAGTTTGAATTACAAACTATAACGTCCTTCACTCTTATTTTTCTGGGTGAACGCATGGATTTCTGTTTTGTCAGTGTAGCCGTCCATTGTTGGTGAAATTGGGTGAAATCATGACCTCTCCATGTAAAGCGAATGTGTCTGTCACTTGTGCTTCTTTGTGTCACGTGGTCTGCAGCTGGCTTCTTGTCACCCCTAGCAACTACAATGTAGCAGGTGTGAAGACAAAAAAAAAGTTTAAAAACTAAGGGAGATAACTCTCGGAATGATTCAGATTTGTTCACCTTGAAACCCAATAAATGACCAGTAAATAGATTTTAAGCTCAAGCATTGTGTGTGTGTGTTTTTTTTTAAAGCAGCAATGAGCCAGTCTTATCTTTGATGATAAGAAATGAAGAGAAAATAAAAAAACAATTTTTAAATTAAAAGATTGTGCAAATAAAGTTTCAAATTTTGTCCGAATGCTCGTTTTATTACTAATTTTGAGTTGCTTTTCTCTTTATACAATTGCTTTGTTTGTTTGTCCTTATTATTGATATTATATTATCATTAATTATTTTAAATTTTCATTTTCCCTTTTGTTGTGAATTGCTAATTTTTGTTTATCAGTTATTTTTAGACAATTTTATTTCCTTTTATTTGTTCACACAATAGACATTTTATTGTATTTGTTTTGTTGTTTTTATTTGAAATTAGACCAGTTCAGTGTTGTGAATGTAATTTGAACTTTAGCATTTTTTTTATACCAATTTTAAATTTAAAATTATTTTACTTATCCAAAATGGATAACTTCTTTTTAAAAACTTTCTATTTCTTTTTCAATGTTACTGTAGAAAAGATTTGATAATATGAATTAAAAAAAAAGAATTCACATCAGTATTACTTCTTATTTGCTCTTAAATATTTAATATCTATATAAGTATTTTTTATGTATTTCCATAGCAAAAGCAAATTAGTGATTATCATATCTCAGAAATTAGTTTGAGATATGAAAATATATCATTTTAATTGTTTATATATATTTCTTTGTACATACGCAGTCTAGATGATAACTTGTATATTTAAGATTCAACATTAAATTTTTGTGTATTTCCTTTACTGTTATTTCTTTATAATATGTTGATAAGGAAAAAGGAATGCCAGCCCGTGGTCATTTCATTAGAAATAATATTCGTTTTAATTGTCATGGTAAAACATTCACTGAATATTTAGCGATTTAGATTAAGTAACAGACATATTTAGTCACAACTTGATTTTATTAAACTAATCACTTATTTGCAAAATATAAGAAAAAAACCAAAAGAAAAAAAGTAAGCAGATATGGGAGAATTGAACCATAGACAGAAACATATGAACTACAATAAAATCACTTCAGTGATAATTTTGTCCTTGCATCATGTGACACATCACAATGGGATTTAAAACAGTCTGCTCTGATTAGGATAGTCTTATGGTGGTTTTAAAAAAATATGAGTGGATACTTTAACATTTTTTCCAACTAATGAGTTATGGTGCATTTCAATAAAATCAAGTTGACAATAATTTAAGCCCAAGTAGATTTTTATTTCATTAGAGTTTGATACAGTTATTGAATAGTCAGTAATTGTATACATGGGCATTATAGAATGAAGCATATGTCAGGTTAGTGAGTTCAAATTTTACTGCTGTCTTTCTCTCTTCACTTTGGATATATAGCAGACATCCCAATTTATCTAAACATGTTCTGAGAAAATTATTTATACTTTCGTAATTTCTTGTTCTAAGTGTTCCAATTTTTATGAAGAGGAAAAACAAATATAAATAGGAATCCAACAGAATGTGAAGAATAAATAGGAAACATTTATCAATCTAACATGTTTCACTTTTATTAAAGCAACATCAAAGAAAGAGATATGGAGAAAAAGAAGAAAGAAATTCTGGTATTTTTACTTTTGTGTTGTTTGATTTTCAAATTATACTAATATTGGTTTAAAAGAGTCGAATGCATGTGAAACCTGATTGACCAATGAAAATCAAACGACACAAAAACAAAAATACCAGAATTTCTTTCTACTATTTCTCCATAACTCATTCTCTGATGAAGCTAATAAAAGTGAAACATGTTAGATTGATGTTTCCTATTTGTTCTTTATCTTATCATATATATATATATATATATATATATATATATATATTGCCTAAACAATCAACATACTTCCGATATATTGATGATGTCCTATCAATATATCCCTGTGATACTGATTTACTTGTTCTTTTAGATAAACTAAACAAAGTTGAACACACAATAGAATTTACATATGAAATAGAAGAAAACAATACTTAACTTTTCCTAGATATCATGCTACACTGCATTGACAGCAACTTAAAATTTAGTATCCACTGAAAATTAACTAATAAAAATGATGTAATAAATTTCTATTCCCATCATAACAACAAAATAAAATCTGGAATAATCATTGGATTCTACTTAAAAGCACACAGAATTTGCAGTCCACACACACACACGCACACACACACACACACACACATATATATATATATATAACATCCACTAATGTTGAGAAATGTATATGATAATATGAGGCCATATTTTAAATCTATAGTAAAATTTTTAAATTCTTTCTTCTTCCATATTATTTAGACCAGTATATATTTCCTTTCAACTGTGATTTTCCTCAGAAGTGTGATACTTTTTTTTTAATTATCTCCATTTCACAGCTTCTCATTTCAGTTTTTATCAGCTTAATATTGTCCCCTGGTGTCAATGATAATCGTCTCAATAATATACATTTATTTATAAATACACTTAAGCAAAAAAGGAACAAATTATTCCCTCTTTGTCGTCTGCTTAAGTATTATTTATTATATATTATTTATTTGAGCTTGTAAAAAGCATAAAGAGACAATATAGACATATGTGCCAAAGGCCTACAAGCATCACAGATGTAAAAATGTGTAAGAATTTAAACTTATTCATTTATTTCCTTTTCCATGACTTTCTTCTTCTTATAATACTAACTGCAAAGCACACAGAAAATTCATTCTGTCATTAATATAAGCAAAAATGTCTTAATCAAGGGAATATGTACACAAGTTACAACTAATTGTTTTAAATATTTGATGATATATATAAATTAAGGTTTATATTTGCTGTATACAGTAAATAATTCCGGATAATCAGCCATCAGATGAGGATTTCCTCTTAATTCATCTGGTTTAATTAATATAATAGAACACAACAACATTTTCAATGATGGAACTTTAAACTCTTACATCAGTATTGAGAAAATCTTTTGATGCCCATTTGTTGTTAAAATGGAATCTGCACACCAGATTCAAAGATTATTAAACACATGCATATTCTCTACATTGCATACATATTATATTTATACATTCACACACACACACATACACACACATAGACATATATATAAAAATATACTGTATTTTTCAGTATATAAGATGCATCCTTATTTTGAAAACATTTTTGCTAAGTATCCAATAAAAATTAAAATATCGATCATGTGATAATCGGCATTAACTGCAGCCTGATTGGTGATGTGCATTTCACATTTGAAATCCAGACTATCGTTATAAATAACACATTCACATTCAAGTGAAATAAGATAGTTTGTATATATAATTTCAAATGAGCATATTTTCATTTACACATGCACACACACACACACACACAAACACACACACACATGCTATAAATGCATATTTGAGACATCCATATATATATATTCATGTACACTTTTTATGTAGATACTATCCATACATGCATAGTCCATACGTGTATATATATATATATATATATATATATATATATGCACACACACACACACACATATATAATGTGTATACATAATTTCAAATACACAGTGATATGTACACATACACAGATGTGCAAACTTTAATTTACTAACATACACATAGACACACATTTTCATATAATCATACATTTATGCACATATATACATGTACATATACACAGAAATGTATATATATATATTGTATAAATAATTTCAAATGCACATTTATATATGCACATACACAAATACAGATGTGTGCATACCTTCATTTACACACACACATTCATATAATTATATATCTAAGAAATCAATGAATTTTATTCAACATTATTTCCTATTACTACAAACACACACACATATTCATTATATATATATATATATATATATATATATATATATATATATATATATATATATACTTTTATGGGTAAAAGTGCACAATATCAGAGATAGAGCATATTTAAATATATAAGTAGATAATGTAGTCAGCACCAAGCGAATGTCTGTTTCATGCTTGAAGACAATCTTCAGGCCAGTGTCCATTATATATATATATATATATATATATATATATATATATATATATATATATATATATAGTTAGCAAAGCTAGTATCACAATGTATTAGTAGTGAGTTCAATTCTCACTGTTTGGGTGTGCTGCTATTTTGAACTTGTGCCAAACAAGAGTCAACATTAACTTAAATTTTTATACACCTATAAACAATTAAAGAATGGACATTCTTTGCCAAACAATATATATAACTTCTAATGACATTCAACTCACCATATTTACCTATACACACCCTCCTCCATGTATAGGTCTTTATACACTCTCTAGTGAGTAGTAAATAATTAATCAAATGTTCTCTAATATGTTTAGTTGATAGTATGCATCTTTTATGTCTTCATTAGACATTGTTAAGAACAAGTTACCTATAGTTTTAGTCTTTAAACGCCTAATTGTATGAAATTTCATTTCTTCGTGTCTTTGGATATGCAATAGATATGCACACTTTGAACTTTTACCAATAAAGTTTTTGTGTCTATAGAAAAAAAAATATCTTCCAAATCATTCTGTAGCTTGCCTTGTGCAGAGGTCAATGTTTATACTCTGATAAAAGCCTCTGCTTTGAGTGCTGATTTTCTTCACGGGCAAACCTTCCTCAACCTAGCCTAGTATTCTTCTTTGTATCTGGCCTTGTACCACACTAAGCTAGGCTTAGTAAATAGCCAGAGAAATTCTAATTTAAATAATAATTTTTTTTTTCTATCTAAACATCATGGGTTTAAGCTTCCTTTTCTTTAAAAGCCATTATTTCTGGATTTAAGGAAAGTACTTTCAGAGTTTCATTTACTCTTGTGATAGATTTCCTCCAGGACTTAACTGATAACACTTCAGATATTAGCCTTTAACTGTGATTGATAATGTCCTCTTAAACTGGGTCAAAGTGATGATTATCCAAGAGTCATCCTCCTTGTGGGTGATATGAAAAGGATTGAAAATAAAAGGGAAGGTTATTTCCCTGCCGGTCTATCACAATATCACTTTGAGAATGACAAGCATGCACTCCTTTATTGTTGTTGTTGTTGTAATTTTCTCTTTAAACAACATCAACTGATATCATTATTTATGCTACAACTTTACTCTAATTCAAATGTGAAAATTTATGTCTTAGGAAAATTGTGTGACACGTTTTATCCTTTAAGACTTCATAATACTAAAGATTTATGTCAAATTCAAAGCTGCCATTGATTGGTAAATCAGTTAACTTACATATTTGGCAATACATCTGTACACTAAAATTAGAATTTATTTAATATTTTAAAATTAATTGATTTTCACACAAGCACAAACACACATTTCTTAAATCATGTTCAATTAAATTTGACTGACAAGGTTTGTTCAGTTTTTTATTGAATTTTTAAAGTTGATTTATAAGTTGCTATAAAGCAACTTATACATCAATAAAAAAAAACTGAACAGAAAAAATCAGTAAAAAACTGAACAGAAACTAAAAACTGAAATTAAGTTTAAGATGGGACTGTCCAAAGTTTGTAGTGATTTGGGATTTATTTTTTAATATGGCTGATCACTTAAGAAAAGTTTATGTAGTTGTTATCAGAAAAATTCTGATAGATTTCCATCTTGGTATTTTTTGAGAAGTAATCAAATTTTCTGGATTGTAAATTGTTTATTATATTGACCAACTATGTTAAAAAAATAAACCCCCAAACACTATGACCTTTAGACAGTCTTTTCCTGAATTAATTCAGTTTCATAGCAGCTCTTCCACTGACTTGAAAAAATTCTGTAAAATTAACAAACTTTGTCAGTAAAATTTAATAGAATGTTTTGAATGAACTCTAACTGTTTGTTTATATATGAGGATGAAAGATGTCAAATGGAAAAGAAAATTGTAATGTTTCATTCATTAAAAAATCTCTTATGACTAAATAATGTTTTTATTGATGGCTTCATATATATATATATATATATATATAGTAGGAGGGAACAAAATGCAACAAATGTCAATTATAATTATATACTGAGAGAAATGCTAAAGATGCAGGGTCACTTAACTTTTGTTTTTGTTGCTGTTGTTTTTAAATATACCACATTGCAACAGCAGTAGTTTTGTCAAGAAAGATGATATACTGTATGAACGTGGATGTAAATTTACTATGAAAGCCCCAAAAATTAGTCACTTTTTATATAGTTTTGCCGTAATTCATTATTTTTTTGTAAAAGAGCCCTTTTTCATATTTATGGAAATTCCTAAATGTTTCACCTATTCATTTCTTGAGATATTTTTTTGTTTTAGGGTTATTATTTTAGATTTTAGGGTTATTATTTTGTGTCATTTAAAGACAACAGTGATAAAAGAAGAAACAGAAGTAGGGTAGGGAATTGAACGACATTGGCTAGATTGTGTGTCTAGAGACAATGAACACAAGAAATTTGAAATTTGAAATTAAGCATCCTTGCATGTTCAGCATTTTCTCTCAATGTATAGTTATAAATGATGTATATCATTTCACTCCTTCTCCCTACATATCTAGGATTTCATCATTTAGTCTGAAGAACTTGTTTTTCAAGGACAAAACATGTCACATAAATTTTTTATTTTGTCATTCGATTACCAACTATCTGTCTGATACCTAGTTTATATGTCATATTCTACTATATATATATATATATATATATATATAAGTGTGTGTGTCTGTGTATGTGTGCTTATAGGATTGTTTTGGAATAGTCTGATTCATTTAACCTGTTGATAAGAACTAGAAGCAGGAATATTAAGATGCATTTGGTGCAGACATTTGTTGTTTAAATCATATTGCACATTTTTGACATCGGAAATAAGCATTTTCTTCTTAGGAAAAATGTTTGTACACCATGTCTGCAGAAGTTAGTCTTCACTGATTTTATATTTCCTGAGTAGTATTAATGGCAAGAAATTATACTTAGCTTTTGTAGATATTTAAACAGTTTTGATCTGTAGGCTTAAATTTGAATAGCAATATTATATAATAGATTTAATAGATATATATTTTCAATGATATGCATATTAGATAAATATTAAATTCCATATATATATATATATATATATATATATATATATATATATATATATATATATATATATGATAGATAGATATGTGTGTGTGAGATAGAGAAGGTCACTTTCCTGAAACCTATGCAAAAAGGTATGCATGACCACTGACTGGTTTGCAGTCATCTGCAGGCCCATAGCCACTCAGTTTCAACATTGAAGAGATGGCATTCTTCTGTAAAGAAGTGGCACTCATCATAACAAATAATATATTATATATTTTATAATATTCATATTATATATTGTATATAATATTCATTGTGTGTGTGTATATGTATGTAAATATATATATATTGTCTGTATATATATTGTGTATATATATATTATATTATATATATTATGTATATACATATATTTATATATCTTGTGTATATATATATTTATATATATTATATTTATATATATATATATTGTATGTATATATATTATATATTTATATATATATTGTGTGTATATATATATATATATATATTATATTTATATATATATATATATATTATATATTTATATATATATTGTGTGTATATATATATATATATATATTATATTTATATATATATATATATATTGTATGTATATATATTATATATTTATATATATATATATATATATATATATATATATATATATATATATATATATATATATTAATTATGAATAGTTTGTTGTGAAGTAATTATATTTATAATATGGGCTGTCTGTTCCAAATATATATTAACCCTCACATGCATACAAAGTGAAAATAAACTATTTGTAATGTCATTGCATTTAGTATCTTAGTGATAAAATGTTTATATAGAATCTTCCACATGTCTTTCCTCAGAATGGTAACTTATTTTGCATTCAATTCCTTTGCCTTCTTTAGAAGATTTTGGGGAATTTATATTTACCAATTTTTTCTGCTTTACCCCTAGTGGCTTAATTAAATATTTGCCAAAAATGCTGTGCCTCTCTTTTTTATGCACAAAAAATGTCTTTAAATTTAAAAAAAAATGTAATATACTTAATTAAATTAACCCCTAATTTGGAATTTTAAAAAAGTTAGAAAACTTTATTTTTAACTTGTTTCTTTGTGAATTAGTATGCTCTGAAGCAATAACAACTGTGGATTTGTTCATTTATAATTAGAATTCTCTTTTCTTGTTTTTCCTCTTTTCTTTTCTTTTGTAGAATTTAATATCTAAATAAATAATACCCCAGCCAAAATAACAAAATAAATTTCTACCCAACCCCAATTTTCCTTAACTATTTTGCCTGAGTCAGTATCTGAGAAGAAATGACTGATTCAAGCAATATAAAATGTATCTAAGAACCCATCTTTTTAATAAATAGCTACCTAAATAGATGTAACAGTCAAACATTTATGTAGATATCACTTAAAACCCAATATTGTAAAATAAAACAAATATATTAATCAAACAATATGACTGGAAAACAAAATTATTGTGCAGTTGAGGGCTGCCCCTACATGATCAGTTAATCTCATTCATACTAAAAGCTTACTTGCACGTTTGAAATAAGTTATCTCCCTTAGGACTACCTCACCTGGTGATTAATTTTCTCTACTGAAACTGCTTTAAATAAATCAGTTGAACAACAGTTAACTCCAAGGGAGATAATTTCATTAAAATTCAGATGTGTCAGTTTGGTTTTTCATGCTAGACATTCTTGGTTAAAAGAAAAACAATTTAATTTTAAATATTGTGCAATACTGGCATCTACACTGTGTACCTGAAGGAATTATTGCAAAATATTTATGACTGCACTTTGAGAGGTTGAGGACAACTGAACGTTTCTGTGTAAAGTTGCCCTCCTCCTTCTCAATGTTTTCAAACATTGCACAAAAAAAGAATATATATATATATATATATATATATATATATATATATATATATATATATATATATATATATATATAATATATATAATCAAATCATTTATGATTCTTTTTAATATACTGAGTCAATCTGCAATACAGACACCACACATTGCATCAGTCTTGTGCAAAATTACTGCATCTTGTAGGGGCTGCTTGATTAACTGTGGGTGGGTACAATTACACTTCAGGTAAGAGCACAAGTTCTACCGCTGATCCAGCATGATGAAATGGTAGACTTGGGTTCAAGCCTGCAAGACAGCCATCTAAACCTGGAGTAGGTCTTTCACTTTTTCGGTCCGTCAAGCTCTGTCCATTTGTATATGTGTAAAATCCACAAACCATTTATTTATTTATTATTATTATTATTTAAATATGCTTGTTTGGTAGAAAAACAATTTTCTGGTATTAACTGTATATGGCTAATTTCAGTTTGGTTTATGTTAATGTTGTTACATACTTTAAATCAAGTAGAATTTGTTTATTTAGTCATTTTATAGTTAGTTGTAAAATGTATTTGTCTGCTAGATTGACTATTCATATAAATTATATAATCTACAGAAAGTCTTTGGGCTGTACTTTTAAAATCTGACTCAACAGAAAAAATATTTAACTAATGTAATTGAAAACTTATTATTACTATTATTATTATTAATAAAATTATTAAAAACAACAGCAAAAATGGATAAAAGAAAGAATGTGTTTTTCTGGCTGTTCAGAAAAAGTTTTGCCACAATCAGTTTAATAAATAATTGAATAAATATGATTATCTTTATTTTCAAAATTATTAGATAATTATATTTTATTTAAATTATAATATACTCCATAATATATACACTACTTATATGTAATCTACATATTGAATATATACTGGATTTGCCCGTCTGGGCTCATCAGAAGCAAGTTCATCTTTTATGCTAGATATCTATTTGGTTTGAATTATGAAATTTTTATTTGGAAGGTTTTCAGTATACAACCATCCCTAAAGTCATATCCCAACTTTCGTTCAGCCAAATTTTTATAATAATCATTTAATAAATATATTTAACTAAAATATAAGTAAAGAAAAACAGAGGTTAGTGAACAGATAAAAATATGTAAATAAGTTGATTTGAATAAATAAAAAGTAAAACTTTTTAGTATTATTATGTTAAAGTTGTCACTTGACTGATGTTAATCCTTGTTTGTAATCCAATAATTATTTTTTTATTTAAAAAATCTTTGCTTTCAATTAACCTGTAATATAATATCTCATTAATATAATCACTCTCTCTCTTTCTATATATATATATATATATATATATATATATATATATATATATATATATATATATATATATATTGTTAAATAGCTACTTTAATATATTTTGTCTTTACATTATATGAAAACCAGAATTAAATCTCACCCAATTGAAGATCTTTCAATAATCAGTCAAAATTTCTTTATAAAGTTCAAAGACTTTCATTAGCATAATTCATATACATTATTTTAATTTATTTATTTTGCTTAATTTTTTATCTTTCTTCAGAATTATAACTACTACAATTAAACCTTTGAAAATAAAAAATAAAAATGATTTAAAAAAAATCTGACACATTCCTTTACACCTAAAATTAAAAGTTACCTCCCTTTGCCACGATAATGCTATAATCGTGATTTTTCCTTCTCGTAAAATCTAATTGTTGTCACTGCGTTCTGTGATATTAGGATACCATCTAATTTCAATAAAAAAACGTTAAAAATACTTCAACATTCCACCAATATTATGCAATTACCGTTTCCCCTTCCCTATGTACCTAATATAATTGTATAAAAACTATAAGGTTTCTTAAATGGAAAAAATACTACTAGTTAAAATTACTATTAATTTTCTTTTTAAGAAGACAAGTATTTTGCTTGCCTCAGCCACAGATGAATTGATTGATTAATTTTAATTCAATAGATCTTTACTAAGTTTTTTCATTCCACTCCTGTTGTTCAGTCTTGTTCATATTGTGTTATTTTTCATTTGTTATTTGCTTTCGATTATTTTCTTTGTTGCCTGTTTCTTAGCATGTTCAAATCTCCTCTTCAGTCTCCTGTCAAATAAATTCATTTGAAATAGATGTCCACAAATAGAAGCACCCATCCTCTGAACACAGGCTCATTTTTTTATAAACCTGTTTTTTTAAAAACAGATTTTTTACCCAGAGTTTGACTTTTTTTTAGAATGTCTAGTGGCTGAAGACAACAATGATCAAGTCTTCAGTCCTGGGTACTCTGTACACTTGATACAAATAGCTTCCATAATCATTCATACTTCTTTCTAATATAAATATTATTATTTTTATTATTCATTAAATTTACTTACGTCATTACAATTCTAATACTATCTATTATAGATATTTTACTTCTAGTTCAGTTAGAGTAGATATCGTGAGACACCTCAAATATTAGGTGTGAGTCTCAGAAACATTTACTTTGACCTTGGGCAAGTCTTTCACTTCTCGTGCCCTATGAGGTCAGTTCATTTATGTTCTTCTAAAAACTGTGATACTCAAATGGTGTAGATGTCTATTTTTAAATAATGAGTTTTAAAAGAAATTTGTAAACTTTTGAATTTTGTTTCATTCAAAAGCACAAGAAATGAGAAATGGTGACAAAAAAAGGAGGCTTTCAAAAAAAAAAAATTGCAGAAAAAATATAAAGTTTTCTTTCTGCTGATTTCCCTTAAAATGTTATCAGAATTTTGTTTGTCAAATGACTTTCAGAACTATATCTAAAATTGAGCTTAGATTATCAAATTGAGCTTAGATTATCAAATTTCATTGATTCAAGACAATTAGAAACTTACTTATTTTTAAACTTGTCTCATTTATGCTTTTCTAAACACTTGTAATAATTTTCATATTTCTAGATATTTACTAATTTTAGCTTAGTTCATCACAAGGCCACATTTTCAAATTTCTTTATTAAAAACCATCCAGAATTAATGTTGATGATAATGTTACCATCTTTAAAAAAGTAAAATACATTGTACATACATGAAAGTTTAGTTATTGATATTTACTAAAGCATAACTTATTATGGTACAAAGACAAAAAGTAAATCAGTTATTAAACTTCTAAGTTTTAATGTTTCCTTTTTTTTGTGTAATACATGTGGAAAGTTTGAATGGCAACCTTTAAATGTCCCAAACACTGACAATTTAGCTTTTGAATACTCTCCTGATGTTGTTTGGATTGCAGATGTTCAAAATTCTTTCCAATATTCCTTTAATGGAAGGGAGATGAACTGTAGCAGTTTTTTTAAATATTACCATGTACCTCTGCTTCTGGGAGCCATTGTTATTCTTTCAGAGTAGTTGTTACTTAGAAGGGTGTTCTTAATATTGATCATCTTGTGTTGGTATATATCTGGGTTATCACTTTTGAGTGTGGCTTGATATTGTAGACAACAGATGATACCATTCTTCATAATTGAAATTTTTATACACTTTCTGCTTTGATTATAAAGATATTTCTGTAACCATCAAAAGAAAATTGATGTTAAAAGTTTTCAAAAAAATTACTCTTTACAATTTCAGTGAAATGAACAAATCATTTGCACTTTTGACATTTCATTGACAAAAAATTCAAAGGAGATGATCTGAACACAGTCTGCAGGAACCGAGTTGCTCATAAGCACAAAATCTAACAACGAACTAGATTTCATGGAATGATATGACATTTGGCTTCAGGCCCCAACGAAGATAATTTTAATCAAGTCTATTGTTATAATCAGAGTATATTTATTTGTATATACACTATTGTTATTAATAATAATAATGGACAATTTCTATTTTGAGGTTTTAGGATATTTGTTCTCAAAAATGCATATTGATGCAATTTTCTAATAGATATTTATTCACTGTCACAATATCAGGCCAATTAAGGCGCCACATGGTGCGCGCACACACACACACACACACACACACGGGTGTGTGAGTGTGTGCATAAATATGAAGTATACCTGTAGAAGAGACAAAATGAATGAAAAGACAAGAGAAAAACTCTAATTAACATAAATTTGACAGTACTCAATTGAGTAACTGTCAAATATATACTTGTTGCAAAATAAAATCATTACATTTGCCTTGATAAAGTCCATCAGATGGCGAAACGCGTCAGCTAAAAACTAAGTAAAGTTTTTCTCTTGTCTTTTTATTCATATATATAATATATTATATATACATATACACTCACATATATATATATATACTCATAAATATATACATACACATATATACACTCACATATACACACATATACATACATACATATATATATATATATGTGTATATATATATATATATGTGTGTGTGTGTATATATATATATCAGAGATACACTATCTAAGTAGGCAAGGTAGTCAGAGCCTACTCTGATTAAAATTCTAAATGCTTAATTATCAAATGCAAAAAGTAAAAGAATTTTAATTCATTGTCAATTTATAACTTAATGCACTAAATTCAATTTATAATTCAGTAAATAACAATTATTTACATCTTAAATAGGCATAATTCTTTTGTGCCTTTCAAAACTCAATATTTTTTCAATGTCTCCTCCACATACCATGGATGAAGATCCAAGCCACATTTGATAACAGACAATAAAGGCAACATGAATTGCTACCTTCATTGAAGTCATCACACATTCACCATAGAGTGACGAGTGTGCATGTAGGTTAAATATTAAAGAACAAATATCCTTTTATGTATAAAAACGATAGCGAAAATTGTCAAATTTTTCTCCTTCCATTATCATATCTAACTTCTTTTTTAAAAATATTTTCTCATAGAAAAAGTCTGTTGATGAGAATTTACTTTATAAAGGTCGACTGAGTATCTACCCTGTATAATTTACTCACAGTATGTACTTATATAATGTATGTGTGTGTATTTTAAATATATATATATATATATATATATATATATATAGGTAAATAAGAGAAGAAAAAATAGTAATCAACTTTTAAAGGCCAGATGCCACATTTGCCTGCTTAATGACAAAGGCTGAGCTATTATAAACACAAAAGATGAAAGTAAGAAACAAGCAAAAACCTCATCTCAGAACTTTAGAAAGCTCTTCTTGTAGAATGGTGAGCTAACATGGCACTACAAAACAAAACGTGGGGGGTGGGGGTGCTAAATCAGATGTTAACGTTTAAAGATTCCTGTTTCTATCTTTTTCTTTTTAACTGATCATAAAATGAATATTTTTTTTAGATTTTTTACTCTTCTGTAAATATTTTTTTTGTTTCAGTTTTAAATACGCATTCTTGGTGTTGGGCATTTGTACTTATTTTTTATAAACTTCTTCTGCAAGTTGTAATCATTTTTCATATTTCTGCATAATGTATCTGGGTAATTTCTTTGACAATGAAAGGTTTCCCCTGAAGTGTTATCTAAAATTCATAATGAATTCTTACACTGGCAGTCCCCCCTGCCTGCCCCATATTTGGTGTCTGGGGCATATACACCCCCTGGCTACACCTTAGTTATTTCAATATGGGGGGGAACACCTTGATATACAAGAAGAAATTATTTATTAACTGTGATAGTCTGGGGTCTGTGATTGGGGAGGGACATTATTGAAACAGTTATAAGCACATATAATTGTCAAAATCCAGTCTTAATTTTTGTTACAACTTCTGGCTTGAGGAAAGTCAAGCTTTTGCCTTCTTTATATGAAAATATTAGAAGCTAATGTTTAAAAAGAAAACCAAAAGTTTTCTGATTTATTTTGAAAATTAATGGGAGTAATGATTTTCAACAGTTGATACAGTTTAATAGCTTTATAGATTACGGACAAGAAAACAAATTTAGATTCGGTTTCTGGGGAAAAATAGAAGAGAGGCTAAATCCACACCCACTTACCCAGCCCCCACTGTAGTGCAATGGATGGGTGGGTAGCAGATTAGGCTTGCAAAACTTTCATAGTGAGTGCTTAATGTACCCTTGTGTCAATATTGGTTTAGCCCATAAATATCTATTGACAAAATTTAGACAGAATTTTAGAATAATGACTTTTTTTTCCCTGAAGAAAGTGTTGTGCTGTATCCAATTATTATAGACTGTACAAATTGACATCTTGTTAGGGAAATGTTAATAACCTCATGGGTGTGGTCGCAGGTTTACTGTGCATCTGATCACTTGACTACATCCCTCCACATATCTGGGTTGCAAGCTGGGCAAGTAAGCCTGGCGAGACCCTCCTTCTCCAGGTCAAACTACAGCCAATGTCCTCTAACATGATGGATCACCTTGGTTAGAGACACATGGCCGTTGCTTCCATCAGTCCAGGAAGCTCTCTGCCCAATGATGCTATGTCATCACTGCACTGTTTGCATAGCTAAGGAGGCCAGTCTACCCCAATTGTGCAAGATGGCCGTTGAGCTTACATGAAGGTTCATCCACCCTTTGATATGTCTTTTTTTAATCCTGTTAGATGTCTAGGCACTCTCCTTTCCAGAAAATCCTGGTTGGGAGGCGGGGGGGGGGGGGGCTGGTTTAGTTGCTGATGACCTAATCCTACAGCAGGCAGTGCTGTGTTACACAATATCAGAAGCTTATGCAGAGAGACTGGACATAAAGTATTCAGTTATGTGCATGTACAATTCTTAATGGACCCCAAAAAAACAAGTAATGATATTATTGTTAATATTCTGGTATCTCTAAGAATCTACATTCATAATGAAAACTATGAGATTTAATATTTGACGAGATATATATATATATATACACGTATATATGTATATTGGTGAGATGGAGAAGTACTAGGAATAGGAAAAAAGTCAAACAATTATGTCCTGATCCAAAAAGAAGAGGTATTGAGCAAAATTTCATGGGAAAATTAGCTCAGGGGAGGTGTTGTAATGAAATGTCCCACACTCCCTATCGTCCATGTAGACTGACTATATCAGTAGATATATATAGTGAGCACAGGATATACCTGGGGGTTTGCTTCAGAAATTACTAGCCTGCTAACTGATTCCCTGTCTTTCAGTAGTTTATTCTCTTTTACAATAAACCTCTCTTTCTTTCATCTATGTGCGTGATGCTGTTCCTTCACTCAAGTACCACCTCTGTCTGTTTGTAACCTCTTTAAGGAAACAAAACACACACATACACACACACACACACACACACATAT
Source organism: Acanthosepion esculentum (assembly GCA_964036315.1). Taxonomy (NCBI): domain Eukaryota; kingdom Metazoa; phylum Mollusca; class Cephalopoda; order Sepiida; family Sepiidae; genus Acanthosepion; species Acanthosepion esculentum. The sequence continues at coordinate 21,121,569 of OZ038504.1, forward strand.
AATTAACTGAGAACATGTGTAAGTTTCAGAATCTGAAAACCTTATATACACCTACTGAGAAATGATAACTGTAAACAACAAATTTAAGGATTTTTTTTTCATCTCATGAATACAAATGACTTTGGTTAAAACTTAGTAATTTATTCTCTTGAAAGAAGAGAAGATTGTCTGGAAGATGACTCATTAACAACATGGCTTCAGACATATGAAAATTACAAGATCTTTCTTGTAGTGAAGCCTATTTGAAAACGTGCCCCCGTTTCTCAGTCAACATATTCCCAAAGTTAAATATTATCACCATAAGATTTACAAAGCAGAAATTGTTGTTAGTGAAAGTTAATGAAAGTAAACTTTTAGAATATTTTTTTGCTGCTATGAAAACCTTATTTTATTTAGTTCCTTTTTAAAATGATATTAAGCAGAAACTTTAATGAATGCCGTTATAATTTCTTCCCTGGCATCTTTTTTTTTGTCCGAGAGCAGGTTTAGTTATCTGTCTGTAAAAATAAATTCCTTGTGTCTGGAGTAGTGGAATCACTTCCTGAAAGTTGTTTTCTATTCTATCCAGAATTCAGTTTCTCCTTTTTCTTGCAAAGTCTTGGGGTTTGATGAAAGAAAAGAAACAAAACAATTTATAATGACCAAAACAAACTAAAAAAAGGCTTTAAAACCTGTTCTTTATTTCTGACATCGTGATTGACATGGAAACTTGTTTGGATCACAATAACTTATTTTTATTGAATCACTTAACAAAGGGTGCAACAGGCTCTGAAAGTTAACTCCACAATGAGTCTAATAATTCTATACACTTAATTTGGGGAGGAGAATGAGATTATTAAGTTAGTGATCACCACTTTGTTTGTTATATTATTCTAATTTAGTTTTAATACTTTAATGGTGCGTGTATATATATATATATATATATATATATATATACACAAATCATTCATACGAAAAGCAGATAATGAAGTTATGAATGATTAGCGTATTATAAATTGAAACCGCACCACATACTTGATATATATATATATATATATATATATATATATATTATTATTATTATTATTATTATTATTTCTAATGAATCTAATCAAAGTAGATACTGTTTCTTTGAAGTTCTGCCTCAATATTTTTCTTATAAAACTGGACCATGAAAAATATAATCTATACAATAAGCAAATAGCAATCCCATGATGCTCTACTTTTGCATACATGCATTCTTAATTTCATGAATGAAGGGGACTTGCTTTTTAAAAATAGCTTATTTCTTTTCATTTTTAACACCCAGGAGTCTGCCCTCAACATAGCTGTAGATGTTAACATATTTCAAAGTTACTGTCTCCTCGTATTTGTCAAAACATTTCATTTCATCTTTCATTTTTCCAGTTCAGTTTCAGTTAATCTGTAGCTGCATTTTTAAAAAATGCAAAGAAATAGCTTAATAATAATTGTTGCAAATTGTTTTAAATTCATTTTTATTTCTTTTGTTTGAAGCCTAGTTGCTCTTTTCTTCTGAGACTGTCCTTCATTTAGTACAGTACATTGGCTAAACATGGGAGATTTTCAATACCAGCAAGACATTGGTGACTCCCTCAGCCGAACCAGGGGACCATCACGCTTTTTCTTTTTTTTTCTTTTTTTTTTTTTTTGGTGACGTGGTCTTTCTTTCTTTGCAGTACAGATTGGTTCCAGGAATGAACGTACCAATGTCTACTGCTTTTTTGTTACTGACAGAGTGGTTTGAGTGTTGTTAGTCGAATTTCTCTATCAGTTTTTCTCAATAACTGAGTGCTTCATTTCAGCAGAAATAACATGTACTAAATTTAGGGTCAGTCTCCCTGTTCAGTCATCGTGAACCAATTTTTCTGCTGTACTTCTTTATATTTATACATTATAAGATTTAACCATTTTTTTGTTTTTTTACTTATAAGTTTTTTGTATGTGTGTTTCTTTTAAATTATTTTGGAACATACTGCTTCATTTATACTTTATTGTTTCCTTTTAAACTGGATCATGAAAAACATAATCTATACAATAAGCAAATAACAATCCCATGATCCTCTACTTTTGCATACATGCATTCTTAATTTCAAGAAAGAAGATGACTTGCTTTTTAAAAATAGCTTATTTCTTTTCATTTTTAACAACCACGAGTCAACATCAACAGCTATCTTGATGGCTAACATATTTCAAAAACATTATCAATAATTTTTTCTGCTGGAATAAATTTACTGCTGCTTTTTACTTTTTTGCTTTACAAATTTAGCAAAGAGAAAAAATCTCACAGTCAAATAATTTCTCCTTTTGAATTTAATATTATTAAAGACTGGTAAAAGTTAAAAAATTGGGTAAAATTTTTTATAATAAACACTTGATATGTAATATATTAGATTTATGCTATCAAAATCAGAGAAACAGTTATTTTTTACTAAAAATAGACAAGGAATAAAAAAGTTTATCCCTTCTTAAATTTTGAATATTTATTCAATACTGCAACCTGTTTATCAATCGTTATCTGATAATTTTAGATGACTAATTATTAATGTTCTTTCTTCAATGAAACGTTTTTGTTTCTCTTTCAACAATTCTTAACCCCAAATTCTATTTTGACTGCAAGTCTTGATTTTTAGAAATCATATTTGTTTCTGTTTTCAAAATAACATTCATCTGTGAATTCTTTCATTACAAAACGGTTTAGTTGATGGCATCCAAGCACCTAATTTTCTAACTACATAATTAGTGACTAAGTAATTTTACTCTTGTTATCAATCTTAAGGATATTGATTTATTGATCCTAAACTAGTATTATTATATTGCTTGTACACATTCATCATTTATTATTATTGAATGAGAAGAACACACAAACAAAATGACGCAGGGGTACAGATATAGGAAGCACAATATGACACCCAATCTGATTAGGCTATTATTATTTTTATTATTATTTGATTAATGTTATTCTTAATATTAATAATAATTATAATTTAGTTAGAAAATAAGGAATGAAAAGAAAATGACTATTATTGTCACTTTCAAATATTATGAATGGGTAGCAGGTTATAAATAGATTATATATTTAGTCGTTTGGAAATTTTACTGTCACCACCGCCATTATATCAGAAATTTCTGAGATGAGGAATTATGCAAGATATATATGAGCTTTATTATGATAATTATTATAATAGGAGTTTTGTCTACTACTATTATTATAATTCTACTATTACCACCACTACTATTCATTATCATTAAATGGCTGTTTCATAAGAACTTTAAATTTTGATCTTTTTTAAATATTCTGAAATGTCAAAAGCATTGTTTATAGTTGAAATTTAAAACTATCTTTACTTATAGATATTAAATTATGACTATGAGCATCTTAAACAAATACAGTTACTAATTAATAATACAAATCTTGTAAGTCTCTTAAAATAATTGCTCATTATTATTATTATAAATCACAATATCCTAAATTCTACTGTACAGCAAGCATATACTTTGTACACACATTTCTATAGTCAATGCATTTCTTTAATCAATTTCAAAATACAGATTTATCTGGAGTTATTCCTTGACCCAAATGTATTTGAGCTTCTGCATGTTTTTCTTAGATTCAGTCAAGTTCCCTGGAATGATATTTGGTACCATTTTGTCTGCTGTAGCTAGGAACCCTGTTTTTATGTCCTTTGCATCTTGGAAATAAGCATGTTATTTTAGCCATCGACTGGTTTTGTTTTTTTTCAAAACTCAGAGTCTTTCTAATATAAAATTTTATCTTATTGGAACTTATTGTATTTATTTATGCATAAAGATTGTACATTATAATTTAGACTCACATCTTAAGAATTTATGTTTTTAACAAACACAGCTGAGGTTGGAGGGGGTCACCACAGATAAGAAGGGTTGCTGGCACTCTGGGTAATTTTTTTCAACAATGAAAGGTTTCCCCTGAAGTGTTATTTAAAATTCATAATGAATTCTTACACTGGCAATCCCCTCTGCCTGCCCCATATTTGGTGCCTGGGGCATATACACCCCCTGGCTACACCTTAGTTATTTCAATATGGGAGGGAACACCTTGATATACAAGAAATTATTTATTATCTGTGATAGTCGGGGGTCTGTGATGGGGGAGGAACATTATTGAAATACTTATAAGCAAATATAATTATCAAAATCCAGTCTTAATTTTTGTTACATCTTCTGTCTTTGGACCATTGAACTTTTGTCTTCCTTGTTTATTTCTGCTGGAATGAAAACAATTTAAAAAAAAACAACAAAGCCTCCAAAATCAAGAGAGAAAGGGAAGTAAAAAAAAATATTTAGAAAATGCAAAGAAAAACTTGATAGTTGCTGCTAGTAAAGATTAGTATTAAAATCTTCTTTTGTGTTTCTGTGTGAGAAGTCATCTGTGGTCAGTGGCGCTAGAAATTTTTTCTGCTGTTCTTTAATGTTACTTAATGCCATACCTGTAATCTTGGCAAAGGTAAAGATCATTATTTATTGGACATCGACATCTGCATTCCTGCCGTTGCTGCTTCAGCTGCTGCTGCTTTGGAGATGTCGACAGACTGATAGAGAGAAACAGTAATAACAACAACAGCAGCAACAACATCCATTTTACCGTAAACTGTGTGAAATATTTTGCAACCACGAACCATAGAATGATAATTATTATTATTCCAAATAACCATGGAAATAAAGAAAACCTTTAAAAAAATCAGTTGATCTTTTCGTTTTTTATTTTTGACTTTTAGCTTTGCTTACCTGTCCTCATACTGTGGTATGCCTTGAATATTAAAATTTTAAAATAAAATATTTAAAGAAAAATAGTCTTTTTGAAGTTGAAGCTGCTTTAGTAGTGACTCAATATCAATAGTTCTACAGTAGTTTCCACCTGATCAGAAAATGTTGACTTAGAATGAAAAACATTTTTAGCTGAGGATTTTTCTTACAATCCTCAAATTTGTCAGATTGACGTTTAAAAGTTTGATCACAATATGAGGCCAAGTAAAAAAAGACATCCTTTTTAGTTTCTGTAAATCATGGGCATAAAAACATAATATTAAGTTGTTTAAAAAGTCAAAGCGAAAGAATTTTTTATTATTTTGCTTTTATGCTTTTTATTTGTTTTCTTCTTTTTAATGTGATTTGGCAAGAAAGAATGGTACCTTGAACTTTGCAATTCTCATTTGAAATTAATTTTATTTGCATTTTAATTAAAGTCTGAAAATCCTAAGGAGAAATTTTTTTCCTTTTTGTTTTGAGTTTCAAATGGACATAATTATTCATTTTTGAAGAAAATTTCTTTTCCATTTTAATATAGGTTGTGATAATTCTTGGATAAAACGTTTCAGTTGAATATTTAATAAAAGAGTAGGTTGGAATAAGGATGGACTGAGTGGATTTTTTCCAAAAAAGAATAATTATACCAGCAGCCATTCTATTGAAACTCAAAGGTACAAGACAGAGACATAATCTAAATGTCTTCTCATAAAAGAAGAGATAGTAATCAGCTTTTGGGCCAGATCTGTTGGGTTGATGCAAAAGTCTGCAGTGCCATTTTTTTTGTAATATCAAAAAAATGTCTTTGAAATTTACTTTGCTTGTATGTGCGAAATTGTTTGCAGAAAGTGTTGATTTTATTTCATATTGGTGGAAATCATGGTTGAATGTAAAATGCACATTTGACTTTTTTTTTAAATTAGTATCACCCGCAATCAAGGCAGTACATCCACTAACAACAAGCAACAGGGTGTAGAGGAATTAAGAACAGAAACATTAGTAATAAGTTGAAAGGGCATTCAGCAGGACAGTAGATAGTGAGTGACATTGCATTTAAATTCTTGCAGATTAAATTTTGCTGAGAGCCAGAAGGAAGTTCCACAAGTGAGAAGTGTGAGAAAAGAAACAGCATAGAAATTACGGTTACATCTGGCTAGCTCAACTGTAAATTGATATGATCTTGCCACAAGTCTAGTATTGCCCTCAAATTCATACAGTTACCATGAAAGGATTTATGAAAAAGATGGTGGTCAAGAGGCTGAAGCTGAGCCGCCAGATCAGGACCAATAATATTACTGATTCTTCTTTGGATTTTATCAAGGAGCTCAAGGTAAATTGCAGGGGCACCGGACCATTGCAGCAATATTATTCTTAATTTATTTGAGAATGAGTGCAACCAAAACAGCAAAGTGAGTGATTGAAGCTTATGACAATAAGGCAGTAGGTGCAAGCATATATTAAGAATGGTTTATAAAGTTTCACCAGTTTCAACAAGAAGTCTTTAAATGGCACTGTTAAGTGCCTATAAAAGCAGGACACTTCCTATCTTTCTCTCTTTTTATTTTCCTCCCAGTATGCTTTAGTGGCAACACCACCAAGCCTTTGTTCCTTTTGCCGTAATAACTGAACGCTACGCACACACGTATCACTCACACAATGCCTAATTTTCAATATTTTCTTTCTTTTTCATGTATATGAGTATTTTCTCTCTCTTTTTACTCTGTAATATAAAAACGAAAATATAAAATATCGCCTTGTTGAAATTATCTTACATTTCCTTACACCCATCATTTACATGTGTGAAATATTGTTGCCACTGCTTTTAGTCAAACTGGAAGTCATATCATAACACACTAGAAAAACTCAGAATATGGACCTGAGAAACTTTTGAAGCAAGATGCAGTACAATACATAAGTTTGTTTGAATGTAGTCATTGGAAAAGAAAAGACTAGTATTGCATGCAATTCACATCAGTCTATCAAAGAAACCTGGGTGCACCAAGTGTTTGACCTTGCGTTACATCCAGTCACCAAAGGGAGAAGCATATGACCTCATACCTGTATCCATTTTTCAAGCATATTTAAAAATTTGTAATACATATGGTTATATAAATAGCTACCTCAAAGAGAATTTAGTGCAGTCTCTTTTGCATCATAAACTGGCTGAAAGTAAGTGAGGAAATATTGAAGTAATAATAATAATAATAATAATAAACTGTAATGTGAAACATGAAAGCTTCAAGTCTTGTGTTCTTCATTTAGTCAATTTGGCTTATCATTTTGTCAGCACACCAATTTCATTTGAAGACCAAAACAAAGGGAATTAATCAATGATTCTACTCCATGAGACAACAGGTGTCCTCAGATGATACAGCAAATGATTATGGAAGTGGAATGGGAAGTACATCTGCATGCAACACAATATCCAGAACATTTTATACTTAGAATATCATTGTTTCACTCCATGCAACACTCACAACTGTAGTTCTAATGTATTTTAGGATTTAAATATTGAAGCTGGTCCACATGAAATATAATTTATAGCAATCCCATGATCCTCTTTTGCTTGCATGCATTCTCAATTTCAAGTATTAAGATGATTTGCTTATTAAAAAATAGCTTATTTCTTCTAACTTTCAACAACCAGGAATCAACTTAGCTGCTGTAGATGTTAACATATTTAAAAACACTATCAATATAACTGACAATACTCTTGTCTTCTGCTATTTGTCAAAACATTTATTTTCATCATTTTTCTTAAAGAATTCACCGAATCAAAAACAGAATTGTTCTTTTATAATGTAATATACAATTTAGCCGAAAGGTGTAAGTTATTGAAACCTAGGAAAAATCATTACATAATAATGCTATGGATTTATATATTACAGGCCAAAGATTTGGGGCAACCCTCTGATTTTAATAATTAGTAAATTTTGTAGCTTCTAAGCTAGGATACTGAAACTATTTAACATATTGTATATTGTCCAATTTTTTTAAGAGAAGGGTTTTCCTAGAATTTAAAATCTACCAGCCCTAAGATTACTATTAGTCAGCAAAAAGATTAAATTAAGCAAAAAGAGCTAAAATTTCAAGAAAACTTTATGCAGTAATGGGTTAATTTTGTTATTATTATTATTATTGAATATATGGTAAAATCTTTCAGAGAGGGAAAATCCCTCTGGTCCAAAGGGAGCTAGTAAATTAATTTTGAACAAGTTACACAACCTTTAATGTTTAGATAATTCTCTGAAATTCAGATAGCGGCTCTAAACTTTTAACCTTTGAGCTGTCATGTCCAATTAAAGGGTCATTCTTCAAACTCCCAGCTCATTTAATGAGCACCATTGTATATCATTACACATTCCATAGCCTTCATCTCTATGGAAAAAGATGGTCTGTTTATTTGGTAGTGCAAAACTCAGCAGCAAAAAGAAGTATACCTGAAGAAGGCTGTAGAATGGATCAGCCAAAATGTTTTGGGAACAACAAACATCACAAAACAAAAATAATGAGTTCAGTTTTTTTGAAAAGTGAATGATAATTGCCCTTATCAAAATTGTAGAAGAACCGGAACATCTATCTATATGAGTGCGCTGCAGCAGGAAAAGAGAAAGAGAAATTTGTTTATTGGGAATTCATTCGTCATAAACTTATTACTGAGTTGTTAGTATAAAAAATCTTTGAACAATTATAGTAGTACCCTATTATCAATGGAGAACATATCCCAAAACTTCCAGCAGATTCTGGGAGTATGTGTAACAGAAAGAATTGTTCATTGGTTGATTTCTTTAGTGGCATATCAACATCTATATAGGTTGTTTAATGCTGAAATCTAAACATTTTGTATGCAATTTTAGGCTTTTAACTACAGATATTTTTAACATCATTTTATACTTTCAGAGTAAACAAATGTTTTCTATAAATATATCCACTTTGTAGATTCTAAAATATATTGCTTGTAATTTTACTGTTATATTTTTGGTTACTTTATTTAAAAATGTACTGTTGATTTTTGTTTGGTGGGGGTCACTATTTGCCCATACCCTAACAGGTGCTACCACTCCAGGTCAGGGTGGACCTGGGAACAACAGTAATTAAGAGGTGATGTAAGAGGGGTATATATATTTATGTGAATGGTAGTGGCGGGGATATTATTATGGTGGTCTAACAGGAGATAATGTAGTGGTAGTGTGTTGTATGTGCATAAATTCTATGCTAACAGTTTCTTTTCTCACACTTCTCACTTGTGGCACTCCATTTTGGTTCCATGCTTTCTATCAAAATTTAACTTGCAAAAAATTAAATGCAATATCAATCACTCCTGATTACTCTTTTCTCTTCCCGCTCATTAGTAATGTTTCTGCTCCTCATTCTTCCCTACCCTATAACCCTTGTGATTTTGTGGATTGTGATTCCAATTAAAAAAATACTTTGTTCAGGGAACAAGAAGTCTACCGGAGGTGAAAAAAGGCACACTGTGTCACTATGTCATCCCCATGGTAGAAGAATGAGACGGTTTATGCACCTTCCTTTTTATACTGTTTTATACAATGTCACCTAGCAGGCATTTGTCTATTGGCAGTTCAAGTGGAACTCATACATACAATCTATACTTATGGTTTAATTTCTCATACCGTTCAAGAAAGTAGCTGACTCCTTTGTCATGCTTTATCTTCCCAAGAGTCAAATGAGACCGAGAATGATATATATGGACTATAGCTACCCAATCCTCACTTTCCAGTCTTGAGAGAGTCCAAAAGCATTTACGTGAACATGTGGGTGATTATTTTCAAACCTACAGCCTATTTCCTACAGAAGAAATGTTGAAAGCCTATCACAATTTCTACATCAAATGTTCACATAATATACATTTGTTGAATCCCACAGTTCTGAACTTTACAGCTAGGACACAACATACCATACACACGAGGGGAAATGATCTTCAATCCCTATGTATTCGATTGGCACAGAGCCAGTTCCACTCGGACATCTTCTTGAGATTATCTACAAACTCTCTTGAATCTGAGTTTTAAGAAAAGCAAAAAAAGACAATGTGGTAATCTCACACATAGACAAGATCAAACGATATATATATATATATATTATATTTTTCTACAGAGACATCCATATGATTAAGTTGGATGTATAAAAGTATAATAAGAAATTAATAAAAACTGAAAATGAAATGGAACAGTAATACCAATATACTGAAATAAAAGTTATATCAACAGTGACAAGTAGGACATCTAAAGAATGAACAACATACAAGCATCATATACAGTGTTTATTCTCAAAATAATATTATCAGCTTTTACAATATTAGGCAGAGGGTAGTATGCTGGGACAGTGACAAATATAAGGGCCTAATGTGATGGGCAAAATACAACAAACGTGTTTATTCTCAATATAATAATATCAGCTTTTATGATACTAAGCAGATGGTAGTATCTTGGGACAGACAAACGTAAGGTGTGAAGGTGATGAGCAACATCCCATTATCATATCCTGTTTTCTTCTTGAAGCAAAATATACACATTAAACATTTTCAAGCAGAACTTGATATATATCTAGAGTAAATGTGATAGTTACACAACATATATGCTTACTCATCTCATTGTGAACTGAATACAGGAGAGAGTTCCTTCATATCTGTGTGGCAAGGTCACTTTTGATTGGTTGCTAAATTATATCAATGCCTCACTGCTGGTTGTCAGTTTATTCAAAATGGCTTTTTACTTGCTTGACAGATATCATATATAATAAATTGTTCTGAATACTCTTGGAGAAAACCAAATGTGTTTTCTACTTATTTCTTGATGCATTGACTTTTCTGCTGAGTGTTATTGACATTACTTTGGGAATTTCTTTTTCTGTTATAAAATGACTGGTTTCAATAAATTTCACATTTTATCAAGATAGTGTCTTCACAATAAAAGCAAGAAAAACATTATTTTTTGTATTTCCCCGGTATATTTTATGGATAAATTTTCCATTCTTTTTAGTGAAAAGTAATATCATTTGGAATTGTATTATTTGGTGCCATTGTTAGCAAGAAATTGTCACGTTTGTGAAGAAAAATAAATTATATAAATTAAGATTTGATAAAATGAACAAATTAGACAGAATCATATTATAGTTACTGTTCCTTGCCTGAGCTCCTCACTGGTGAGAACCTTAGAAGCACTACAAATGGAGCGGACTCTATAGTTCACGGCAAGAGATGATGAATTAAGGGATTTTTTTCATTGGAGACTTTCAAAGACTGAAGAAGACTGAAGAGCCGATTGGTAAAAATCATCAAGTATTAAAATATTATTTTTTAAAAAATGAAATAAATTGGTATACTAAAAAAATATCCTTTTCCCATCATGCAAAAAACAAAAGAGAAATAAAAAGAACGAGGAAGGTGTTAGCTGATAGAAATTGCAGAATTACAAAATCGGACGCTCATTTTTGTCTGTGCAACTTTGCTGGGGTCAAACATCGATATATGGCTGTGTGAAAAACGTGAATCCAGACATGAAAGGAAGATGGAAAATGTGAGTATACACTCTTATTGTCCCTCCAACTAAACCACAGCACCCATCTCTTCTACTTGCATGTTGTTGCTAACAGTCAAATAAGAAACCCTGACTTAACCTTTTTATAAATTCCTGCTGTAGTGAACAAGTACAGACATTTATTATACTTTCATTTTTCTCAAAAGAAAGAAACAATTGGTATAAACACCTTGAAAATATCACATTCATCATTCTATGAAGACACTAAGAAATTTCCTACAATAGTAACTCATTGTTATTTGTTTGAATAAATTTTTCTTGTTAACTTAAGGTATCCAGCTTTCTATCTGTTGCTGGTGTTTTTCTGTTTCTTTTCTCAGAGATGTTTCTTTTCCACTTTCCACTTATAGCCTACAGTTTGTGTTTGTGTTTGTGGGGACTTAACACACTTTATACCCTAGATACCCTTGCCAGAAAATCATCTTAAAATATCAAACAATATTTAATAAAGATGCTCCACTTTTATGATTCTGTGCTAGATGAAGTTAACCTAAGGAAATATTGAATCATTAATTAAACTTGGCTTCATCTGACAGAAGGCTAATAAGGTCAGTAAGAAGAATGTGATGTCCCAATCCTACAAAGAGGTTACATTCAGCTGTTTGCTTTCAAAATAGTTTTTTATTTGTGATTGAACACTAAACATGGGTTTTGGTGAGAAATAACCAACTACTTTAACCATTGACCACAGTTTGTCATTTGGTGTTTTACTAAACTTAGAAATATCGCACACAAAGCCAAATTTGTCAAGGGTAGGGGGCTAGTAGAGTGCCAACTTTGAGACTGGACATTTAAAATACTGGTTTTGACCTGGATTTAAATATGGCAATCATGCCGTATTACTGCATTATTGAGTTAATGAGATCAAATGGTGTCAAATTGAATACTGTTGTTATTTGTGATGGCATGTTGAAACTTCAGATGATATCTCAGGTATGACTGGGGAAAATGGTTATTGATGTACATACTCATTATAAACCCATCTTGAATGGAAATATCTATTGTGAAATTATGTTGGATTTCAATGCATATTGTGAACTCATGCTGGATGTGAATATACATTGTAAACCCATGCACATTTTGCATCCATGAAAGTTATAAACTCACGCTGTAAAACACGCGCTGGGTGTAAATATGCATTGTGAACTTTTGCTGGATGTAAATTACAGATTGTGAAACTATGTTGGAAGTAAATAGGTATTTTGAAACCATGCTCGATTTAAATACACATTGTAAACTTATGCACAATTGTATCCCTGAAGTCTGAATTCAAATTCAGTTTGACGTGGGGGTTAGCAAATCCATCCTATAAAAAAATAACAAACAGAAAATTAATAGCTACACCTACAAAAACTATAGTAGCAACACCTAATGTTGTGTGGTTGTGTCCCTATACATTATGGGGTGTCTGCAATATTAGCATGCATACATAATATATTTGTGTGTGTATATATATATATATATATATATATATATATATATATATATATATAGGGTGAGATGGATAAATTGTTGCCTGTAAATTATGCAAAAATGTAAATAACACTGACATCTCATTTTATCAAATATATTTTCCAAAATTATACAATAATATCTTGAAATACTAAAAAGTAAATTTATTCAATAAAATCATCATTGGCTTCAACCATGCCCTCCAGATAACTTTGGAATCTCCTGCAACTCTTCTGGGTAGTCTCCTCATTTAAGTTGGAGAATACTATAATCCTTGTTTTCAGTTCATTTTTGGTGTTACAAGGAGTTTTGTTGGTCTCTCACTTAACTGCACCCCACATAGGGTTGCAGTCTAGGAAGTTAGGTGGCCAGATGTAAGGGGTGATGTGATTTCAAAAATTGTCTGACAGTCATGACTGGGTTCTCCAGCTTGTGTGGCATGGTGCAGAGTCCTGTTACCAGACATAGGGTTTCCAGCAGCTACCCTCTTGACCCAGGGTAGCATTACCTCCTCAAGGCACTTAATGTAGGCCTCTATGTTGATTCTGAGGCCTTGTGGGAAGGTGAATAGAGGTATAACATAGCCATCACTAGTGATCCCTCCAAATACATTCATAATCACCATTAGGCTGATGCAACACTTTGCAGTGTCCTCAGATTCACAGCCAAACACTCGGAAATGTTTGCATTGGGGTTTCTGGTGTGAATGCCAACCAGTACAGCATGCTGTTTCAAAATTGTATGATGGGGCTCTTTTTCTCACAGGCAGTGCCCAACTGAACCTACTATATTGTGTGGTGGACAAAATCAAAAACAAGCAACATGCATACATGAAAATTAAAAATATGAAATGGTGACAATTTACCAATTGCACTCTGTGTGTGTGTATATATATATATATATATATATAGATAGATAGATAGATAGATAGATAGATATTGTGTTTTACATACTATATTCCCGATCATATAATAGATATATATATATATAACTTGATAAGGAATATATATGAAAAAATTAATAATATTCAACTAATGTTTCATCCCTACTTATAGACTGATGTTTTTATATTTTGATTGGTGATTATAATTTAATAATGTATAAGCATATATATTTAATACTGGGACGTCAGCAAACTATCAAGTCAAATAGAAGTGTTTTGCTGTTAGTCTAATAATAACCACGTGAGCATAAAACATAGGTTGATTTCTGGAGATGATTTCTCTTTTTAAATTGTAATTTTGAAAAAAAATGTCTATTTTTAGTTGTTATTATTTATTTTTACTGCGTATGTTAAGATTTTGTAATTTTATGCTGAAATTTATGTTATTGCAAAATAAAATGTGAGATGAACTTAAGTAAACATATTAACACTTTACTGACATCTGTGTATAATAGAAATATTTACAAGCTATTCATTTTGTGAAGTGCTTGATTTTCAAATTTGGGAGAGAAAAAAGAAAAACATTTTACAAAGGAAGGCTGGCTGGAAAAACATTGATATGGCATAGCAAGATGTGAGACAATGAAATCAGTCATTACTAATCACTTATAGAGGAAAACGGTAGAGACATAAACTCTCTGTGGAATGAATTGAAAATTCTGGACAAAGACAAACACTAGAGAGTTAGACGTCTGATAGAATCAGTGCATATGCTAAACTATGAAGACATCCTTAGAAGGCCTAGCATAAAAATAAATACTATATGCGAGATGCTAATAAAGAAAGAAAGAAAAATGAAAGTAGGTAATTAACAGCAGCAGAAGTTGCAGCAACAAAAGAGCAGCTTCAATGAGTGCAGTCAAGCAGCACTCATCAGCAGGTTAGGTTTAAAGCTCCAAGTTCTCCACAAAGGATTGTCCCAAGGGACAATAGCCTAGTGAACTGAAGCATTGCTTTGTGAATTTGGTGACATAAAACTTGTGAAAACCCTAACTGAGCAGTACTAAAAATAAGAACTAGATGAGATATCTCTAGACATGGGCAGTGGAACAAGAACAATTTACCCCCATAGATTAAATAAAGGGTTCAGTTTATAATTCCTTGTAGGTTACATCGGATGAAAGTTAGAGAGCACAACAGCTGAAACATTGCAACAACAAAGATGAGGACAACATTCCAGGAATAAAGAGTGTAAATAATATTTTATAAAGTTACTGCAATCAGATAACATTTCTATTTTTTTCATAATTACTATTGACTTCATTTTTTTTCTTATACTAACCTGAAATTGTAGGTGCTTCAGTGTGGGGAAATGGTAAGTGAAGACTGCCTGGTTGACTATTATATTTGAGCAGTGTATGTCAAATAAAAACTCACCATTAAGTCACCCAACAAGGATTGACATATTGTAAAATCAACCAAACCAAACCAAACCAGACAGTTTCTACATATAATAAAAGATAAAGGAAATATTTTCTTGAAAGACATTATATGGATATCCACTAAAAATAACATTTGAAGTAATAAAAATATGTGGGATTAAGTCCATCCATTCTTTAGAAACTGAGCAGATATGCCTTTCAAGAAAATTTGAATGAGTGAGTGTGCTTTAAAGGCAAATAGAACCTTGTTTGATTGTAAAACTCTTCATAGCTGATCAGTCAAAGTATACTGGATCAGATGGTGGTTTTTCCTGCAAAGGGGGATGCAGATTCCTATCCTCCCAGAGTGCACATTTTCTTTAATATGTTTTCTCAAGTATGCAGGTGGGTAGATGAAATAAATATGAGTTCATACCGAGTGTCTTCTCAAATCCACCAAAAATAGCATTTTTAAGTCATGTAGAGTAATTGGCTATGGTTAAATGTAATTGTCAGAAAACCTAACAAACAAAATGTAACAGAGAAATGGGTTTAGCCCAACAAAAGACCCACAGTTGGTTGTGTGTGGTGCAGTAAGTGCCAGGAGTTACGTCCCCTTCCACAATTGGCTGTTGTAAGTGAACATTTTACTTAGAGTAGGTGGTGCTGACAAAATGTGCATATGAATGATACTGGGCAGATATTAGCAAACAGTCAGCATAGGTCTGGAAGGGAGAGAGCTATATAACATCAGCTTTTTCTCAGCCAGGAGGAAGCACTCTCGACATGCAAACCAGCAGAGTTTCCATTTATATTAGAAAACCAGACAAGATCAACTTGTTCACATTCACAATTTAGAAAAATTCTTTTTGAAAATACTTCTATACTTTTTCATAAAGAATAAACATAAACTAAAATTCTTGAAGCTATCTTTATTAATCAATTGAAACCAAACCATAATAAAATTAATTATGAATACTGCACAAATGTTTTAAAATGTGTACAATAGATAGTTTAAAATGTCAAGGTTTGCACTAATAGTTTTTACTACTTATTTTGTAAAAACTCTCCACAACTATACTTATTTACCTCCCTTGAAGTGATGTCAAGTGATGATGCACCGATTCAGCATTCTTCACTTCACAAGTAGAAAATTTGGCTTTCAGATGAACAAAACAATTTTGTCTTCAAAAATAATGAACACAACAATATTTGTCTTGCAATAAACAACACCCTGATGATTACATTGTTCTATGTTGAAAGTACTCAGAATAAATAATATGTATCAACACGGCAATTTTCTCTTGTTCTTCAATAATGACACAAACAAATTTGTCTATCAATATGAAAAGATTCAATTGAAAATAAGTAGACAAAAGTTGTCTATATATATATATATATAAATATGCAGAAATATAGTCTTAAAGTGTGCTATATTTATGGGGTAAAGTGCTCAATATCAGAGATAGAGCGTGTGTAAATATAAAAGTGGACATGGAAGTCAGCACTTAGAGGCGACAGTCTGTTTCATGCTAGTGCAATCGTCAGGCCTGACGATTGCACTAGCATGAAACAGACTGTCGCCTCTAAGTGCTGACTTCCATGTCCACTTTTATATTTATATATATAAATATATATGTAATTTTTAAATATATTATTTATATATTATATATGTGCAGTACTTATTGGAAAATGCTCAGTATCAGTGATAGAGCTAACATATTTAGTTGGATTGATGTGAGTTTGTGATCCTGGGTATCACACCCTTGCAATTGTCAGACAATTGGCATAATTGTAAAATCAACCAACCTAAACTATTTATCCATATAAAATATCACTGACTCCTACTTATATTAGATGGGAGAGTCTATTATCTATAGACTAGGTGTGTTTCACCCTAACAGTTATGTAGTTGGATGAAGACAACTTCAAGTGAAAAAATAAAAATTTCTCTGTGCCAAAGATACTAAATCACATCCAAACTTTCATATTACATTGTACTCTTGAAAATACATTTTCCTGTGCCAATAATTTCTTATCACATTGGGATTTCCATGTCATATTGTGGTCACCAGTCTCAGTATCATTTGGTGCAAAATGTTAGATTTTACATTCAAAATGAATGAATGCTAAGTGAACATTGTTTTGGAAGTTTTATTTTTTTCTTTGGGATTGTCCTTCACTTTGGTAAAAAGTCTTTGATCTTTTGTTTTGCTTATCCAAGTATCTGGTTTCAGAAACAAAGTTAGCTGATTGACTAAGGACTTAAGAATGCTGGTGTTAATGAGATGATAAGTAGATAATACTTTTCAAAGGATTTCATATATATTTTTATTTTATTTTATTTATTATTAAACTTTGTTTACTACCACAATTAGCTTACTATTTGAATTTTTAAAAATTAAATTTAAAATTAATGTGGGGAAGAAGACCAAACATATTAAACATAATTTAACCAGATCAGCAAATATTTTAATAATAATTTCAATAAAATAATAAACATAAAACAATATTCTAATCAGTTGAAAACATTTAAGTTTTTTTGTGTATTAAATAAATATATGATAAAAAGCCTCAACTACCTGGCTTTCTTGACAGAAGAGATTATTGCTTAATTATTGGACCTTATGTTTTCACTTATTAAATATCATTATAGACAAATGTTAATTAACTATCCCCCCTCATTTAATTTAAAAGGGGGTAGGATGACCAAAAAATGGGGGGATGTTGGAGTTACGTCCCCTGACTTAAGCTCTCTGATCAAGTCTGCCATGTCAGCTTGGTGGACGAAAGCTGACGGCCGATATGTCTTTTGTTGAGTTGAACAATTTTGACGTCCTTCAGTATTTTAAGATGAAAAGAGTCAAGAATGAACAAATCCAAATGCAAATGAATAATTACTTGAAACGGCGGCAATACCCGGTGAGTTGTTGTTTGCATTTGTTCATTTCTTTAATGCAGCGGGCATCTATCTTTGTATCTCTTTCTTGAAAAGAATAATTGCACGAGAGGTGTTTTTCTTCTACGGTTGTTCAATGGTGCATTAATTTAAAACTTGTTCTTTCAATTTTAAGATGATAAATGCATTTTTAATAAAATTATTTCGACTCGTTTTTTTTCTGTAAAATATAAAATAATACTTTCTCTTTTAGTTTCATAGCAGTTCAGTTTTTTAGTTGTTTTGATAAAAGCCGAATCGCAAATTAGTTGATTTACAATTTACATTCCTGCTATTTTTCTTTTGTCTAATATTTTAAAACTGAATTAAAAAGGCTTCATGAATTCATACAGTGGAAATTGAAACAAAACGTGAAATAGTTTAAATATTAATTACTATGACCATTTACAAGGTTTTATTTCAGATACTTAATTTGTTTTTGTTACTTAGTTAAGATTTTATCACTAATGTCCATCCATAGATTCGAATAAACACATGCAATGCCTTTTCTACTCTTAGTCTCTTCATAAATCTTGATTTATTTTTATTTTATTTAGGTGTGTCTGTTTATTGTTTTCGGTACTACCATTTATTTTTTTTTTAAAAATATTTTTTTCTAAATCATAAATAATCTGTAAATATGATTTTTGGCAGGTAGGATAAGAAAACAATAAAACTTATTTGTTTATTATACTCGATTATTTTTTCTAAACAAGAAAGTGGTTAATTTATTTATTTATACTCAAACATATATTTCCCTTCCACGAAAATAAATAAATAAATTTATTTATTTAAAAAATAAGAAACTGGTTTAAAAAAAACAAAAACACCCCAAAAAACTTATCGGTCGTGGTGTTTTGCTTATTTTTAACCTCGTGCATGAATTTATATAAGTGATTATTTGCCGTGTCTAATATCGTGGAAAGCTTTCACAACTTTCAATAATTTAAAATTATTCGAAGCTTTTAAGTTTTGTTAGTAATAATGAGGATATTAAATATCTGCAACACCCCGTAAGAGGAACAAGAGACTTTCACAAGTTTCACTAAAGATCTAAAAAGCCGGAAACGAAAGTTACTTTCAAATAAATGTTTCCATCGATTATCGAATTAAAAATAGAGATTATTACAGGTCGAAATGTTATGAATTTTAATAAAAAAGAAACTTCTAAATTGAAACCTTTAACATTGTTTTACTTAATCTTATTAAATCATTTGTTTCAACATTAAAGAGTAAAAAAGACCGTTTTCTTAAAAAAAACACACGTGGGGGAATGTTCTTTCGTGTTTACAGTTTACTAAAAAGAGAAGTCAAGGTGGAAAATAAGAACATCTTCTTCCTTTTTGGAAAAAGAAATATCTGCAAGAATTATGAAATGTGTATCTGTTAGTATTAATTGACATATCGTAAAAAGTACTGAAGATAAGAAGTGTCAAGGGAGACTAACCTTCCCGGGATGATTTAAAAAAACATGTTTTGCGCTTTTCGATTTTGTTGTCCTTTTTTGAGTGCGTATAAGATTTCGCGCTTTAAGTTCACGTCACGCTTTTGTCATTTTTTTCTTTCCTATTAGTGATGTCCAAAAGAAATGCGAACTTCGTTCAGATTTTTGCATTATTGGAAAGAACAGGCCATATTTTATACTGGTTTTTAAACTAAAACGAAAGTAACGTGACTACTGTTTAATTTCAGTGTTTTAGTCAGGTACAGGGTCACAGTAAAATGGTGTGTAGCCCGTAGTTTTTGGTTCTGTCGTGTTGTAGTGTTTTTGTCTCCGTTTGATAAGACACCTTCAAACAACAATTATTTTTAAACTGATGTTTATTCAACAAGAGAATGTTCGGAAAGTAATTTTGTCTTACCATGAAAGGGAAAGTAATGTAAGTTAAATTTATTATTTAAGATGTAATTCCAGTACTGTGCGAATTAATTGGGACAAAATAGAGAAATGACATATCAAATTGTTTTTTTTTTTCCAAAATGCTGTACATAACTGT
Organism: Acanthosepion esculentum; assembly: GCA_964036315.1. NCBI lineage: Eukaryota > Metazoa > Mollusca > Cephalopoda > Sepiida > Sepiidae > Acanthosepion > Acanthosepion esculentum. The sequence goes on from OZ038504.1 coordinate 21,141,602, forward strand.
TCTATAATATCACAAATCGGTATTTTATGTCCGCCTCTACTTTTAATAAGCATTTGGACACGTTTTGGCATAGATTCGACCAATTTCAGACACATGTTGCCCAATTCTTCAATGTGATAAATAACCATATCTAAACGACCGCAATGATTAGCTTCTCCGTGGTGGTACACTCATGTTTTGTCAGTTGCTTCACAATACTCCACAAATATTTAATGGGGTTTAAAAGGTCGGAGGAATTTCCTGGCTAGTCTAACATAGGTAACTCCACGAAATCGCTAAAAAATGGCATAGCATGATAAAAAAAGACGCCAAACTTGACTTTTTATCGTCTATGTTATGAAGAAAGACCAAAGTTTTTTTTAATTATTTTTAAAATTTTTTTACTTCTTTTTAGAACATTCTAAATTTTGATTAAAAAAAAATTTCTCTTTGTATCACCGGAACTATGTACTAAAATAACATAATTTTTAGCACCTTTTTTTTTTTTTTTTTGTATGACACACATTAATTTGGAAAATCTTGCAAAAATAAAAATAATTGTCGGAAGTTAATGAAACTTTCAGAAACTATTCATAGATGATGGAAATTATTATAAATATGTTTTTTTTTTTTATTAATGTCATGGCAGAAATATTTTTTATATTTATTACCCCCCCCCCTAACTAATTTTATGAAAACTCTAGAAATTCGATCGCATCGGGTTTAGTGATTACAATAAAAGCACAAGGCTTTGAGGAATGCAAATCATGTTTTTTTTTGTTTTTTTTTTTATTGGACCCCACCTACCTGAAAATCAGCTCTGAGTTGTAACATACAAAACTCAATAAAACAAAGATATTATTTAATTTCAAATGCTTTTATTTGCTTTTAGTTGTTTTTATGAATATGAACAATATTTTCTGAAAGCAAAACTTTTTCAATGAAAAATGAATTTTTAATACAATTATTTGTTATTTCTTTAATTATAATAGATTTTTACATTTAAGTTGCTAAAATATTATAAAATTAGTTAAAAGCCGCATCAGATTTCATAAGTGTCCTTATGAGATAGATCTTTTTTAGCGCGTTGTAAACTATCGTTTTGACTAATCAGATGATCCACAGTAATTAAGAAATGTAATTTTGTGTTTATAATCGGGCTGTAATTATAAAGTACGGAAGACCAAACAGAATACAATTAAGTTGCGTTATTTGAGTTAAACATTGTTCTCCGCTGTTAAGGCCTTTAATTTTGCGAAACACGTGTGGAGAAGTTTATTTGATTTTTCAATTTCAACTGAGAAGGGTACCTAAAAGTATCAGTATCATCTTATGAAATTTATATGATCTTATTTTTATATTAATCTTTGCTATGACATTTTTCCATAAATGAAATATCAAAATTAATAATAAAATGAATGGAAATACAAATAACATAGTAAAATGTAATAAATGTACATAAAATTATAGTATTTTATGTACACTTCTGATAAAATTTCATAAGAAAGGTACCTATAAATTAATTAGATACCTTTCTTATGAAATTTAATCTCAATCTTAACAGTTTTGTTTTCCATTTCTTTATAATATATTTTCCATAAAGCATCGTAAACGTAAAGGTGAAAGCTAAGTACAAAAAAAAAGAGCTCTGAAAGTTTTCCTTTTTCTTTTTTTTTTTTTTTTTGCTCAATATGGCCATCTCTTATGGGTTCACCTTTGCTTCTCCGCACAAAGCAGGATCAAATGATCTCTCACTTCAAAGTGCATTTCATCTGAGAACACCACATTTTTACAATCTTCCATCATCCAATCTTTATGAGGTTTTGCCCATTGGAACTGTTTATCCTTCATTCTTCCTGTCAAAAACTGTTTTTTTATGTGGTTTTCTGGCTGGTTATTGGTCATTTCAAGTAGCTGTCTCCTGACAGTTCATGTATGGATGCACTGAATTCCACTAAATCTGCTGCTCTTCCTCAGGTTTTTAATGCTGTTTCTGAGCAGCATTGCTTCATCTTTTTTGGTCGTTTTTCTTTTTCTTCCACAACTTGCCTTTCTCAAAACCTTATGACCCAACAGAGCCTGCCTTTTCACAATGTGTCCAACACTGGACTTGCTTATCTTGAGGCTTTGGGCTATTTGTCGCACAGATTTGTTTTCTATTCTATGTTTAAAGAAATTTAGGTTTTTCCTTCAAAATTTAAAAAAAAATCTTTGAATTTTTTCTTTGTTTCTGAACGTTCTTCTGATTGAAACAAATGAAAATCTTTAAGAAGTGGAAGAACCTCCCATCCTGTCAATCTTATTTTATTTGGGTTTCTTTTGAAGAATTCCCTTTTGCATTGTCATGCTGGGTAATAACACCTTTTCTGTTTATGTCGAAAGTGCTAATCTTTCATTTACCTAACAAGGTTTCTGGTAATAAATGTTTTTATTGACTCATTGAGAGTGCTTCCATGTTCTACCAGACACAATATAAAATCTTCTATGGATGCAGTTCTACTTTTGGTGTTGGCACGGGTTTCTCATTTTGTGACATCCACTGTCTTTTTCATTTACTGTTAACATTCAAAAGCAGAACCCATTTTTCATCACCTCTAACAATGAGATAAATTCCTTTTTGCAAATTTGATCAAGATGTTCATAGACTTTTGAATATGGTATGTTACATTGTTTGTGCTATCAAATCTATGGTGCTTTGACATGGAACAGATTCAGTAGACTCTTTCAAAAGTTTTTCATTCAAAGTGGGTCATCTTCAAGAGTGAGTTTTGTCAGGTATATCACAATTGTTATTTTTAAATCTTTGGGTCATAGACTGCGCAAATGTTGTCAAATGTGTTTCAGTCGCATTTAGGAATTTGTACAATAATCACTGGTGAGTATTTTTATTTTTAATGTTAGAATTCTATAATAATATTATAGGATTATAACTTTAGACAGTGTTTTCTTGGTTATTTCAGTCATTGTTCATAATCATAAAATATGTAATTACTTTCCAAACACCCTAATATCTTTGGAAGTTCACAGAAGATATATCCAAAAGGTCAAAGCAAATGGTAAATAATGGTATTAACAATAAATGATATTCAGTTGTATTATCCAAAGTGAGAAACATGCCATTTTATCACCACACATGACAGTCTCTACACTTTTGTCTAAAAGTGGCTGCCTCAGCTTATTGTAAAGGTCTTTTTTGTAAGTAACAGTATTTATTTTTATTTTGTTGTGTTAGTCTTATTGAAATTCCATTTTTTTTTTTCACTATTACTTAATAACTAAGCTAATTACAAAGTTGAAATTTCCATAAAACTAGTTTTATATAAATTGTAAGCACTTGTTAAATTACCTTAACCTTATGTCACCTACTGCTGATCGAAAGTACAAAAAAAAAAAATGAAAAATCTATTTATCTCATCCAATGAAATAAAGTCCCTGTACTAAATTGGGATGTGTGGTGTTGTGGATAATGGCTCAGAATGAGAAATTGGAGAGTCAAGTTCAAATTCCAGTCTGGTTTGTTAAATTCACTCACATATAAATACCCTTGGGGAAGGTATGAATCCATCACTTCTCCAAGTTATGGGTTGAATAGCAGGACAAACGGCTTTTTTAACAAAATCATGGTAATTAACCAGAGTTTGAAAACTATTGCTCTAAAAAGATGTTTACTTTTTAAATATATTTTCATTTCTAAAAGGTACAGATTTTGGTCATTTAATGTGTGATATAGCAAAACTGTTGATATTACTTATGTAGGTTCATTGCAGTGGCACTCAGTGAGGATTGCATTAACCACATGCAAAAATTGATCTGTGTTCCCATTGTTCCACTCGTGGAACATATTTTTTTAAATTTTATAACAGACAAGCATTAATTTGATTTTAATGATAATATTCACAAAAAAGACTAAAATACAATATATGCTTTACACATTATGTTAAAATACAACTAATACATGTCTAGTATTTAAAAAAAAGTCTTAATGTATGTTCCACTAGTGGAACAATGAACACTAAAAGATTATTCATTGTACTACAAAATCCGCACTTTAAAAAAAGCTTTGTAGACAATTTCTCTGTTGGTAAAGTCCACATGGTAAACAATAGAAAAAAATTAGAAATAAGTTTTCCACACCTTCTGTCATAATTTAAGGTAGTTTATTATTGTGGGAAAATTGACTTTATTTGAAATGTGTTGCTTTCCTGAATTTAAATTTTTATGTATGACAAACCAGCACCATGCTGCATGCAACAGGCAACCACTGTGAATATTTTGGGTACAATTTCATGTGTTTAAACTGCATCCCCCTCCCATGGGGTATTCAGTGTGATTGCACTAAATAATTTGTCATCCTTGTTCATTGCATTACTAATAGAATGAATTTAAATATAGGTAGCTTTTTTGTTGTCTTTGTCACTTTTTGAGTGCAATTAAATTATCAATGAATGAAATGATTTCTGCAAAACCAACGCTGAATTACTTCCTTTATATTCCCTTTAATATTCATTTATATTTTTTTAAGGAGACCTCATGTACTTGATTTAGAAAAATGGCTATGGCTAAATTTTGAAAAACTAATATTGCAGAATAAAAATATTATTGTATTTAGTTCAAAGAAGAGTCATTCATGGTAAGTTGAAATAAATTATATTGCATTTTAGAATCTATTTTTCATTTTATTCCATCAATATCATTTGTCTTGTCTTCGGTCACTTTCCCACTGCCATAATATAGCTTTCCTCTGCCTTTTTCTATAAATACTTTCACGGTAATTGTTCTGTAATTGTAATTTTTCTGATGATCTTTCCTTCATAGTACTTAGACTATGAATTTAAGTGCAGTACTAGATTGGTGATGATTTTACATTTGAAATGGCTAGACATAACTAAGTTCTATGCTAACAGTTTCTTATGTCGCACTTCTTTCTTGTGGAACTTGCTTTCCAATCAAGTTTGATCTTCAAAAATTTAAATGCAATGTCAATTGCTATCTTCCATTTTCTTAATTCCTGTTCTTTTATTATTCTTTCTTAATATTGTTTTTCTTTTTCTTATATTCTTTCACACTCAATAACATTCCTAGTGGCGTTGTTGCCTTGTTTGGGGTGAAATGATTAAAACACTATTTGATGCATGAGCTTTCATATCCAAAGAAAGACAAAATATGAGGGTCGGTACAGAAATATCTTGGAGTAGTAACCTTAATACCTTACAGTTTGTCTATCATCCATTTCATACTCCTCCCCATTCTTTTGAACAGGAGTAGAGGTTTATCTCCGTTTCCTGTTCAGGATTAGGTTTCTGGTTTTTTCTAAAGTCTTCTCATTCTCTTTCACTCCCAGTAGACCCCCTTGCGTGTTAAGGGCATTTATTGCCTTTTTCTTTCGCTTCCACTAGCCTCTTGCATGCATCTTAGTGACATTATTTGATTAAATAAACAAAAAACAGTCGCCTCAGGAAGACTTTTAATACAATTTCCCTTAACCTCTTATAGTTATTTGTTTCCCATAAGATTTTATTTTTAAATTTGCTTTCTTTACAAAAAGATTATTTTAATTCAATTTCTGGCATCAGCAAAAGTATTTTTTAGTCAGACATCAATCTTTGTAGTTAAACCAAAACAATTTATTTTGATGGAAAGAGAGAAAAAAAAAAAAGGGAATTAAAGTTTACCTTTTTAAACTTGTGTGTTCATGTTGTGTCCAACATCCAATAAGTATAAACTTTGGTCGAGTAGTTCCATATTCCGAATCTCTAAAATAAATATACAGGAATATTTAATCTAAGAGGAGAAAAATCATATTTTACTGGCACAGAAAATTTGGTTTTAAGATTATAGAATTATCCTTTAGAATTACATGCACCTGTTTGTTATATATTGCAATTTTATTTAAAAACCTTGATATTTTTTATTTTTTAAAAAAATCAAATTACACCCAATTAATCTTAATCCACAGTATGTTCATTGCAGCTTGGTCTCAAAGAATTATTAAGTGTCAATACTGTTTTTGTATTGAATTTATTAATTTAAGGAAGACAATTGTTCTGCCAATTTAAGTGATTTGACATGATTAAAATTGTTGTTTGGGATGATGGTAAAAAAAACCCAACCGTAAGTCTGTAGTCCTGCAGTTTAATAACAAAACTTTAGTTAGGACCCACTAAATTTTCTGGCGTTGCAACGAAATCACCGCAAAACCTATCACCATGAGTTATTCATAATTGTATTGAAATGGAATTTAGTTTTTTTTTTCTTTTTCTCTTCCACATCTTCTACTACACTGTCTGTTTCTTTTCCCTACAAGTCTCTCTCTCTCTCTTTGTCTAGACTCTCTCTCTCTCTCTCTTTGTCTAGACTCTCTCTCTCTCTCTCTTTGTCTAGACTCTCTCTCTCTCTCTCTTTGTCTAGACTCTCTCTCTCTCTCTCTCTTTGTCTAGACTCTCTCTCTCTCTCTCTCTTTGTCTAGACTCTCTCTCTCTCTCTCTCTTTGTCTAGACTCTCTCTCTCTCTCTCTTTGTCTAGACTCTCTCTCTCTCTCTTTGTCTAGACTCTCTCTCTCTCTCTCTCTTTGTCTAGACTCTCTCTCTCTCTTTGTCTAGACTCTCTCTCTCTCTCTTTGTCTAGACTCTCTCTCTCTCTCTTTGTCTAGACTCTCTCTCTCTTTGTCTAGACTCTCTCTCTCTCTCTTTGTCTAGACTCTCTCTCTCTCTCTTTGTCTAGACTCTCTCTCTCTCTCTTTGTCTAGACTCTCTCTCTCTCTCTTTGTCTAGACTCTCTCTCTCTCGTATCCACACTCTCTCTCTCTCTCTCTCTCTCTCGTCTACACTCTCTCTCTCTCGTCTACACTCTCACTCTCTCGTCTACACTCTCTCTCTCTCTCTCGTGTCTACACTCTCACTACACCTTCTGTGGTTTATCTTTCATTTCCTTATCTTCAGTGTTTGTTGATTATGTTGTCTAATATGCCTTGTCAGTGATATTCATGCTCACACGGATTCTGCACTTGATTGTTTGGAAACTGAAATTTTCTCATTCCTGTCCATTTTTTTCTTTTATTTCCTTTTTTTATATACTGACTTAAATTTCTCTGTTTAGGAAAATGTCATTCCTGGAAAGAAGACGTCTCAGTTTATCCAAGGAGCTGCTGAGTTAGTGTCTCACAATACTGTCCAGCATTTGTCCACTCTGAACAATGTCCTTGCCTATAGCAGCATTACAGGTGATATTGCTGCTTGTGAACAGCAGTTCAGTCGGTAAGTATAACTCCTAAGCATGTATCCCACGACATATGGATTTTTGAAAGAAAAGTGTTCAGAAAGCTATGAAAAATCCTCTTTTTATAATGTGGGATAACTTCTAAGGTGCTCATTGCTTACCATGAGATAGTCGTCAATCTTATCTGAAATATTAGCTGTTTCCTTATAAGGAAACATTTTGCATTAATTGACCAAGCAGCCAGTAATGCTATTAATTAAAATTTATAAAATCTTTGTCTTAAAACAAATTTTCAGGAAAATATGTTGATCAATGCTTATCGTGACTTTTTATTTGAAGTAGCATCTTGGTTATTTTCACTTTGCGTTACATATGCTATACATTTTAGTTGATGCTGTTGAAAGTCCTCATGCATGTGGTTTCTGTTATTTGGTACAGGTCTTTGTTTATGATTCTGTAATGCCAGTCTACAAAGTTTGAAGAAGTGTGATTTTTGCCAAGACCCACTAATTTCATTTTAATCATTTATCTGAGAAAACAGTTATATACAGCTGACAGTTTAGATATTTCTGAATACGTTTGATGCTATGCATGATGTCCATATGTCTTGATCTGACGAGGCTATTTAAGCACATGACTCAAATTTTCAGGTTAATGCTTTGGTTTTGTAGCAATTAATTTCTGGTGTTGGGTGAAACTACCTCTGGCGCAAGCTAGTCTATGTTCAAAGTACCCTTTTCAAAAGAAATATCTGATCTGATTTTGGATTGTAGGTAAGGCTGAGAACTTTTCAATGCCTCTTCATATTAAAGCTGTCACACAACCCAAAGCTGCAGAAGAAAAATTAACTGACGTTTAGCATATTTGATAAACATTGGTGTTTTATCTGATTAAATAAACACTACCTTGTATATACTTGTCTCTTCTCCCTCATATATATATATATATATATATATATATATATATATATATATATATCTTACTATTTACATTTTTTCAATCTTTTCTTTTTATACCCATTATCACTGGTGTATATTTTCTTCTGTATTCTCTGTGTTTGCGTGTGCACTTGTCCACATGGATGTGCATCATGATAATTTTGCCCCCCCCCCCCTCCTCCCCATTGTTTTTAGCGGACTTAGTCTTCTGGGTTTGGTCCAGCTCTAGATATGTGACCTATTTTTATTTTTTATTTATTGCAGTTTATTTTTTTTGGCTAGTGACGTATTTTGTTTGTTTTCGTTTTTATATAAATAATTGGTATTGCTTAGGCTATATATATATACATATATATATAATACCAATGATGTTAATGCTTAAATAGTAAATACTTATACATACACATGCTCACACATACATATAAATACACATATTTATATATGTTCACAGGGCTATTGTTTCTTTTTTTTTAATTGGGTTTGGTGATATAAGTATTAATAATTGTAGGAGTTTAGATTTATAATTAAATTTATTATTAGAATTTATGTGCATATGACTGTAATTATATGCCTATGTATATGCACATATCTACGTGTATGCCTATATCATGTTATCACTTATTTAATGTTTTATTTTTATTTAATGGCCAGTAGTTTATTTGTTTCACCTTGGTGTTATATATTGAGGTATTAATTATGGTGGATTAGATTTGTTCATTTATTGCTGTTTGTATGTCCACACGTACATGTAAACATGTGCGCATAGGTGTGTACTTTAATATTTGTTCATTTATTTGCTTATTAGTAAATTAAGTTTATATTTGTTTCTTTTTATTTATTTAAAGTTTGTATTTTTTTAAGTTTGTGTCTCTTTATTTTTAGTTGGTGCTCAGATGGCAAAGTAAATATTTATTTATATGCCTACATTTGCCCATTATTTCAGTTTTCTTGTTTAAGAATTTATTTTGGCTTGCCAATTTTTCCTCAAAACATAATTTATAATTTTTGCTGTTAACCTTTACAAGACTGCACTAAATTTTGGAGTTGCATACCCTGGATCCACATTAATTTTGGGGGTGGTAATTGTTTGAATGCTGGGTATATTACTAGGACTGTAACTTTTTACGGTTTTAGAGATATTGTTATAAAATTTTGAGGATATTTGTGTGAAAGGGGATGTAGAAAATGTGGACATTTTTTTTTACTGTACATATAATAAATTTTGAGAAAAAATAGAAAACTAAAAAAAATATGAATGAATTGATAAACGATTCCTACAAGTCACATTGTGAAAGCCTTGCATATATAAAAGGGGGTCGTCTGTTGTGTCCAGTAAGATGAATATGAAGGTCGCTTTATCAAACCTATTGACAAAAACAAGGCCAAAAATACTTTCATTTCTTCAAAACACACATTTTTCCAAGCGCTTATTTGCGAGTTGGGCATTGCTATGTCACCAGTTTTGTTTTCACATTGTTTGCATACCTGTTAGTTTCCCTTACCATTAATTGAATAACTTTGTCAGATAAAAAAAAGACAAAAAATGACTACATCACTCACTTTTTGATCACCATTTGTAGTTCTGGGAGTATAGGAAAATTCTGGTAGCTACGGGTGATCATATGCTTGTGATGGTTGGAAGATTCCACCTTGGTTGAAATCACTTTCAGTCTGTCACACACATTGCCAATATCTGTGTGGGTAAATCCAAGAAATTCTTCTTTGTCACTCTCCATGAAAAGTTCCTCTATTGATGTAACAGATTCATGCCTCGCCCTGGGAGTTGCCATTGTCATAGAAAAATGAACGTTTTTAAAACACTAAATTAAAATTTGCTGATAAAACAACTTTTTGAATTAGGACAAAATGGCTGACATCCAGGCATTCCCAGTTCATGTCACAAGCTTAATGAGGTCATTTCGATAGTAACAGGTTATTTTTAGAAATATACTTTCCCTTTGAAACAAAGCTTTGTCACTTGGTAAATATGTTCACCTGGAGAATATTAGAAAAGAGTATCACCAGCAGATATTTATACCTGCAGAGTGGATTAATACTGTATGAGCTGCTTTTTTATAATTTCTCATTTGATTTTGGGATATTGTTTTCTTTTTGGCTCCATATGTATTTTGATAGGGTTGTATTGTTTGTATATTTTTTTCTTTCTTTTAAAATTTTTTTTCTGTAACCCCTATATAAATTTTTTTTTTTTTGTTGTCTGTATTAATGTTATTATTTACAATGACTCTGTATGTTATGTTATTGGTTAAACATTTATTAAGTGGACAATTATCTTTCTTTCTGCAGTTACATTTAATGGTGTTATTTTGTTGTACATTATTGTAATTGTTACTGGTTTTGTTGAGTATTTTTTTTATTGTGCTTAGTTATTATTTTCTCCATGTTATCCATGCAGCTGTAACGAATTTTGATTGTATTTTTATTGCAGATTTTTGATAATTTGCTCGTTTTAGGGAAGTGTTTGTCAATTATTTTGAAGAATATTTTCTCAGTTTTTGTTTTTATCATATTGTTGTGTGTGTGTCTGGGTGGGTTGAAGTAAATAATATTTCTTTTTCTGTTGCTTTTGCTTGACATATTTTTGTAGTCTAGTTTATTTGAATATCCACTGTTTCTTAGGGCTGATTCATGTTTTATTTTCATTGAATACTTTTAGGCTACTAGAATTTGTTGAAATTCTTCTAATCATAGATATGGTATTTGTCTAAATACATTGGTGGGGGTTGGGTTAGAATTTTTGTCAATGTATATTGGTTTGTTACTTGGTTTCCTGTATGGTTTGTAGGTACTGTTGTTTAGGTTGAATGTTATATCTAAGAAATTTACTATTTTTATTAGGTTTTTATATCTATTGTAAATCCTAGGGTTTTGAAGATTTTTATTATTTCTTGTTTTCTTTTGTTCTTTTAGTCTTGAGTCACTGGGACTATCTCTTTAGTTGTGATGTATGAACATACACCTACACATATACCTTTTTTTAAACAGTCTACTTTAATCCAGCACTCCTGGGACTGGCCAGACCACATAAAAATGCTGGATGACAGAAATCACCTCTAAATAAAACTCTGTAAACATAGTCTTGTCAGCTTGCTTGCTCTCTCCCTCTCATATATATATATATATAATTTTGCTGTGTTATCAAAGGTAGGAAAAACCTTAAAACGGGAAATAAAACAATCATTAATGCTAACTCTGCAAATTTATCCACAAACTTTGATGTTTTCCTATTGGCACTACCCTTTTCACTAATATGAAATACCATGTCTCCGCTTAAACTTGTGAGACCATCCTTGTAAATAATATGTTATACATTAGGTTTGGTTCCTTATGAAAAACTGGCCCGTTCCATAAGCATCTCCCCCAGCCTGGAAATGCTTGCACCTTTCAATGTTTTCTGACACTTCAAACTTTTCTGGTTTTTGTTTTCATCCAAAAAATCTGCTCTTTTGTTTCAGGGGATGATCCGTTGTCATATCACACAAAATTTTACAGACATTTTCTAATTTCTTTAGTAACGCCACTTTTTCAAGCATAGAACAACATGCTTATGCTTACACTTCTTACCTCTAGCTGCATCATCTGCACTTGTTGCTCTCTTGACTAGCAGCTCTATAGAAGAAATGAGCAAGACCATATCAAAACACTCTGCTTCTGTTGGCTGCTGCAGAAAGTTGTAAACAATGTGTGGTGTTGCCCTTGTAGCTGCTCAACAAATTAATGCCAGCTGATTCAAAAAGGTGCTGTGCCACTGAGTGCCAAATTAAAGATTTGTATTTATTTGGCTCTATAGTCTAGCTTTTCTCGTTTAGTTTGTTTTTCTCGTTTAGTTTGTTTTTCTCGTTTAGTTTGTTTTTCTCGTTTAGTTTGTTTTTCTCGTTTAGTTTGTTTTTCTCGTTTAGTTTGTTTTTCTCGTTTAGTTTGTTTTTCTCGTTTAGTTTGTTTTTCTCGTTTAGTTTGTTTTTCTCGTTTAGTTTGTTTTTCTCGTTTAGTTTGTTTTTCTCGTTTAGTTTGTTTTTCTCGTTTAGTTTGTTTTTCTCGTTTAGTTTGTTTTTCTCGTTTAGTTTGTTTTTCTCGTTTAGTTTGTTTTTCTCGTTTAGTTTGTTTTTCTCGTTTAGTTTGTTTTTCTCGTTTAGTTTGTTTTTCTCGTTTAGTTTGTTTTTCTCGTTTAGTTTGTTTTTCTCGTTTAGTTTGTTTTTCTCGTTTAGTTTGTTTTTCTCGTTTAGTTTCTTTTGTTATTAAATATCCGACATTGTGATAATAGACCTGCCAAAAAAGTTGAAATGTAGGATCCAGAATGTAAATTTACTGTGATAGACTCCTTATGGTAATCTACTGATGCATTGAATGTGTTTTGCAAAAGATCTCTTGTGTTCGTTTTATACACATATATATGGTCTAGTGATTAAAGCACTTTCTATACATTTTCAACTCGGTAAATTGCTTTCTCTTTTAATTAACATTTTTTAATCAAAATTTTATGGTTAGACTCCTTATGGTAATCTACTGATGCATTGAATGTGTTTTGCAAAAGATCTCTTGTGTTCGTTTTATACACATATATATTGTGCATCAGAATGCTTCCTTTTGGGGTCATAGAAATTTTTGGGCTGCCATGACATCAGATTTTCTCCCATGGTCCCAGTTGAGGGTGACCATTTCTTACCTAGCATTCTCGTATAGCTTTCACATGATTGTAACTATTTGTCTACTCAAAGTTGAGCCTTTTATTCAATTCTATGTTGGAATTATGACCAACTTGGATTTGTTTAATTTTTGATTATTGGTAATGAATCAAATGGCATAATTTATTTAGCTTGCAGATAAATGGACAGTAATTATTTTAATAGCATTGTACTTATAAAGTATCAAAAACTTCAATGCTGGTGTTATTTTCTGATTGTGGTAACCAAGTCAGTGTATTTTCATTCTTTATTGAGCACTTTATAGATTCTAAATTCTGCTCAGCTTGAAATACATTAAATTCTTGTAATTTTACATATTTTGATAAGTTATTGATTTGTATTATTACTCTTTCTCTTGCACACATACACACGTATATATAATCATTAGAATCTCACATAAACAAACTAGAATTATGACACACTTACACACCTTAAATTTTACACATGGATGCTGCTTAACAAGTCAAATGCACGTGAAGCCTGCTTAAAATCAAACACAAAAATAGAAATACCATAACATTTTTTCCATATCTCATTCTTTGATGAAGTTTTAATAAAAGCAAAAAGTTAGATTTATAAACGTTTCCTATTTGTTCTTTATTTTATTCTGTCAGATTCTGGTCCATATTTAATCCCAACTTATTCCTATCTGTGTATGATGACGTCCATTCACCAAAATCTTATTTATTTGCTTATTTACTGTTGCAGATTGAAACAGTTTGTTTGTGAAGCAGTGGAGCCATATCGAAGTGAATTGCAACTATTCCTTTATCCAGTTTTTGTTCATGTCTTTGTAGAAATGTTGTGGAATGGACACAAAACACCAGGTGAATACTATTCTATATTAATGGATTATCTGAAAATTTCATTTATCAGTTTAATTAAAAAAAAAAAAAATAGAGGTAGCTCCCTAATGTGTATCTCCCCCTCTTTGCCTGAATCGCAGTGGCTACCTTACATACAATCCAAGCATATTTTCTTGCACATGGCTGCAGGGAATTTATTGAAGTCTGCAAAAAGATCTGTATGCCACACCTAACAGGAGTGATTTCATTTTCACTTGTGTTCCTTGTGAAATGCAACAGGATACACTCCACAGCATTACAGGATCCCCATTATCTGGTACAATGCTCTTCTGACAGGCTGAATCAATAGCTTCATGCAGTATCTGCCATGCATACACTTCTTGACCATCTGTCTAAAAGAGCTGGAATTGTGACTTGCCTGACCAGTCTTCTTTGCTTCAGTGTTGTTCGCTGAGGAGTAACCATAGTACCAATAATAGTAGCTAAAAGAAAAGAAACTCTCTTGGTAACAGTGTATACTCTACAGTACATTGACAGATAATTGCAATGCGATTAAATTTGGATGGAATTTGATGGAGCGTTTTCCCTTTGTTGGATGGCTGCCACCCTTGTCAGTTGTTGCTGGTCTTGTTCTTGCATCACCCATCATTTGCAGTTTTCATGGGCCCCTGGTTTCTGGAGTTCATGTACCTTTGATTTATCTCTGCTACTGTTACCACGTGTGTGGGGGGTGTAGGGGGAACTGAAAGCAGTTGCTATCTCAGATCATGCCCCAGCTATAATTCTGTGGTTAACAGGTTTTAAATCTTGTCTGTATCCCATGGCTGTCATCGCTATATTATCTCGTTATCATCACATCTGGCTGGGCTCATTTCTGCAAGTTGGGGAGTGGATAACCATCCACTTCCTTATTTTAGACACCTCAGATTTTAAACATCCACTTCTATTTTATATATGGTGTGTGTGTGTGTGTTGTGGGGAGGGTATTATCAAATGAAGTTATCCTTTTGGCCGAGTAAATTCTTGTACTGTGCTGTGTTTTCATTGCATTTTGCAGGGACAGGGACAATGGAGATTACTTGATCCTACCTGACTTCTCCATTTAATTTGTGACAAGTTGTACTGGGTTACATGTTACCAGCAATAAGTTGTAACCTGTGGCCTGATCTGTTGGGAGAGGTGAATTCATGACTTTTTCACCTGTAGTCATGTATGAATCCTATGTGAATAGAATTGGAGAGCCCCCCCCCCCCCCATGTACTGCAGCAGTAGAGTGTCTAAGGCAAGATAGCCTGACAGAGCCAATCATTCTTCAGGCTAGTTTTGAATTCAAAATTTTTCATCTTCGAGATTCGTTGCCACCAATGCAAGTGAGCCCAGTCAGCTTTGCTATTTAATTCTGGGGGGAGAAGATTGATACATTTCTCAGGGATATTTATGTAATAGTGAATGTAACAAACTTTGTTCACTCATTAACTGTTAATCTACCCACTCGGCCATTTCACCCAAAATCGTACAAAGTGAACACAAATTATTCTGGTTTGAGTTTGACCTAACACTAAACCTTGACATTTAGGTTTAATAATCATTTTGATTCTGTAGAGAATTTTTATTTTTTAAATCTTTTAAAAGTCCCATTTGTCAAGATGTTGCACTTTTTAGTTCTCCTTGTGCTAGATTTGGGGTTTTTATTCAAAGCTTATTTATTTATTTATTTATATTAAAAAAAAAAATAGATACATAAATTTATAATCTACTCAAATTAGTCCATCTTTAGTTGACCATTATATAGGAATCATTGTGTCATAAAACGGTGCTTATTCATTCATTCATTCATTCATTTTGTTTGGCAGCACACAAATTTCACAGTCGATATGCGTCATTCTTTCGAGATGATCCTGATCACCATGAAATCTTGGATGCGTTAGTAAAACTTAACAGTCGAGACGATGTTCTTGCTTGCAAAACAGTTGCAGAGTTCAGGTAATTTTTTTTATTTGCCTTAAAGTTCTCTATTTTCATGGTCTTTAAATTTGTTTTGTAGTCTCTTGAATTGTGTGAAATTTAAAACACGCGCCCCTATTGTGGTTGTTGTTATTATTTTTATTTATTTTTATGCCTCTGTTATGTTCTGGTCTTTCCAGTGGATCATTTTAGAGCAGTGGTTCGCAAACAGTGTGGCATGTCTCATAGGTGTGGTGACAGTAGGTGAGGTAGAATCATTGAAAGACAATTGAAGATTTAGAAACAGATTTAAAAAATTCATATGCCAAAAATAAATATGATTTCATATTATTATGGATTACTTGTAATTGCATGCAGGAGTCCCAGTATACATAGTTATAATTATTGACCGATTTTATCATTGTGATATTTTTGAATTGATTTAAGAATATAGTAACTAGGGACTGCAAAATGTAGGACCGAATTATCAATGATAATGTTCGGGCTGCGAATCCGCGGTTATCTCCCTTTAACCCACTCTGCTTTTTATTTTTCAATGTACTTTTTATTTTTCAATGTACTTTTTATCGTGTGAAATTTGGTGAGATGCAAGCAAATTTGAATTCCGAAAATGCGGCCCAGAGAAAAAAGTTTGGAAAGCAGTGTTTTAGATCATTAACTTTTTTCTCGATGTCTGTTCTGTAAAATTAAAAGCATTGAATGACCAAATTTCATAGAACACACTTGGTTATGCTTGAATTTGATTGATTCTGACGCTCAACGACATTTTCCACTCACTCTCATTTTGGTCGGATCTGTTCATTCCTAAAAATTGACTGGGTGGTCTACAGAATATCTTGTACCTAGATAGCAGTTATATTTAGTTGGAAAGATTTGCAGGAATGGTTTGACAGCAACAGAACAAGGTTTTCCCCTCCATTTCACAAGATATTGAAAATTGGCATCATGAAATTTGTTTGCTTAACCAATTTCTCCTTCAAGTATGAAATATAATGAATTGATACAAGCAGCACCTTTGGAAATTCCATGATCTATTTTTGCAATGAATTGATACAAGCAACACCTTTGGAAATTCCATTGTCTATTTTTGCAATTTACAGAAAAGATGTACAGGCAATGTCCTATTGATTAGTGCATTTTCGATTAGTGCTCTGAAATTTTTGTCTACTAAAATTCAATTTGTGCATACACTTCCTTGATTAGTGCAGTAAAACATTCTTCAGTTTAAACATAGTAATTGAAAATTGATCTTATTTTTATAGTTACCAATGTACTCATTAGCTGCACTAATCAAGGGATTCCTGTACTTTCTGAAAACATAATTTGTATTTTGTTTTTTCAATAATGATTTCTACAGTCACCAGTCTATACACAGCTGGTGGGAAAAGCTGAATGTTCTAGAATTGCATATATTGTCAATGTTCCTTGTGACAAATATTCATCTATTCTTGTCATACCATTTGTGCCTATTCAATTCTAGCACTTTAACTAGCTTGACTGATGGTGGTGGTGAAATAATGTCCTTGATGAAAGCTTAGTGTTACGCCTTGCAAATGAACTGCATTAAATTTTACCATCTTGGTTGAATTATTAATGGATTTTTTCCCCCACCTCTGGTCAGTTATTGTTTACATTTGAACTAAGCAGTACTAAATAAGAACAATATGAGATATCCCTAGACAATATACCCCTGTAGATTTAGTAACAGTTTTAGCTTGAAATTCCTTGGGGGTAACCTGAATTGACAGATACCCGAAGAAAGCCAGAGGGTGTAATGGCTGGTACAGAGGAAACTAAAGAGACATCGTGTACCTCCGTCAGTTTGCGATCTCATAGTAAACTACTACGAGAATTTCCGGCTGAGACTGGGTGCAGGTACAACAGCCTTGGAATGGGTAACATATAGAAAAGGGTATAATCACAGGTTGTACAATGTCTGCTGTCTTATTTTCAATGACCATGCACATGCTGGTAAAGGCAGCAGAGGTTGAATGTCGAGGCCCTGTGTCTAAATCAGGAGTCTGCCATGCACCGATAAGGACTTATATGGGTGATTTAACTGTGACAACGACATCTGTCATGGGAGGCAGATGGCTATAAAAGGGTCTTGAAGAAAATATGACCTGGGCCAGAATGAAATTCAAGCCAGCTAAATCTAGGTCCCTAGTATTGAAAAGAGACAAGGTCATGGAGAAAGTCCGATTTTTCAGTCGCAGGAGCAACAATTCTTACCCTGAGCGAAAAGCCTGTGAAGAGCTTGGGCAAGACTTTCAACTGTAGTCTGAAGGACACAGCCGTGATCCAGCAGACTAAAAAGGATCTTGAGGAGTGGCTGACAAAGATTGACAAATCAGGATTGCCAGGACGTTTCAAGGCATGGCTTTTCCAGCATGCAGTATTACCCCAGCTATTGTGGCCATTGCTAGTCTATGATGTTCCTATTACCACCGTGGAAACGTTAGAGAGTGCGATTAGTAATTGGTTGAGAAGGTCGCTGGGGTTTGCCAAGATGCTTAAATAGTGCGACCTTCTATGGTAACAGCAACGCATTGCACCCCCCCTTTAGTAGCCTTGTAGAAGAATTCAGTCACGAGAACGAGAGAATGTCTGCTGTATGCAGAATCCAAAGATCCAAAAGTGGCAGCAGCTGGAATTCAGATAAGATCTGGCAGGAAATGGAGCGCTGAAGGAGAGTTGTGAGTGGCAGATGAGAAACTTAGACATAAAGCTATACTGGGGTCAATAGCTAAAGGCAAAGCGGGGTTGGGGTTTTTCATCAGCCCACAAACCAACATTGCCAAAGGCAAAGAAAGGTGCCAACTCATCCAAGATGAAGTCCGTGCAGGCGTAGAAGAAGCACGATACCGTAGAATGGTCTATGATGTTCTACCAAGCCCAACTAACCTGCATATATGGGGGAAGAGCGATACCCCCAGTTGCCAACTATGTGCAAGGAAAGGATCATTACAACACATCCTGAGTAGTTGCCCAAAGCTTTGGGTGATGGTCGGTACCAGTGGTGCCACAACCAAGCCCTTAAAGTGATTGCAAATGAGGTGACTAAAGCTATAAGAGGTAATAAGCATCAACCGGGGAAGAAGCTGAATCAAACTAACTTCATCAAAGCTGGAGTAAAGATACAGAAACAGAGGAGAGAGAGAACAAGTCTGTTATCTTCTGCAGATGATTGGCAGTTGATAGTGGACTTAAAGACCCAGCTGAAGTTCCCCATACATAGCCATAACATCACTCAGACTAGATCTGATATTGCACTCCGACAACACAAAGCAGTGTATCATTTGGGAATTGTTGGTGTCGTGGGAGGAGTTTATTACACTGGCTAATGAGAGGAAGAGGTCCAAATACCAAGAACTTGTTGAACAATGTCGTCGCAAGTCATGGAGAATATATTATGATCTGGTAGAAGTTGGCTGCAGGGGCTTTGCAGGACAGTCGGTGTGTAGAGCCCTAGCAAAAATAGGCATAGTGGGTACAGCAAGGGCGAGAGTGCTGAAGGACATTATCAATGCAATTTTAACTGCTTCCACATGGGTTTGGCTTAAGAGATTAGAGCCATGGAAGAACTTAAAAAAAAAAGAGGGAAAGGAAAGAAAAAAACCCAACTACTACCAAACATACTTAGGGAAATGGAGGAGAGGGTTTCAATCTATAAGGGAATATTGAGAAAATATTAATTCAGGGTAGTTAAACTGGGATGGATGGATGGTTGAGAAGTGTTGGTGCATGTCGGGGTGGGGGTCAAAGGATGAGTTTTTTTTTTTTTGTTTGTTTGTTTGTTACCAATGGCCATTTATCCATGCGTATTTGCAATTTTTTTTTTTTTAGTATTTAGTTGTTTTTATTTCCATTTCCAACCCTAATTCTTATGAATGTAAAGTTAGATCGTAGTAATCATAGTTTGGTAATTGTTGAGTGATAATTCTAGGATTAATTCGCTAGATTCATTTTGAAAATGTGAATATGTAGCTTGAGTAGTTTAGGTTTACTGTAGTTAATTATGATTTTTTTTTTTTAGTTTTTAGTTATTTAAGGATTTTTTGTTAAATAACTAAAAATACTTAAATATTGTTAGTTTTTTTCACTTACTTAGATTAGGCCATCGTATTATTTTAATCAATAGATTACAAAACTGGTAAGGAATTTCAAATAAGCAGTACGAGATAATTTTGTAATGAACGGTTTTGTAAGATTAATGTAAATGGGAGATAGGTTTTATGTGTGCGTGTCAGTGAGAGTACATTTTTCTGTAGAGGCATGAACGTGCATACATTTTTCTAATTTCGTTTGATTAAGAGTATAAGGTTAAACTTAAAGATTTTTATATAATAGTAAGAATAATGAATGTATTTTTTTTTTATAGGAAAAGTAATATAAGTGGTAAGGTTTAGTTATCAAAATAGTATTTAAAACGTAAAAACATTGGATTAAACTATGCAAGAACTAGTCCAGCTTACCTCGTTATGAATTCTGGGGAAATAGTGTGAATCAAAACCAGATGAAGCAAAAGACAAGAATATATAGGAGGGAAGGGTGAAAAGCCTTTATTTCATTGGCTGATGTTGACTGACGTATGTCAATCTGAATGGTCGGACTCCTAGCCACATCTGAATTTTATTTGCATTGTCGAGGTGCTTGCATGACACTATCAAGGAGGTGGCCTGATGCTTTTGGAATCAGGTTGGGGTTGCTGTTTGAGCCGATATGATGCAAAACCCAAAATCGGTGATGAAGACAGTGCATCAGTGAAGACCATCCTTGATGCATCTGAAATGTATTATTCAACTGAATGTAAATAAGAATATTTGGTTATTGAGATGATGATTTTAAAGAAGTTACACAAGTCAAAATCTGTGGGTGGGGCCTCAAATTTCATGTTCCTCCCCCCTTGTAATTTTGCTTGCTTAATGCTTTTTTTTGTCTTTCCTTCTCTATTGTAGGGATAATAAATATGCACTTTCTTTCACCCAAGATACTTTTGATTATTTGGTGCGATTTTTGAAGGTACGTACAAATTATTTAAAGGATTTTCATTAAAAAAAAAACCCCACTTAAATTACAATTAATTCTTGCACCCATGTTCATTTCATATGCATATATTGTGCACCAGAATGCTTCTTCAGTGATATCTATTCTGGGGTCATAGAGAGTTTTGGGCCTCTATGACATCAGACATTCTCTTCCCCAGGCCTAGTCAAGAGCAATCATTTCTAGACTAGCATTCTGGCATAGCTTCCACATGATTGCAAGAATTGTAAATATTTGTGCCTACTTAAATGCAATTCTGTGTTGGAATTCTGACCAATTGAGATTTAATTTTTGACTATGGATGTTTTGGCCAATCGGAGAAGCAGATTCCGTTTTGCTTTTTAGCCTTTATTAAAAAATGGTGGTTATTGTTATTAGCCAATGAGAAACGTAGTTTTCATTTGATTCAGAATCCAATGAAAATTCTACTTTTATTAACAGTAACAAAATAAAATAAAAAAATCCTGATTTAACACATTTACCAATTTTTCTTCTTTTTGTGTATAAGAATAAATCCATTAATTCTTTAGAAATATATAAGAAATAAGAGGAAAACATATTTTGTTCGTTGAGGAACAAAGGCAAATGTTGAAATTTATTGAGAAAAGTCTATATTTATATGCAGAAATTTGTCCTTTGATGAAGTTTGTTTCAGGATGAAATGTGTTGCAAAAATGTTTTTCTTTTTGGCAGTTTTTTTATTTTCTTGCTAAATATATTCAAAATATAGGACATAGGAATCATTTGATTTTTCACATCTCACTGCTTTCTTTAGACATGGACTGATTCTTTTTCATGTACTCTATATATGTGCTACTGTGTGATTAAGGTAAGAAAGAAACCTGCCATAGTATTGTGCTTGTTTTATATATAGCACAAACATACATCTCTTTTATGGTCATGAGTGATGAAAAGAAAATGACATGTTCTGTTAGAGACAAAATTTCAAATTAGTCTGTTCAGATCAGTGGCTTGTTTGTTTTAATTTTGCCAAAGTGTGAACACTGTAGGACACTTATTGGCCTTGAAGCAGAACTGTTGATTTTATGGCCTGCAGGCTCCTTTTATTTCTGACTTTTAAAAAGATATTGATTCCTGCTGTTGATAGCTGTCCACAACTCCATGATATTTGTAGATGTAATACGTTGCATATGAATACACCTCTCCACTATGTCCTATAAATGTTTGATTAAGTTCATGTCTGAATGTAGTGGCACACAATTCAGTTCTCCTCAAACCAATTTTGGGCCTCTTGGGCAGCCTAATGTTTATGAATAGATTGATGAGAATATTTCAAACATTAAATTTTAAATAGATATAAATTTCATCTTTTTGTAGGTTGATGACAATATGATAATGTTGCAAATATTTAATAAACACTTAAAAGTAGAAGGTAAGATTTATTTTAAATTCTATAATTATTTATTTTTTATATTTGTAAATTGTCTTCTCTTTATTGATTAAACAGTTGAATATTGTTTGTTGCTGACCAGTCCAGGTCTGAAGATTAGTGTAACATAATGAGACAGATGGAATCTTTGGAACAACTATAAGGAAAGAAGGCCTAGAGAATTTAATAGTCACAAGGCGTATTGAACTCAAAAGGAATGGGGAGTAACCTACTTAAATTTGTGACTAGATGGCAGAGCAAAAGCAAAGTGATGATAAAAAAAAAAATTAAGGCAATTATTTAAACTTTTAAGAAAGATTTTATAAACAAAATGTTTTGCTGATCTTTTATTAATAAAAGTAATATGTTCATTTGTTACTGGCAGTTATTCTCTGGTTGATGTAAAATTAATGATGAGATTTCCTGTGTCGTTTTTCTTGTGTGTGATTTTTGGCATTTACTTTTGCTTCAGTGAAATCTGACAGAGTTCCTGTCTTTGAGCCAAAGCCCCCGATTCTTCAGGCTCCAGCTGCTGGTCAGTTAATCGACATCAACTCAGCCAATGTGTCGTCCAGTGCAACAGCAGATAAAAAACCAGCCAATGACCAGGTGACCAAAGAAATGCTTTTGGAATGCATTAAAAGATTACAAGTCTTGCCACCATGTTTGCCTTCCATATGTTTTCTGGCTATTACCAGTGCACATCATGGGTAAGTAAAACAGCCCCATGTACTCTATTCTCCTCATCTCACTGATCAAAATATACAGGGTGAGGCAAAAGGCATGCACCATAGGGATAATTTATTAAATATATAATTTATTTACTAGTTATTTAATTGTTATATGTGCTGTTCAAAATGTCCTCCTTTTCAATTCTGTGCCTGCAGGATTTGTTAACATGTCGGAGAGATTCCTCTGTTATTTTACTGCATTCATATTTAATTCTTTAAGTTCGTCAATATTTCTAGGGCATGTCTGATAAACAACTGATTTCAAATGGCCCCACAGAAAAAAAATTCAAGGGTGTGAGGTCTTGTCAAAGCAAAAGAAAACTTGATATATTTTTTTTTTTTTAACAAGTTATAAAATGAAGTTATTACTGAACCATTGGTAGTTTTAGTTTTATTTGTTTAAATACCCCCATACTGTAAAAAAACATTTTTTTTCTTTATTGAATAATTTTATGAATAATTTAAAAATAAATTTATTCTCGTTGTCAGTAAAACCAAAAAACCCTAGATTTGCATGTAACCATCTGAAAATATGGTCAACATTACTATTTTATTTTTACTCTGTTAATTTGCCTGCTTGCTGTTGAAACCCTTTTGACAGGTGAAGGTCTTGTTTAGAACCTTGCTAATGTTTAATATTAGCTTAGGCTGGTAGAAGGCTATAGTTATGGGGTACCCACTGAGGATCAAACTTTTTGCAAGACAATCTTGCTAATTGTTGCTATAATAATATAATGGGCTCTCATTTTACTTCAAATATTATCTGTATTTGAGTAGAAAACCCTGTTTTTTAGACAGTGTTTATTTCATCTACTGGTGTAGTCCTGGGTATAACAATAAACTACATCAGGCAGCAAGACCTCAGATCAAGAGATTGGAGATTTTGAGGAACATGGAACCACATCTTAATCGTTGTTGTTGTTCCCAGGTCCACCCTGATCCAGGGTGGTAGCACCTGTTAGGGTTCCATCTATGGAAAAATAGTGAATCACCAAACAAACAAAACTTATCAAAGTATGAAAAAAATACTAGCAATAGATTTTTTTATATAAAAAATAAGCTACCAACAATATATATTTATAGTAAAATTACCTACAATATGCACATATTAACAAATTGTAGCGACTTCACCCAAATCCATTTAAAATGCTACCAAACAACCAACATGAAAGAACTTTCATGGCATTAATGTTTATATCTGACAATTTCTTAAATCAAACTGTATTCCAAAATCTAACTTTAAAGAAATCTACAACATAAAACACACATATCATCGCCTATAGTAATCATGTCCCCAGAAACATATATATGCACAAAAGCTGAGTATCATCTACCATTTATTCAATTGTAAAAGCAGAACAACCTATATCATTTTTATTCCTTCCAAGCTCCCAAGAAAATTAAATTTCAGCATTTCAGAGTCGGTGGCATTATATTAACAAAGTACACTGCAGATATTCTTACTAATGTTTAGTAAACGAACCGTCAGGTAACAAATTAAAAAAATTAGAGTTCTGATCATTTTGGCTGCCATGGGTTTTGCAGTAAATCACTAAACCATCCGTAACTTTTGTATTATCCTCTCAAATTACACCAAAATCTCAGACAATAACAATTAATATCATGTTTATAGTCTGTGAAAATTATAGAATATAAAACAACTTTGATAAAAACTTATACCTACTTTTCTGACGAAAACAATGCCGTTCTGAACATTTTGACCGCAACTCTGTGTGTGTGTGTATATATATATATATATATATATATATACATATACATACACATGCACACATACATATATACATGTAGAGTGAGTGGCCATGATTAAATGTAAACTAAATGACAGAACTGTCCAATAAACGGAATTGACGATGTTTGCAAGATAAAGAAAAGAACAGGGCAAAATATATACAAAACAAATTAACAATAATAAGGCAAAAAGTTCACAAACTAAGAATTGGGGTTGACACACAAGAGCAAATTTGGATAAGTGAATATAGTGTTCTATCTTCAAGACAAGACTAACCGGGACTGAGTCAGATGGCACCAAGAACTGGCCTATTTTATTGGTCAGGAGGAAATCCCATCATGCATTTGTGTGCGTCTACGTATAAATTGGCGAGGTGGGAAAGTATTTTGCAATCATTCCTAGCCAAAATTAGAACCAATAATGCCAAAAGAAAAGTGTTCTCTTTGAGCCTTTACCTCTGACATACAAATCTGCTTTTTTGTGTTCTAGGATAAATTATGCTTCATCATGATGTAATTTGTTACTGAGCTGGTCTAGTGGGCCATAATTATAGTGTCGTCATTTAAATTCCCACTCTCTGCATCATACATGGCCTTGTGCTAAACTAAGCTTTAATAAAAGACCTGTAGAATAAATCATGGCTTTCTGTAAAAATTTGAGTTTGATGTGTTTAATAAAACAAATCCAAATGATGTTGATTTTCTTTTATTGATTTTAAAAATCTTTTCTTTTCTAGTCTCTCCTGTGCCTCTGTATCTGATGACAGAAAGTATGTTGTTGGTGGTTTTGAGGATTCCTCAATTCGATTATGGAGTCTTGGGGGTTCCATAGTAAGGGGTCCCCACCCCAAGATTAACCCTGCCAACATTACCCTTGCTGCTGACTATCTCTCCCATGGAGAGAATGAGTGCGATAAACAGTTTGACAATTGGTAAGATCTGTATGACATAACTATTTTTGCTTACTGGGAGATACCTCTTGATCTTTGCTTCTTTGTTCTGGAAATAGTTTTTGATTAAGGAGTTTTGTTTATCCTGGAAGCAAAAGGATAAACTTTTTTGCAATAGAATCATAATAGCTACACTGAGATGTAGAGATGAACTTAGTTTTGTATCCTTCAATAAGTAAAATGTGATCTTATTTCTTTTATCAGATTTATGTTCCTTGTTTGATAAACCGATTTTACAAGCAAAAAACATTACTTACCTAGTATGAAGCTAGATCAGAATATAATTTTTGTAAAATTGCCATTTGATAAAAATGAATTACAACCAAATAAGTTGACTTTTTTGCAATAAATTGATGTTCTGCTACAAATTTATTTCTGGGATTTTTAAATTAAAAAAGATTGACTTAGATATAACCTGTCATTTTTCATGCAATGTTTCTGTTTCTTTTGCTGTTTGAAAGTGTTAAAATTAAATGGTTGGGGGGACGAAAAAAGCCCATGTAAACCTGAGATGCATGAAAAGTTTATTTTTATTTATATATAATGACAAAGTGGAAAATCTTTTGTGATTTGTTTCTGTTTTTTGTGATTTAAGTCTTTTAGGACTTCGTCAGACTAAATTTGTTATGTTGGTGCAACTACACGTGTGAATGAACAAGTGATGCTGGGAATTTAAAATAAAATTTTTTATTTTTTATTAAAGTAGTTGCACCAAATTTAGTCCAGTGAAGTTCTAAAGGACAAAATGCATCACATGAAAACTTTCCACTTTGTCCTACACATTTCCCTAATGTTATTATTGATATATATCACTATCTCATATATGTGTGGGTGTAAGAAAAAAAAAGACTTTAGATTATATCTGTACAAGGACAATATGAATAAAGACAAAAGGGAAACTTAGTTGATGTGTTTTGTCCTTTGAGTAATATAAGTTTTCCTGTTTTTATTCACACACACACACGCACACATATATCTATCAAGATTTAAGCCTAAAATACTCTGAGATTATGAAGTCCTTATACAATAAAATAATTTATACTACCATTTTGACAGTACTAACACCTAAACTATCAATGGATAAAGTTTCATTGTGTGAAAATGGATAAACTATATGAATGCAAGTAGAAAATACAAAGTTGATACCTTTAGGTAAGCAAAAAGAGAAAGTAAAAAAAAGACAAATGATTTTCAGATTAGTTGGACAAAAACAAATAAAAATACAGAAATCCCAGGAACATTGGAAAAGGTTGAAAGAAATAAACAAATACATATATAAACTTCAAATTAATGTAATAATCATAATATATATATAAAAAATTAAATAAAAGAAATACTATATTATTATTCTATTTCTCTTAAGCAATATTTACATTTTTTTCAGTTAAACTTAAAATCTGTTAATTTTTTGGAGCTTTGTAAAGTCTTGTGGCCAAGCCAGCCTCAAATACAATTGCCCTGTCTTCCTTTTGATCTTGTTGGTATGACTTAGATGGGGGGAGGGAACATGTAGTCTGGGAAGTGCGTGGCCTCCATATACCATCAATCAGGTCTGCGTCTTGCAGAAGTCACCCCATTCTCACTTTGACAAAACAGGGCTCTACCTTTATCTTGTGAGATAGACGGATGCCTCCTACTATATATAAATTTTATTTTCTGTCTTGATAGTTTTTTCTTTCACATTTTGAAACAGAACCTTATCCTGACAGTAATTTTAAATCATTCAATTTAAAATTCTCTATAATCTTTCAGGTCAATGGACCAAGACCAATCTGTGGTATTAAGGGGACATTCAGGAAGTATATACAATTTTTGTTTCCTGCCAGACCCTGATCCTCTTTACTTGTTATCTTGTTCCAAAGACGCCACCAGTAAGTTTTATTTCTCTCTTTTTATAGCTTTAAATAATTCTTATAATCTTTGCATTCTCTGAAAATGTCTACCAAACAAATAGCAGAGCAAATATAAAAAAAAAAAAACTTTAAAAATGTTACTGCAAGAAATATCTTTGAGAAAGCTAAGGGAGATTTTAGTGTTTTTAAACTTTTAAAGAAGAAAAATATTTAAAAAATGAACATTGTCAACTACAGATGTTTGTAACATTGAGGAGAAAACTGTAGAAAAAACAGTTTGAAAGCTGGAAAATTTAGTTAGCTGGCCATTTTGAATATTTATATTGTGATTGAATTTGCACAATTTGGGGGCAGATTTATTTCAATCAATTTTAAGAACTTATCAGTTATCAAAATGGTCAGATTGTTTCTGCAGAAATTTAAGTTCTTTTTCTATTCTGCAGGATATTTTTTTAAATTATTAATTGCAATAGGCAGAAAAATAAAATTAAATACATATTTCCATTATATAAAAAAAGTATTTGATATTTTTAAAATTACCTTTTTTGTTTAGATTTTAATAAATATAAAAACAAAATTTAACATGAAGTGTTTCAAGATAAAACAAAATGTTCTTTGTGAGAAAAAAGAAATTCTTTCTTAATTGTGGTGTTTTTTTTTTTTTTTTTTTTAAATGACAATTTTACAATGCCTTTACAGTAGTTATGGCAAAATAGAATTTTCCATTGTTAAATACTACACATAAATTATGCTTCTGACCCATTTATTATATATCTACCAATTCTTTTGATAATAATGGATTTCTACAAAAACAATAAAAATATTAATTCTTTGAAATCAAAGATCTGATTACAGGATTACCTAAAGTTTTGTAATTACATATAATTTTAATATTACCCCCACCTCCCTGTTTTCATTTTTAACATGTAAAAGATATCATAATGTTTCTTTTTTTTATTGTTTTCTTTTCTTTTTTTATTGTGTTTTTCTCTTCTTTTTTATTCTTTTCTTTTTTTTATTGTTTTTCTTTTCTTCTTTTTTTTATTGTGTTTTTCTTTTCCTCTTTTTTTTCCTAGTTCGGTTATGGGATTTGAAAACGTGTAGCAACACAGTCCGTTATGCTGGACATAACTACCCGGTGTGGGACATTGATGTTTGGTGAGTAAGAATTTTAAATACTTCTGTGATCTCAAAAGATTTTATTTTAATTTTGCATCACAAAGTATAGAATTTGTAATCTAAGCTTATACAAAAAAAAGTGAATATTTTAAACTGTGCTTTATTTTCTAAGAATTACTTTTTATTTAAAAAAAAAAAAAATTTGAGATTCTAAAATGCTAAGAAAAAAATAAACACTTGGTTTTGGTAAAAAGCAGCATAAAGTTGTCTATAGCTAAATCATTATTTTCTGAAGGTTTTCTATTTTGGCTTTTTTCTTTTTTTGTTTGTTACAGTCGAGTTAGCAGCTTGTTTGTCAGTGGTTCCTATGATAGAACAAGCAAACTTTGGTCTACGGATCGAATCTTTCCTGTACGTACATTTGCTGGACACACTTTGGACGTTAGTGTAAGTATTGCCCTATATTTTGAAAGAAATTAATATAACCCACCCAAAATAACTTCATGGATCAGTGTTTTCTTAGAGACAGTTTTTTTTTGTTTTTTTTTTTCGTTCGTTGATTGCAACTTTGTCAGGGAAATTCCAAATCTAGTTACTCAAACCGGGAATAACAAAGTATTTTGATTTATTATTATTATAGCGTTTGGATGCACAGGCAGATTTTAACAACTTTTGTATTTTGGCATTTCCCCAGTTTTTTCTTTTTCAAGGTTAGCCATGATTCTATTATTGTAACATGGGAAAACGTTAAATATTATTGTTTGTGAGTGTGTTTGTTTCAAATTTCATTTCTCTGTCTGGTTCACAAGTTTGGAGATAGTGACAAAAGAATAGTTTCGGACTTAATTATTCTGGTGGGGAAGCACTTATTAACCTTTCTTTCATTGCAATAACAATGAAGGTTGAAACCATTCAGGATTTGAAATTTTTTTTTTTTTTAAATGAAGTTTCACACTAGCTGACCATTGTATGCAGTCAGTGTGCCATAAAACCACATTAATTACGGCGCAAAGATTTTCTTTAAGAAGAAATGCAGTTTTTGTTCTGTGTAGGTTTTATACTAAAGCTATTTTTTTTTTCCTGCTCTCTAGCGTGTGAAGTTCCATCCAAATGGCATGTATGTTGCTACAGGATCAACAGATCGTAGTGTACGATTGTGGAGCATTAATGATGGGAAATGTGTACGTCTCATGCAGGGTCATCGAGGGACAGTCCTGGCTCTGGCTTTCTCACCCAATGGCCAGTATCTTGCCTCCTCAGGTAATATTCGTTTTCATTAAATTTTTATCTATTCATTAGAACACCCCCAAACAACATTTTGTCGTAGCACTGAATTATAAGTAGCAGCAAACCAGTACCAAGACACAATCTGGTAATGGGGATAAAGTGCAGGGAGACGTGGATTTATGCTTTTTTTTTCCACCTTGAAAGTTAATGCAATCAATCACAGCCATCATCAAAACTTCTATGCTATCCCCATTGATATAAGAATTTGAAATGATTTCTGACTTACATACACACGTTCATTATTTCTGGCTGTGACAGCTTTTGAAGAATATTTTTGCTTATACATTTTATCCTCCACTTCTTCAAAATTAACAACAATGGTAAGAAATACCTGGGTGACAGCTTTGGGAATACCAGGTGTGCTGTAAGCTTGTATGTGTGGGTAAGGTATAATGGCAAATTCTAATTCCAATCAGGTTTGTTATATTCACTTATGAGCAAATCTTCTATCCTCTGCTATGGGTTAATTAGGACTTACCAATAAAGAATTCTTAAAAATATTTCCTGGCTTTAAATGACCTGCAAAACAAACAACCAATGACAATTGTAAGCAATTCTTGATATGCTGTGTGTCTTCAGGACATAGTTGAAGTTGATCATGTCTCTCCTCATCTTTCTATCCTTTGTAGCGCTAAGCAATGTCTCTGACTATCCTTCTCATTCCCTGTTAGGCCAAACATTTAAACAAGCTTTCTTGTTTGTGTTCAGTATATTCTGTGAGTGTTAAATTCTCCAAGCCCTCTTTCCTGGTATCCAAGAATTTATTTTCTAAGTTTCCTTTTTGTTCCCATTTTTCTGAAGAATTTCTTGTTGCTCATATGTTCCTTCCATAATAGTGTCAGCAGATTTCTGTAGAAGCATGTCATTACCTCAAGTTTTCACTTGATCTGTTAAGAAATTGTCCAGCATTTGCTATTACATTGGAGTTTTATATATTAGAGTTTCAAAATATTGCAACAAAAGATGAAGGTATTAGTCAAAAAGTTTCTTTAATCAGCTTAATTTGAAGGATTTGTTGAATGTAACGAAAAAAGGAATCTGGCAAGTTGTAAATCAGGGGCTGTGGAGACGACGCCATCTGTGGCTCTGCTATGGATTAAAAATTTGAATCTCGTCCAATGAATAGTCTTGTTTTAAATTCTCACAAGTTAAAAAACAAGCCAAAAGAAATATCAAATTCAAGTTGCTAAAAATTTGATACTAGTTCATTAAGTAGAAAATATATGCATATTTCTGCCTCTGATAGAAAACAATGTCAATTTATCATCCATCTTTTAATATTTTTAACGCTGGGAGGATCTGTCGAGGCCGTAGCTGCTGACCTCCGATGAGTTATTCCTGCTTTATCGCTGCTTGGACTTGAACTTGAATTATAGTGCAGATGATTTCGAGAGTGCTATCTGGGATATCAGACTCATCCTTGAGGATATAAAAATAACACCTAAGGAGGAATTACACATTCTTGGTTCTCCAGTCTTTCCAATGGCCATTCGAGAGTGTTTGGATACTAAACATGTCATTTCAACAAGAATCACTGAGAAATTGCAACTAATTGATGAACATCCAGCCTTCTTCCTCTTGAAGAACAGTTTTTCGCTACCGAGTTTCCTCTACACTCTCCGAAGTGCCCCTTGCTACCTCGAACAGGTTTTCTTAAATGAGATAGATATCACAGTTAAGAGATGTGCGGAGCTAATTTGCAATGTCAATTTCGACGACACAGGCTGGAGGCAGGCAAAGCTCCCTGTGAGTTTCGGAGGCGGTAGATTTGGCCCTTCCAGCATTTCTTTCTTCACTTTCGTCCAGTCGCGAATTAATTGATGAGATACTCAGTGGATCGTCTCAGTGTTTCTCGGGTAGTTCTTTCGAACAAGCTTGCAGCATCTGGACCCAAGAATTATTTTCTATCCCACTAGACACACCAAAACAAAAAAGCTGGGGATAAAATAAAATGCGAGGCCAATTTTACTAATTTGAGGCTCTCCCTGGATCAGCATCGCCTCGCCTGTCTACTATCTGCTTCACAACCGAGTAGTGGCACCTGGCTCAATGCAGTACCCTTCTAGATGATGAGTGCACTCGGGTCGGAGTTGCGATCCGTCTTGGACTCAAATTATGTGAGCGTCACAGATGCAGATGTGGAGCCTCCATTGATGTTTGGTTTGCATCCTCTCCTGTCGTCGTAGTGCCGGCCACTTTCCATGGCATGCAGCAATTAACAACATCATCAAAAGAGGTTTGGATGCAGCTGGGTTCCCTTCCCAAATTGAACCCGTAGGCCTCGACCGTGGTGATGGAAAGCGGCCGGATGGCATTACCATTTTCTCCTTTAAAATGGGTAAGTCATTGATTTGGGATACGACCTGTGCCGGTAATTTGATCAGGTCCGTGGTTGAGCCGGGGTCCGTCGCCCGAGATGCAGAGATAAAAAAATAGTTAAATATTCTCTTGTTGATAGATTTTTTTTTGACTCCTGTGGCAGTGGAGACTTCAGGGGTTATTGGCCCTCGTTCGATGGTGTTCCTTCGGAGGATTGGCGCGATTGCGTCTCGATTAAGGAACGAGCCTCGCGAAACAGAGTGGCTCTTGCAGCGTGTCTCACTGGCGACGGTTCGAGGTAATGCTTTCTCCATCATAGCGGCTGGCAGAGGATAGAAAAAATTGTTTATAGTTACGTTGTTCTGGAATTGTCATCATTGGTCGACTGAACTTGCTTTGTTTCAATGACTTTTGTTTTGTTATTATTAGTTACTTTGTTCAATATTTCGTATTTTTAATATGAGTGAGTGCTGAAATGTTCTCAGCTCAACTAAGAAGAGATTTTAAAATAAATCTTGGAAGTGGGTTGGGTCAAGAATTCATTTGTAATAATAACTGTTTTAACTTTCAGGTGATGACAGAAAAATCCGTGTTTGGGATTTAAATACAGGAAATTTGTTCAAAGAATTCCGTGGTCATTTTGATACAGTTTACTCATTAAGTTTTTGTCGAGATGGTTCGATGCTTGCGTCAGGTAAGTCTTTTGAAATGTTTAATAAAATTTCTTTCAGATGACGAGTAATCTATAAGAGAAATAAGTAACATTGTAGATAACTTAATTTTTTTTTTTCCTCTGTATCTGAAATCAGATTGATGTAGATCAACTATTATTTCTCTTGACCAAAGGGAGGTAGTGGGGAATCAATAGAAATAATAGTTCAATGCCAGTCTCTCAGTTTCATAAAAAGTACTGGGGGGTGGGTCTCAGTACTTTTATGAAAGTGAAGACTGGCATTTAGGGTCTTTGTAATTTCACCTTGAATCATAAATGCCTAACCAAAATGAATCCTTTTTTTTCCCTGTCTTACACAATGTAAGAAATAATATTTGAAGTTAGAGAAGACGATTATTAAAAATGTAATCTTACATTTTAACTTAATTTGTCTTTGGAATTGATATGACGAGTTTTAATTCCTAGTAAAAACAAAAAAAGTCCTTGAAGGTTTGGTTGGTTTAAGTTGTTTGCACATTAGTCAGAAAACCAACTTGGGACATGGGGTGGGAGTGTATAGTTAACAATTTTAAATCCCTGACTTTGTAGAAAGTTTGTTCAAAAGTCTCACATCACATCAATTTTTTTGTAAGGATTAAAATTGTTGAAAGATGAAACATGACTACAAATTTTAAAAATTTGTTTATGAATATTTTAAAAATATAATGTGGTATAGTTACAAATGCCCCCCCCCCCCAAATTGATATCACCCCAAGCAAGGCAGTAGTGCCACTAAAACACAAGGGGTTACAGGGTGTGGAAGAACTGGGAACAGAAACATTAACAATGAGTAGAAAGAGATAAGAGTAATCAGGAGGACAGTAGATAGCGATTGACATTCTATTAAAATTCTTGTAGATTAAAGTTGGCTGGAAACCACGAAGCTGGAAGGGAGTTCCACACGTGAGAAATGCGAGAGAAGAAACTGTTAGCATAGAATATACGGCTACATCTATAACCACTTCGACTGTCAATTAATGGGATCTCAACACCAGTCTAGTAATGTGCTTAAATTCGTGAAGTCTAGGTATCATAGAAAGAACCTCATCAGAACGAATTACTGTGAAAGTATTTATAGAAAAGACAGAGGCAACCTTATGTCAGTAGGAAAGTGATTGGCGCCAAGCTGCCAGATCAGGACCAGTAATATTGCTGATTCTTTGGGACTTACCAAGGAGCTCAAATAGCAGGAGCACCAGACCATATGTGGCAGCAATATTCTAAGAATGGATGAATGGTAGACTTATAGATATGTAAGATTTTCTTGCCCGACAGTGAATTGAATTTCTTAGCAGCTGACCTAGCAATGGATTCGAAATTGTCTTTCCACTTCATATCCGCAGAAAACATTATCAAAGTTCTCTTTTGTGTATTAGAAATTTAAATACACAAAATTATGTCCTTATTGAAATCGGATGTGTATGTGTCTGTAGTAGCAACAACAAATACAGGTTTGTCACAAGATATGTTATGTAATTTATCTAATAGATATTTTTTCTTCCTCACTCAGGTGGTTTGGATGCCTCAATACGAATATGGGATGTTCGCAAAGAAGCAGAATTTAACCCTGCCAAGTAAGTTGAAGCCAAACCAAAAGGTTCTCATAAAA
Organism: Acanthosepion esculentum; assembly: GCA_964036315.1. NCBI lineage: Eukaryota > Metazoa > Mollusca > Cephalopoda > Sepiida > Sepiidae > Acanthosepion > Acanthosepion esculentum. The sequence goes on from OZ038504.1 coordinate 21,175,973, forward strand.
TAATTGCTTGTTAATGAATTAGAATATTTTAGAATTTTTTTTCCGAAATCCACATTCTGTTTAAAAAAAAAAAAAAAAAAAAATTAGCAACTGAAAACTGAGTTATTTCCCCTAAATCTAGTTTTAGCACTAGAGTAATTTTATTTTATAATAAAATGATTTTTTCCTTTTTCTTTTGTAGTGCTGACAGCATGGCGTCCCCAGAACAGCTGGCCTGCTACCCGACCAAGTCAACTCCAATTCATTTCTTAAATTTCACCAGTCACAATCTGCTGTTGGGAGCCGGTCCTCTTATCTGACACCCACTGACACCTCCCACTTCTTTACTCATCCTCCACCTCCTCTTCACATTGTCATTCAACACACATATTTATTTTGTAAATGATTTTGCAAAATATATTAATTTGTAATAATTGCTTCTTTTGACTTCATTCTTTCTCTTTTTAATCAATAAAGAAGTTTTTGTATTTTAGATTTTAACTCCTTTCAGGAAAATGAAAAATATGCTTAACCTTAGAAACTTGAAATTATTCAGAGATGCTGCAATTACACACGTCTACATATTCAACGTTAATATAAAAAAGTTGCAGCACAATGAATGCAAAAGACCAGGAGTTTGGGACATTGACACTTGCGGTTACAAGATGTTCCAGGAGTACAACAATATCAGCTGAAATTTGTTTTTTAGCAACTGTACTAAAATTTGATTTAAATTTTTATCAACTCAAAAACCAAAAAGGAAAATTAAACAAAAGCATGTTACTAAATCCGTTATTTTATACTGTATTCAAAATTTCTACTAGTTGTGTTACATTGAAGCCTCTTTCTAAACAACTCCAGTCAAAACTTTTACACAAAGATTAAGAGGACTGGCCAAAATCCTAAATTGCTTTAAAAAAAAAGAAAAAAAGTTTATTATCTGCCCAATTGACTTCCTCCCTCAGGCTTGCTAGGATTTTACAAATCAGCTATTTAAAAAAAAATAATGCAGCACAACTGATGTTTGTACAGTTACCTACTACCCTTTACCGTAGATTAACTTGCCTCATGGTATCGGCATTTTCACTAGCATATAACAAGTACTCAGACTTTGTTTGGAAATAGCGATTTTAAAATTGCAATATTTCACCCAGTAAAGAATAATCATAATTGGCAACATTAAAGCATTTTGAAAATGTGGAGGTTCCCAAGCATTTCAACAATATTTATGGTAATTGTATCCTGATATATGGAAACAAGATGTTAAGAAATTCCTAGTTTATTAAGCTAATGTCAATGAGAGATTTCATGAGAGCCTTTGAGCCATAGCTGCAGCAGTGTGTCTAGCCAGATGGAGCTCATTCCTTTTCAGGCTAGTTTTGAAGTGAGAGTTGTCTTTCTAGACTGGTTGCCCTATCAAGGCTAAAGAGCCTAGTTTCCCTGCTATTTAACCCATAGCTGGGGGGAGTGAGTAAGAGATGGGTTCATATCTTAGCCAAATGCATTAGTGTAACTACATACTGTTTGCAAGAAATAAGGTCCACCATTCATACTGATCCTGAGAGCCAGTGAAAACAAGAAATAAGTAAGCAAAATGCAAAAGACATATGACCAAAGAAAATCTATTTGAAAGAAAGAAATATAAATGACTACAACAATTACAATACTTCAAATGAAATGGCCTAGAATGTCTAGAGATGGTAGTAAGGGGGACTAATAATTGCCCTCATACAGACCAGCTGTAAGGAAAAGGTGGAAATGAGTGGTTGGTTGCTTCCTTAACCCTAAGAAGAGTCGGGGTAAGAAACTCAGAAAATTACAGTTAGACATACGATAGAGATGTATATTTTATGGAACATAAAATAATGAAAATAATTTTTAATGAGACTATTACTATATACAGTGGGGCCCCTAGGGTTGTTGGCATCTCAGGCAAGCTGAACTTCAGCGACATTTAAAGTATAATTTCTTAAATTTTTCACAAAGAAAAAAAAAAATGAAAATGTAGAATGAGTTTATTACAATATACAACCTAATACATGCTAAATGAAAACATTCATTATCCTCCTTAAAACATTTTTCTCGCCTTTAGATTTGCAAATCTTCTCATTGCACTTTCTATAACTATCTTCTTTACAAGATCATTTTCTATTGACAAAATAGCCAAAGAATTTAATCTGTCTTGAGTCATGGATGACCGCAAGTTTTTTTTTTATAAGCTTTAGTTTTGGAAGGTCCCAAACACATGACATGGCACCTTGAGCTGGCCCTGACTTTACAACTACTAAGTAACAAAGTTTCTAAGCCTGGTGACGGATATTGTGGGCCTTTCGGCGACCACTACAACTTTGTGTTAAAAATGTGAATGTAACGGACTAGTCTCACCTATATCCGTTAGGCAACCAACCCATCCTTATCAAAATAAACGCTAGCATACATAACAATGACATGGGGGACATCTCTTTAGTAAAGTGTAATTTCTGGCTAAGCAGGTTGTATTGAATAAGAAACATTGATGTTGGAAAGCACAAAAATGGCTAAAGTTAATTGAGTTTAGAATTCGGATAAAAAAAAAAAAAGAGTCACAGGACAATGTTAGTGCTTTCTGCATCTTTCTTTAATAGAAAGGTTAACTATCGAATTTTCAACAATTGGATTTAGTGAAAAATAATTTAAAGCCTTATAAGGTGCTTTTTAAAGTTTGCACCAAAATATATACACAGACATTGTGTAGGCCGCGTTATACGAAGATAGTCACACTGAATTAATTTAAATGTTTAAATAAAGTTTTTTTTCTCTCGCAAAATTAGGTGTCCCTAATTAACCTATAATTGAAGAAAAGTCGAATTCTGTTGACTATTTTAGGATTCATAGTTTTTTTTGCTTTATTTTTCAAAAGTAATTGTAACAACAAATGGCGGCGATCACGTGACCTCCCCAGGACAAAACGAATCCATGATGCATTAAATAAATTTCTAACTAGTTTTCAAAGAATCAATACAATTAAATTTATTAGATCATTTTTTGATAATTCACTTCAAATAATGTAAAGTAAGTTATCGCAAATATTAATTCACGCCAAGAAATCATAAATTTTAAATCAAAGTTTGTGGCTTTATTGAATTTTGCCACTTTTGAAATTATAAATCGAAATTTGTTTCGCTTGCTCCTCTACAACCCCAACTCCAGAATGAAAAATACCAAAAATTGGAGTTATTCCCATTTTGTAAGTGTGTTTAATTTTCCTCAACTGTAATCTTAATCTCTAATCCGATGGGAATAAAATCCCTTCCTCTTTTCTGTGCTGTGTCCCTTCAGACCATTGGCGATCATGGTTCTCCACAATTTCCAGTACTTTGTAGCTCTTGATAAATGTTTTTTGCTATCCCCCCCAAACGCTGCTCCGTCATCCATTCACCCAAGCTCACCAGGTTGGCTATGCGTTGTTTTCTCTGTCCCTCTTGCTTTCAATCTGTCTCGTGAGTATCAAATTTTCCAAGCCCTCTTTCCTCATTATGTGTACTAGAAATTTCAGCTGTCTCTTCACGATAAGTATGTGCCTTTTTTTCCCATTGTCTTTAGAACTTCATCGTTGCTCACAAGTTCGGTCTATGGGATTCTCAGCATCCTTCTTTTTGTTGCTTCAAGTCTCTTCATATGTGAGAAGATTATCCAGCATTCACTATCATATTGGAAAACTAATATTACGTAATAGTTCAGTACTTTTTTGTTTGTTTCTAACGAAATTTTCCTGTTTCTTGATACTTTGTTTAGCTTTTGGAAGGCATCTTTCGCTTTCCCAATGCGTCTTCAGCCTTCAATGTCGTACTTTCCGTCCTCTGTTAAACCGCTTCTCAGATATTTAAATTGTTATACTTATTTGATTTTGGTATTTGTATTTTGGACTGTTCCTTTTGCTAACAACTATGCATTCTGTCTTCTTGCAATTTAACTCTTCCTTCTCGTTTTCCGTCATTTCCTTCTCTAGGAGTTCTTGTAGTTTCCTTTCTCTGTCTGCTATAAACTGTCATCTGCATATCTTATGTTGTTGAGATTGTGGCCGCTAATAATGAATCCTGGTAGGACTTCTGTCCTCTCACAAATCCCTACAATCTGTAAAATAAATGTTAAAAGCCTTAGTCGTTGCTAATCCCTATCACTTATTGATCAATGGAAAGACGTAATGAAACAGAACAGAATAATAGCTTATGCTTCGTTGCCAAAGGTAAATTGTGTTTATTATGTATAAAATATAATGGACATTATAGGTTAATGTGATGTAATTTATAAGATTTGAAGTAATGGAGCTTTTAATCAGTGAGTATCTGAAATAGAAATAAAGGGAAAAAAATACAATTGGTTGGGAAAAATCTATCTCCTTATCAAAAGCGGAATTATACAACAGAACATCAAAGCTGAAACCAAAATCAATATCACGTGCTTAAGGCCAATAAAGCATGACTGCACAAAAATGTGTCGTGTCTCTTGGGACTCACTTGCAAAAAGCGCCCAGGCAAATAGAAATGGAATGACCAAAATACTAAACAGAATCATCGCTTAGGATGAAGTGATTGGTACCGTGGTAAAATCATTGTGGGTTACCATTTACAGTATTGGAGGTTAAAAGTGACAAAAAAAATTTATCAAAACATAGATGAGAAACGTTTCACTACGGCTGCTGAAGTAAATGGGAAAGGAGCCATATAAAATTATGTGAACGCATGAGGGAGTGAAAATGCAATTATATAGGTATAAGAGTTATGGGTGTTTTGTATCAAAATATAGTAACCGCTTCTGGACCATGTGGTGAAGGAAAGTACGTTTGTTTTCACTTGCTAGAAGGAACGGTTTAGCCGTGCAAATATATTTTGTCACTGACCGCAGCATCAAAAAATGGGCAAAATTAGTTTATCAACTCTGATTTTGGTTGATTTTTCCATCTGTTTATATCGACATTTATAGATCTGCTTTTGGAAAGGTCGCTCACTTCTCATTGCGGTTTTATATCCTGGTTGTGAAAGCTGTTGATTTTTATTGTCCATTTGTTTTTAGAGATGGTGAAATGTTGGTCTTATTTTGATTTATTTCTCTATCACCACAAGATGACATCAAACAAATGGACCCAAAGAGAATCAGACAGTATATGACATCCCACCTATATTACTCGACATCAAACTGTCGAAGTCAATAAAACTTGACTAATAAAATGTGTGTAGGGAAACTGCTAGCCCCAAATGCATCATCACTAGTTGCTAGTATTATCTGAAATTGTGGAGGCGCAACCAGGTGTTGGCGGTTCTCGCCAAGGCTACGAAAAGATATTGCAAAGCTACCTATAAAACTTCATCAACCCAAGTAAAAGTAACTTTTATAAAAGAAAGAATCGTTCCAAGAGTTACTTTTCCAAAAAGTGCTGATTATCATTGATTATTAGGGGTTAAAACCGACAAAAGAAATTTGCCATACCACAAGCTTTTCCCTATGGCGGTTGAACCAAGCCATTGCCATATCACTAAGGCCGTTGAACCAAGTGAGCAAACATGAAAGTACGCAGAGATTAGCCCAAAGTGAATGTTTTCTTTAATTAATAAAAGACATCCATTTAATATGCATTCTACCAACGCCAATCAACTTGAAACTGAAAGACGAGAAGATCTTGTCCGATGCAATGAGACTAAAGTTATTGTCGAGGTTACCAAAAAAATATTGCGAAATTGTCAATAACATTTTGTAAGTAACCTTTCTGGGAATTACACACACACACACACACACACACACAGTGGGAAAATTATTATGATTCGTTTCGTCCTTTAGAACGTCATCTGTCTAAATTTGTTATGTTGATGTGCAAGAACGAGGAATACCGGGAATTTTAACTTCTTTTTACCAAGCCGATTTCATTTAGATTCTTTTCATCACATTTGTTATTGGATATTCTACAATGTGATAATAAACGTTCTGCCAAGAATAGTGAAATGTTGTAAGAGCCAGGGCACAATTTTACTGTAGATGACCTTGCGAACAAGGCATTCTCTAAACATTGTCGTCATAGTGAATTGTTTTCTTCTTTGATCAGAGGAGCATTTTTGATGTCAAAATTGTAGTCAGTTTCGTTATGGTGGGCAACCAAAGCATTTGATGTATTGTTCTGTAAAATGTCCCTTTTGTGTTCATATAATGTTTTATTTAGATTCCTTGCGGTTTCTCCTATGTATTATTTGTGACAATTATTACAGGCGATGGAGTAAATTCCGCCGCTATGACCGCTCCTGTCAATGAACGTTACCACTCATAGCCTTAACTAACCACCTCGGCTATCCAGCTTCGACATCACCCAGCTTACAAGCCTTCATTTTCGCCGACGCTGTTACGTCGGCAAATACCAACCACGCCAACCCACCGCCGTTACCTCGGCGTACTCAACCCGTTTGTAGTCGTCTTCGCTGCCCCGTTCTATAGAACAGGCTTACCAGCCAACGAAATCGACCCTCCGTCATGACCTCAATCAACCAACACAGTCAGCGACCATATCTTGTGACATTGGTCAAACCAGCAAGAGAAATAGGTCAGTTTCCGGCGCTTTCCTAACGATCGGACATTAAAACTGACATTCCACCTATTTTCGTCATATTTATACGACATACTAAACAATGAAGCTTCTTCAAAAATCTAATCCTCATTATTCTTTTTTCTCGCAACCAAACGCTATTATTATAACAGTTGCCATGTCTTTCTACGATAGACATTGTTGCTACAAAAGGGCTCAATCTGTTCTGCTATTCAACCCATAGCTTGGGGTGAGGAGAAGAGATAGAAACTTTTCCCAAGCTTATCTGTGCGTAAATGAATGCAACATTTCTCATTCAGAGTCACGTCCACTTGATCAGGAAATCTTTTGAAGTCATCTGGTCAGTTAATACCAAAGATTTCTCTTTACTGAATTAATAGCTTCTTAGGAAGAGAATATCGATTGATTTGATCAAATTAAATTGAAAAAAGCATGAAAATCTGTGGGATGCTGACGTTTTATTTTCAGTTCGATATCTGACTAAATTCGGATAGTAATAAACTTAAAGAAATAAATAGTCCAAAATACACAAAAGTAAAAACAAAAATGTTTAAAGAACTTTCGCTGGTGTATATATATATGTGTGTGTGTGTGTGTGTGTGTGTGTGTGCGTGTGTGTGTGTTCCCCATCAAAATATATCGCAGAAAAGCATTTTTTGAAACACGGAGATGGGTGTTCTTATGGTGTGTTGAGAGATTTATTGATAACTTGGCATTTTTAAATAAAGAGCATATAACGATAAAAATTATTTGAATACAACGTGAACACCTTTTTATATGATGTTTTACCTAGCCAGCGATCTTAAAAATTTATGAAAATATTCCAATTGAATAGGTGATGGGTAACAAATTTAAAAAAAAAAAATTTGCCTAGGCATTTTAAAGAAATATTTGACAAATAATTTTATTCCTTTATGAATAAGTTCTGAAATTTTCAAAAATGTGAGAAATACCGGATTTCTTTTTCAAGAATTCCCAAATCAATGTGCTTTTAAGCTAAAAAAAGATGCTTAAATTTGCCATACTAATTTTTGGGTAACCGTTGATGCAAGAAAAACAATTTTTAACTAAAAGGATTAAAAACTATAATTTAATAATAAAAAGCCTTTGTTCTTTACTGTTAATAAATATTTGAACGATAAAACTGTTTTATTACGTTTGGGGCATTTTGTCATCACGTAGTCTCATTTGTTCATCTATCTACCTATCCACACATATATGTGTGTGTGTGTGAGCGAGAGAGAGAGAGGAAAAAAAAGTAGATAAATTCTCGCCCCGTCCAAGAAGCCATTCAAGATATGTTTGGTCAAATTATTGGTAATTTCCCGCCAACAAAACCGTCCATAAAATAATAGTATTGTTTTAAAATTGAAAAATCATTACTCGGAGTCAGTATAATAACAATTTCAGTTAAATTATTTTTGTGCATAAAAGAATCAGAGGTTGAGAAAAATTTGAATCTTTACTCTTAAATTTTCTAACCATTTTTGGGACTCACGCAAATATTGATAACAGGTGATTACCGCAGTTGACCGACGATAGCGAGTGAAGGCAGCTGGTAGTCCGCTGCTGCGGCTTATCGCCGAATAGATGCAGTTAACCGGAAAGTTTACAAAAAGTCTAGGCTCTGACACAAGCATTACCCATTGCCCTCCTCTTCTAGTATACACAGCACTCATACCCGCCATTACCAACAGGTGGCGTCTGTTATAGCTAACGAGGGAACGGTTCTAGAATCCCCGTATCTATAAAAGACACGTGGTAATTTCCCTTCGTTTCTTTCTGGATTTTTACTTATTTGCAGAGACCAGCTATGTTTTTCATGTTAGCTCCCCCATAAACCAAGACATCGAACGATCTGTATATCGGCCTTGTTTTACCAACCTAAGCTAAGATTTGTAAACATCATTAGCTGCCCGGCTCCCAGTCAGTAATGAACTCAGTTTTTTTTTACTTTAGCAGCAGAACATTTCTACCTTGTTTCACGGCAAAGCGTCTAATCCAAGGGAGGAGATTATTATTATTATTTTTATGAGTTGCTAATTTCATCAGAATAAATTCCCGGTATACTCGTTTTGCATGTGTAACATTTTGGAAGCGCCACACTCGATTATTTGACATTGTCAATGGCATCACATACAATATCATGAACTCCAGAACCTATTTGGTTTTAAGTTCTGGTATCGCTTGAGGAATGTAAATGTAGAATCTCCAACTTCAACTGTATAAAACGGATTCGAGTGTTTACTCATAATGAACTTATTATTCTTGGATAATTTTGGTGAATCTACAGTCCTATTGGTAAAGGGTTGTTTGTAAGTTTCTTTATCTGTTAAATGTTTCCTGTGATATTTTTGAGATGCCAAGGACACGAGCAACATTTTGATGATGTTGAAATTCGTGATTCCACAATTTTGTATTGGAACCCAGACATTTTTATGCTGGTCCTTGCGTAAACTCATTCAAGGAAAGTTCTGTGGAACGAAACATTGAAACTCTGGGACTTATTGAGGAAGAAGACCTTTCTGAATATGATCAGGAAAATATTGGAAAATTCAAAGAGTTCATTGTCTTTAAAAACAAATGTTACTACGTGAAGCTCCTTTGGTTAGAAGATAAAATACATTTAGTTCCTCCAAATTACTCCGTGGCTCTTGGAGTATTGGATAGAGTTGTGAGGCGATTGGTGCCTAGCAACCAATATCATGATTCCTTGTTCCGAGAACAAAAGAGAGCCCCCCTCTCCCCAGCGAATACAAAAATTATATTTGATTACCTCATCGTCATGTCTTCAAAGAAGGTGAACAATCCACAACTAAAATAAAACCGGTTTGTAATTGCTCACTGAAAACCAAAAGGTGCTATTTTGCTGAACGAGGCTGCTTATTCATGCATTAATCCCACGGGGGACTTGAAACTATTGTTACTGTTCCGTTGTAATAAGTACGTGTTGCTGGAGGATATAGGAAAAGCCTTCAAGAGGAAGACACGGGAAATTAATTACTTTGCCATTGTTACTGTTCTTTCATTCACCATTCATCTTGAACTTTGTACTAAAGCATCACGTTGCCTTGATACCCTGTGGACGAGTGTATTCATAAGCTCAATAATCGTGTTTATGTGGATAACCTAGTTAAGACCTGTAATAACATCCAGGAACTAAAATCTGAGCCCATAAAGAGCATGAGTGAAGGTATTTTTTAAGTTCGTTCATGTAACACCAACTGCAGGGAACTGCGAGAGAAAATAAGGGAGGACGGTAATCTTGTGAAACAATTAAAAAGTTCTAGGGCTATGAATACAATCCCTACTAAGACATCGCATTTCCCATCATTTCAATGAACCCGAGGCCAAATATGTGTCGAACTGAGCAGTGCTCAACCGGGCACCCTGTTGAACAGGTCCTGAAAGTAGTCACGAAAAGCCTCACAGATGACTGTGTTTGTAGTCACGGTCCGATTATCCGGCAATGTGACGCACGCGACATTCCTAACTTCCTCTGCACGCAATTCAGTGGCCATATTCATTACCTCGTAAGACATTCTTTTTAAACTAACCCTAACTACCAGAGCCTGATCCTTCTTGATAAGCAATGAAGACAACTGTCACCTTAGCTAAAGCTACGTCCCGACTAGCACGAGATTTAATCGCCCGATCAACATTTTGCTCACATGCCGTTTTCGCCGCAAATCTATCTCGATTGGGTTGACGACAATATTCAGCAGCAAACGACCTAATTTTCGATTTTAATTTATCCCATCACGTATTCCCAACCACAGCCCCTCTCAATTTCCGAAACCATAGGGAAGAGCTCATCCGAACAATTATCATAAAAGTATTTATAGAAAAGACACAGGGAGGCAAGCTTACGGCAGTGGGAAAGTCGTGGCGCCAGATTAAGACCAATAATATTGCTGATTCTTCTTTGGATTTTATCAATGAGATCAAAGTAAATAGCATGGACACCGGTCCCTATGTAGCAGCAATATTCTATGCATGGACATATGGTAAACTTATAGATATGCAAGATACATTCTGGTGAGAACAATTGTCTCGCATGACACGGTGAACCAACTTTCCTAGTATCAGTCACTTGCTCTATACGTCAAGGTTGTCCGCTTTTGTTTTAAGTTCTTGCGTTAGAATCTTTCATTCGCAAATTAAAGACGAATCCGGCCCTGAACCTTCCTCTATAAAAAAAGGACAGTTTCTACAGAAAAAAGACAAAGAAGCCCGTCATCAGGGGAGAAGGGGAAAGGGAAAAGAAGGACTGTCAAGTTGCCACGCGGGAGGATGTCTGACGGATGTCCTCAAACCAGGCGGATCGTGAGAAAGACTATGGCAACAGAATCAAGGACCTCAAGATTTTGCTCTCCATGCAAAAATGTGGGAGACGAAGACCTTGAGGATCCGAGGAATTTTCCCAAAGCAAAGAGAGTCCTTACAGTCATCAGGATTGGCTCAGGAGCTCGGCAAATTTGAAGCATGGTGAAGGAAGCTAATAAGGCTTTCAACATGACGTCCCCGTTAACCATATATTGAAACGGGGACACGGCCAAATTCAACAATTTTTGTTGTGGTGGGTCCCCATTTTGGTTCATCCCATCCTTTATAGAGATCTAAAGTTAAACTTTCCCCGGGAGATCCGTGGCATATCCCGTGACGGCATCAACAAAACTGGCATAGGATCAATGGGAGAAGCCGTCGTCATCCTCACCCCGACAATGTTTAAGGAAGATGCTCAACCCCAAGGAAAGCGTTTTTAATGGCTCTTTGATTGGCTAGTTTGAATGGCTGGGGCCTGAGATCAGAGTCTTGCATGGCGAGAGTCGTTCGCGATCTTCAGCGTCTCGGAGACTCATTTGATTACCAGTGACTGATAATATTCTAAGTGGTTTCAGTATACTTTGATAGTCGCTCCAGAGGGGTTTCTTGGCTGGTCAGCAGGTCCTTGACAGAAGGCAGGATTTGTATTAGTAAATTATGGCCGAGCGGTGCGGGCGGACTTTTTTCGGTGGGTCGAGCCGTTTTTGATGACGCCTCGGCAAGTAGTTTTAGCGGGCGATTGTAACGCCGTCCTTGATCCCGATATAGATTGTAGTGGGGAAAGATCGGGTGTTAACAATCGGATGTAAAACCATTTTGAGATTTTATCGAGTGGTCTAATCTGGTCGATAAGTTTAGAAATGAACACCCCGGGGAATTAGTATGGACTTGGACAAATAGTGACGGCCTGGATTCAGTAGTTCGTGCGAGCTAGCTCGACCGGGTTTTACTTAAGAGAGTCGATTTAAGGCAAAGGCTCGCTCAGATTCGGGTAAACTTAGATAAGCCTAAGCGTAGATTGACTGGTATTGGAAATTAAACACGTCGTTGTTCGTGAGCAATTTTTATTAATATTAATGCGGGAAATGACGGGGAGTGTGGTCGGGAATAATTTGTGGAGCCACCTTAAGAGTCCGTCATCAGGTCGTTTGCGGCTGATTATAGTTCGTAGGCTTAATCGAGATAGATTAGCAGCGCAAACGACAGCCGAATCTAAATTAGAGGGTGTCATCAAATTGGGAGATAGTGGGGAAGTAACTGTAGGGACGAGCTGGCCTCCTCACTTATCAAGAAGGACCAAGTTAGTTAGGACTCTGTTAAAAAGAATGTCCCTCAAGGCGACGAACTTGATCGCTGAATTGCATCTGATCGTCACAGACCAAGCGTCACATTGCAGGACGGGAGACGGTTGCCTGCGAACGAAGTCATTTGTGATGCGTATCGGTCCTTTTTTCATTAACTATTTACCAGGGAGCCTGGACTGAGTCTGCTTTAGCCGACTCTCCCAGTCTTGAGTTGGCTGGGTGTGAAATGGGGCATCACGGATGAGGAAATCTGGGAAGCGCGGAAGCAGGTCGGTCGAGACAAAACTCTGGGGATAGATGGTCCATACTATGAGGTGTTCTTGAGACAGTCGCCCGTGTTTGTTCCTCTGCTGGCACTGATGTTTAACCATTGGTTGAAGAATGGGAATATACCCCAACGCTTCATTTGAGGTGTCATCAAGTTGCTCCGTAAGAGCAAAAAATGGTAAGGTCAGGATAGGAAATTTTCGCCCTTTAATTCTGCTTAATGCAGAGTTGAAGATTTTGGAAAAGGTCATAGCAAACTTCAGCTTGTCCTTGTTTCTAGCAGAATTGTTCTGTGAGGGGTGGGACAATCTTCATTTGGAGGGGTAGGACTATTCAGGATAATCTTCATTTGGAGGGGTAGGACTATTCAGGACACTCTCCATTTGCGTTGGAACAATTCATTCACAGGTTGAAGGTGAATCCGGTCCTTTGTGGAATCACGCATGTGTCCGTGCCCGCAAAGCGCACTGCCGAAATAGGTGAAGTCAGCAAAGAAATATGCAGATACAAAAAGGTTGCAGGGGCCAAAATCAACTGCGATAAGTCAGCTTGCGGTTGGGTGAATGGAAGGGAATTTCTCTTCCCGGGCCCTTCAGTTTTGGTCACGACCTACAACTGGGGATAAACTGGTCGGAGGTTCGAAAGAAGGTCGAAGAAGCAGTTTATCTGTGGACTCGAAGGAATCGTTCCTTGAAGGGGAAGACGGAAGTTCTCCACTCCCGTCTGCCGAACTACTGGAGTTCGAGAAATGTTTGGTTTCCTTTCCTCTGGCGATCCAAGTCCAAGGTAGTTCGGGAGATCTGCAGCCGAAGGCGGCCTGGGAATGTTGAGCGTTGAGCGTTGTTAACATATACTCCGCTTGAACTTCATAGAACGAATGTGTTTGCATGAGGACACGGAAATGGTGAATTCTGAAAGGAAGACGCCCGCCGATCTTTTCCGTCCTTTGAAAGTGTACATAAAGACTAGGAAGAGCCCCACCCCGCTCGACCTAATGCCTTAGGGGCGAATCCTCCTTTTACCGGGAGTGCCGTAATGCGCTGCGCTACTTCCGACTGATTGAAGCGAGAAGTTCTCTTATCAATTGATCTTTTTCTTTAAGCATCAGCTTAAAGTTAAGATTAGAACGGAAAGGGTATAATTCTTTTCATCAAAATTCGGCGAAGGATGATTGAGAGTTTCGCGAGTGAGAGGGGCTGACCTTCAGTGGTTGTTAGATGCTCTTTAGATAAAAGGATATTGAGCTTCTAGCCTAAGGTATTAGTAATCCGCGCCGTTTTAGGATAGTTTAGGAAAATTTTGTCTTTTCACTTACATTATTTACATTATTCGGACTGTTACTGTTGCCATATTCACAACGTTTCGGCCGTTGTACGCTCCGGTCTCCTTCAGGTGATTAGAATTTCAAACCGAACTCTTTATTTCATCCACCGGGGGGGGGGGGGAAGTTTGTTCTAGTTCCACATGCCATGCCTCTTCTGGATGTCTTATTTCCCTTTAACTCAAGTTTTGGATCACCACTGCTGTAGCCTGGTATTGAACTCACGACTCTTTGGCTCTAGCAACTGGATCTAATCAACGCCTAGTAACCTGTTGTGTCGTCGTGGCTTAACTGCCTTGCATGGGGTGAACTCGAATAAAAAACGATTACAGACCCTTTAACGAGAATCTCGAGATATATAGCAAGAGCACCAGGCTAGAGATGGCAATGCACGGATGAATGGTAGATTTATAAATGTGCATGATGGATTCTGACGAGAAAATTTGCTGGTACGACACAGTGAAACACATTTCCTAGCAGCAGCAGCAGCAGCAGATCCGTCTGACGTACTTCTTTTTATGTTAATGTTAATGAACGACAAAGAAATTATGAGAGCTTCAATCATTCACAACTTAAATCTAAAATAAATTTCTTCCTTTTAAGAAAAAAACAAAAACAAATTTTTAGATTTGATTTTACCAAAAAGAATTATTTTCTGTGAATTGAGCCATTTAAAAAAAAAAAATTATAAAACAGTCAGCAATATCTCACCACATCATCAGATTATTGATGTTCACTGCGAAGAAGTACCAGATATTGGAGTCTCTTAATATATCAAGAGACTACTTGTTAATTAGTAAAACTTGAATCACTAAATCATCATAAAAAAAATTACAATCTAAAAATATTTTCTGGTTGTAAATAAAGTGCAAAGGGTTGATAAGCTGTAAAGAACAAATCGATCAATCAATGTAAATTTAGTCGCTATGCTGAGGTAGAGTTGGAAATGAAACCTCGACATCCGACTGATAAAAAAATATATTTGGTCTTCTCGCCATCTCGTAGATCTTTATACTTTTCCAGTTTATATTGAAGTGTCCAGTTGATATTTTTCTCAAAAAGCAACTTTAACGATGTGAAGTTTTTTTGAACTGACCAGATAATAAAAAAAAACCGGGAATTAGTGTTTGCGATTTCAGTCAGAAAAAAAAAGAAGCGAGACAACATTCTTAACCTTCACTTTTTTGCTGAAAAAGAACCAAACAAACAAACAAAAAAACAAAACAAAAAAAACAAAACAAAAAACCCCAAAAAAGACAAACAAACAAACAAAAAAGACAAACAAACAAAAAAAACAGCTCACCCTGAGGAAAAAAGCCCGAAACTTAAAAACAAAATTTTATCGCCAAAATGTTTATTATTAAGAGGAAAGACCAAAGTATTTTTTATTATTTTATTAATTTTTTTTAATCCTTTCTAGCACGTTCGAAATTTTACTTAAAAATCTTGTTTTTATGTCAGCCGTCTCCGTAATATTTACATTAGTGTTTTTAACGCCCTTTTTCAGGTGAAAAAACACATTGATTTGGAAATTCTTGCAAAAATCAAAATTGTAGGATTTTAATGAAACTTTCAGGACTTAGACACAAATGAAATTATTTTTTTAATTTTTTGTTCTAGAAAATTTTTTTTTTAAACGTTCCTCCCTTACTTAATTTCATAAATAAGAGAAATCCCCAAATTTTTTTATTAATTAAAAGCAGGACTCCTTGGAGAATATAAATCAATTTGTTCAAACTCCTCATTTCCCGAAAATCTGCCCCGAATCGTAAAATAAAAATGCAATGACATTATGTAATTAGAAAAGATTTTAATTGCTTTTATAAATAAGATTTATTAAGGATATTAAGAAAAAAAGATTTTTCGATGAATAATGAATTTTTACAAGAATCGTTTCTATTTTTTTTTTAAATTTTAATTATGCTGATTTATAATATATAAATCTTTTTAAATACTGCATTACTTTCATCCGGTTAAGTGATATTAAGTGAAAACTACATTTACTAATCAAAAACTGAAATGCTTAATACAAATCATTTTGCACCAAGATTTTAAAAATATTTTTTAATTTTTTATGTCTATAAAGTTATTATGTAACGTGCCCATTTGTGAAAGTATGGCCGACCACACACAACATTATCAGAAAATAAGGGCGATGACTACAGTAAATTTAAAGTCAACATTCCTAAAATTGGATTACGGAGAATATTTTCCAACATTTTTAAGATTACTGAGTACTTAAAAATTATATAAAAAAAAGACACTCATGTCATTTTATTAAATTATGTTTTTTAACAGATAAAGTTTCTGGCGAACAACAATAATTACGACGCTACCTGTCAACGCCTCATCATTTACGTAAAACATGACGATGTCGGTTAAAAGTCCGGCTACTTTTTTGCTTTAAATATATATTTCTGTGTTATTTTAAACTTAAAGTAAATAATATTTTTTCAAATTAGATTAATTAAATCAGCTAATATTCCAAATAAAGTTTCAGAAAAGTATATTTTATTTTTGGAAGATTTTTTATACAGAGAATTACATTGTTTACAACTAAAAACGGGCGCTATTCAGCTATTTTAGAAAAAAATAAAAAAATATCGATTCCAATCACTACATGGTGATCTTTATTTAAGGCCAAGTCATAGTGCAAGTCACGGCCAGAGGTGGAGGCCTATCGATAATGTGGTAGTCACTCGGTGCTCTGAGGCTGGGAACAAGAAGAACGCTTGGCCGTTAGTAGATTAACAACTCGGAATTCACTAACCCAATTAACCCCTGTGAGATTAGTTTACCCAAATCTTTCTACAGGTAGCAATGGTCAGTTATTAGGCAACAATAAAAGGGTAGCCAATGACAGAGCCCACTAGCTCAGTATTGGTGAGACTAGCTTGCCGGGCATGTCTTTTTAAGGGGAAGCATCAGCTGAGAGTGGTTATAGCTCTGTGCTAGACCGCTAAGAGAAAAAATATTTTAAAATAGCAAATAACTCGTTCCTGATTGAACTTTTAATATTAATACCCTTTAGATTCGTCTTACGACCATATCACGTTGAAACACCGATTCCTGTATGATCACTGAAGTTAAGCAATGCCGAGCCTGATCAGTACCCAGATGGGTGACAGAAATATCAGGTTGTATTTAAGAGTGGTGTAATGTTTCGGAAGATTTCCAATTCCAGCAAATACACTTGAGAAAGGTTTGAATCCACCTATGGGTTAATTATTAAAACACACACACACATATATATATATACACACACACACACACAGCAAATATTTTTACAATCTAAAGATATTTTCTGGCTTTAACCTGCAACAGGTTTATAAGAGGTTAAAAAAAAATTAAATACTGATTTGCTACACAGGCATGTCTTACATTTATTTACATTCTCTGGAATATAAATGTGCAGAAACTACCCTGGCCACAAATTGAGGGCTCAGTTTATATATTGATTGTAATATAGAATTGATCTTTCACTTTATATTCACATTATAATTTCTTGTTTATCAAATTCTCCTCCCTCCAACTATCGGTTATTTAGTAAGACTTGTATCAGTAAACCATTATCATCTAAGAAAAAAATCTTACAATCTAAAAATATTTTCTGGCTTTAAGTAGCCTGCAAAGGGTTGATAAGCCGTAGAAAACGAACCAATCAATCAGTGGATACTTTTCTGCTTGACTGTCAAGTATAAGTTTATAATCATAGAGCACGCTACTGGGATCGAACGCCGTACCGTTGGATATACTCTGTGATACTTGCTTGTTCTACAGAAGGCATCACATGGTGGATCTTCTATATGACTAAGCGCCATATAAAACGAACTAAAAAAGATCATTAAATATGAATTCGTAGGCAACATTTAATCGAGATAACTTTCCAGACGCCATAGGATTAGCGAATCCTAATTTTAACCCTTAAATTTAAGCAGACTGCAGCTTCTCTTTTCCGGAATTGGTAACTCCGCAGTTGAATTGTTTAAATTGCAAAGAGGAAAAGCTACTGCTTATTTGTTATCAGTGGAATCAGTTCCAGAAAGTAAGAATGCGGTATGTCCGATCGATTTTTGTCCCCTCCCCCCAGTGACATCGCTTTGTTTCGTCTGTGACGCTGACGGATGACGTTCGCAAGAGATATTTTCCCAGAATTTAAATGACACCATGAAAAGAAAACGATATTTGCATTACTTTTAAGTCGTTCTGTATCTATTTGTGTACCATCGATCACATCCCACGGTTTCATCGGGGAAAAGGTGGGTAAAAACTCTACTCTTGGGTAGAATGTTATATTGCCTCCTTTGTAGCTTAATAAGTCATCTTCATTAAATACATTAAGGACATTCCCTGATGTCTGCAGGTTAGTGTAACTTAGATTTAAGTTGATTCACGCCGTGACAGTACAGCTAAAAATCCTCAATGCATAATTTGATTGAATCACCGACAGAATTATGACAGTTTTAGAGCTTTTCAACCTGTATATTATGTTGCTTTTACTGTTACCACATTTTGGTTGATACATTGTACAGCCTTCTAATTAACGCCTGATAATCAAGACTTGTGGACGGTAGAGTAAAGGACAGCGGCTCGAATTGAAGAATCGGAGATCAGAGTTCGAATTCCAATTGGATAACCTACATACCTTGGGAATGGTATGAATCCTCTCTGCCCACAGCTATGAGTAAATAGCAGGACAGGCCGGTCTTGGAGATGGAAAAAATTGAATTCAAAACCGGCCTGGAGAGGGTTGGGCTCCCATCAGGCTATCTTACTCAAGAAACACCATTTCTACTGCGGCTGCAGTACACATGGTAACCATACGACACTACGGGTCACGGGATAAAAAATAATCATGGCTGTTCTCAATGTCATTTAAAAAAATCATTTCACCCAAAGTAAGACAATTAAACCACTAGTACACACAGAGTTACTGAGTTTGAAAGGATATGAGAAAAATAACAAAGGAGAGAGAATAGGAATTAAAACTAAAGTTAACGAATGGCATTGATTTAAATTTTAAAGATCAAAGTTTACTGGAAAGCAAGAAGCCGGAAGAATTCCAGAAGTGTGATAGAAGAAACTTCTAGCCTAGAACTTAACGTTACATCAAGCCATTTCAAGTGTAAAATGATGAGACGTTGGCACCAATCTAGTACTACGTTAAAATTCATAATTCTAGGTACCACAGAGGAAAGTTTCATCAGAACAATTACCAAGGATTGATTTATTGAAAAGGCACAAGGAAGCTAAATACATGGCAGAAGCACCAGGCCAAATATGACAACAATATTGATTGCAAAAAGGCATGAATAATATCTAAGAGTAATTGACAATATAAATGAACATATATTCTTTTAAGAAAAATGGCAACACAATTATCATAAAATCTTTTAGACTACACTCGCTTTAATTTTTCTTTATATTTGTAATTGAGAAAGAAAAAAAATCCCAGAAAGACCAGTGAAAATTCCACGGTTTTTCTATTTTAATATTCTGATGAATCTTAATTCTTAAGTTAACGTTTGAATAATCTCAGGGTTCTACGACAATAAAATATCCGTACAAATTCCACTATCGTATCATTAAATATCTGTCATTCTCGCGTTTTCACGCGGTCAAAACGGAATAGTCCATTATTTATGAAGTACTGGCAGAGCGTACCGGCCGTGCGAACTAAGGAAGTGGGGACAAGGAGAAGTGTAACAAAAGATTATTTTCACAAGACATGTGAATATAACAATCAGAAAAAGAATGATGCGGCGTTATTTTAAGAAGAAATGGTTGCAATTGACAACTTTTTCCATTTCACTGAAACAGGCGTTAAACCTTCCCTCCATTCATTATTTCTTTCTTTCATTTTCTCAATGAAACCAGTAGGCTGACAGATCATTTTACTCAGATTAGGTTGGAGGAACAATGGAGTAATAAATAGCGGCTCGGATTGAAGAATCGGTTTTTGTCCCCTCCCCTTAAAATGTCAGGTCCTGTAATCAGCGCCAAATTCATATTTGTTCAACTCAATCTACATGGACATCACTAATATAGTAAATATTTACTATATTAGTGATGTCCATGTATAGAATGAGGGTCTGAAAAGCTCATTACAAAAACTTTTAAACGTAAAATCGACCAAATCAATTGTCCAAGTATGCTGTATTAGTTTGCCGACTACATCACCACTTAATATTTTTTTTAATATTCTCAACAAAATCAGATGTAAGTTGTGGAAATTCTATGATAGCCGAAATTGTGTAGCTTTTTAATTTCAATTTCCTCTGGTAGCTGTTCCTTTCTGATCTTTCCTGTTGCTGAAGCTTCTTATTCAGCCTGTCACCAATTTCTGCCTCTAAACTGGCTTGACACAGCCTGCGTTGGTCAACCAGTTTCCTATTGTATATCATTGCATTATTCAAGTGCATATAAAATTTCTCAGCTTCCATCTCATCTATTGCGTTGGGTTGTTTCTCTTTGCTCTCACCATGTTGCTGATTCTGGAGGCATAAGCATGTGGAGATATCCCCCCCACCAAAAAAAAAACTCACCCATAACGCTTTCGGCTAGCATGGTATGCTGACGTACTGATGACAAGACTGGTTCACAGGTATCATCTACAGTGTCAAAGGATTTTGTGTACTGCCTGCTCAAAACTTCAGTGCCCTTTAAACAGGTAGATAACATTTCTTTAAACAGCATTGGATTCTGCGGGGGGAATCTTAATTTTTTTCAATTATTTCTCTATCCAACATTTTATTAAAAAAGGTTTTTTCAGCTGATAAAATCTGCATCGGGTCCTGAAATTGTTGCAAACTGGAAATTACATCATTGATAGTTTTGCATAATGTCAATCGGATTTGCTTCATCTGAAAGTTTTGTGTAGAAGTTAGTCAGTCATAATTCATATAACATTTTCCCCATTATTGCTAACACTTGAAATTCTACTATAGCAGCTTTTCTTCCCTGAATAAATTTTTCACAGTTATCAAAATCTCATTTGGTGCTGGAAGTCCATTGATATAATTTTTGATTTTTTTCAAACAAGGAAAAATAAATAAATCCTAAATGAAACAGGACGTGTAATCGGTTCCCTCTCTAGTCAAGTAGGTTTTTGGAAGATTTTCTTCTTTCAAGAAATGTAGTATAACTTGAACCTTACCTGATCTGCCACTATATCTTAGTGTGTTCATTCCAACGCCAATTCACCATGCTAGGCACTCAGTAGCTTTCTGTACTTCATCTCACATAGGTGCAACTCCTTCCTTACTCTATGCGAAACAGCTTCTAAAGGGTGCAAGTTGCAGTTTAGTTCAATCAGTTATTTTTTCCACCTTTTCTCTAATAAAAATACTGTTAAGTGGTTGACAGGAGCCCGGTCGGTCAAGCAACATTTGATTTTTGAAATAAAATTGTTGTTAGCGTTAGCAACATTTGTACTAGTTGATGGAGCATATACTTCACTGAAGTTTTCAATACACTCACATATATGCTGTGTATTGTCCTTGGTAGTATTTCTAGGAAAATACTCAAGTGAAAAAAGATGAGCAGAAGATGGTGTTGTGAGTAATACACAGTTGACGTGTATCCCCTTTTGTATTGTCGCATGAAACAGAGTTTAGCTGTCGGCATTCAATATATCAGAAGCTGTTTTTAAATCGGAAAAAACAGTTCTACCAACATTCGGCCAATTATGGTCCTGGAACTGAAGTCAAAATCCTTTATGCTGACCGTAACTTTATTATAATCGACTTTAGCAAAGCCGACATGTTTTGCAGGAACTCCATTCACCAAACATTCATAATGTTGTTTCTTGAACGTCAATTTATTGGACTTCTTGGGTTTTTTTTCACTTTCATGGAATGGTTTCTTCATTACTTGTGTCATTTTTTAATTTTGTTTTCGAATTCGTAAAATTGTTTGGCTTCGTTACACAACTATTCCTTAAGTCTGTAAAAATGTTAACATACGGCTTTTGGCGAAGTAGATGGTTCCATAAATTTATGCGCCTTGAATTTCACCAGCTGTTCACAGGTACTGAGAATTGTGCCGCCCTTTTACGCTGAATATTCTTTTTGGCCAATCCCTCTCAATCTGTACAAAGAAAAGTATGAACATATAGAAAAAATTATAAATCATAACAAATATAGAGAAAAAGGAGTGGATAATATGTATTGATTTAAAAAATGGTTAATTTTCTGCTAAGACGACAAATATCCCTGCTTCCTTTGCTTATGAGACACCAGAGCTAAGGAAGAAGATTATTTCAAACAAATCTGACCAAGACGAACATCACGTTTTCTGAACTTGATAGAAATGTTTTAGGCCATTATAAAGCAGATAACTACGAAGTTGTAAAAAATTTGTAAAAGAATTACAAAGAGTTAGGTTGCAATATGAAGGTAAAAATGTATTTTTGTATCGCCAACTTGACCAATTTTCAAGTAATTTAGGTGATGTAAGTGACGAAGAAGAGAAGAGATTCCACCAAGATATCAAAATTATGGAGGAATGGTACCAAGACCGTTGAAATTCCCACATAATTGCTGCTTACTGGTGGAGCTTGAAAAGAGATCTGCCATCAACAAGCAAATACGCTAGAAAGTTTTATAAAAGAAAATCTTTGCCACAGTGAAAGCTTCAGATCAGTTCTTTTAAAAATTGTTAAATCGTTTCTATCGTTATAAGGTAACGTTACTGTAGTTTAAACTTCTTGTATTCATGAAACTTGAAACAAATTTTTAACACATGACTTAATTTTTTGAGCCCTAATTTGAAAAAAAAATCAGGAAAATGGCAATAGGTTGTTTACAAGAATCAGGACATGATAAAGCCAAATTGAAATGAAATTCGTATTTTCATTCAAATTACCTAGAAGCAAGTGTCAGATATTCAATACAATCTGTTCCCCAGTAATTCATAAGAATTAAAAATAAAAGGAGACCTCCAATGGCACAATGTTAATGTCAATAATGGCAATATTAGTTGTTTTCTTATAGGGAACAACTCGGCATTCACCGAAGGAGCAGCCAGCTCTGCTGTGGGTCGAAATTTATAAAAGCTTTCTAAGGAAAATAGATTTGTCAAGTTCAGTAGATCTTATTGCTCTTTCCAGTATTGATGAGAGTTGCCTTCCTAACCTTTTATCTGTAGCAAATGTGGAACATCAATATCTTGACTCTCATTAATTTTCTCTTCGAGTTACATGTGCCATCCATTTTAGTTGCTAGCGATGTTGATAGTTCACATGTGATGAGGTTTATGTTATTTGGTACAGTTCTTTGTGATTCTATAGCGCCAGTCCACAATACTCGAAGAAGGATGGTCTTTGCCAAAATTCACGGGCTTCATTCATTCGAAGCCATTTTTAAACATTGATCTTTAGAAATCGGTTGTATACGGCTGACAGTTTAGATATTTCAGAACAGATTTGGCGCCATGCATGGCGTCCATATGAACGTCTCGATCTGACGGGGTTATTTAAGTAAATGACACGAGTGTCCAGGTTAATGTTTTGCGATGTTGGGAGAAACTAACTCTAACACAACCTATTTTAGGTTCAGTTTCCGGATCTCATGTGCTAAATTTCTTATAACTGATGCATACACCGAGGTATTTGTTGCAGTGTTTGGTATTTACTAATCCTGAATTGTTATGATGGGTCAGTGTATGTGCTATCACTACTTTCATTCCAATTTCAGATCATAGTTCTACGGAAAGGTTTACTTTGAGTCGCATTTCTTGGAATAAAAGGCCTAGTTTAAAGTGAGAGTCTCGCGTATAACTTGTACCAGTAGGTAAAAATAGACAACTGTCGTCACAGGCCTCAAGCGACAGGGATTGTTTTACCTTATCTCGAGTGTGAGGACGAGACTGGAGGAAAGAGACTGGAGAATTTTTTTGCTTCAAAGTCGAAAGGTCATTAAAGTCATCAATTTGTTGATCTTTATTATCCACGTAATCGCTTGAACGGAATGTGGCATAAGGCAGAGTTTGAAGTGGAAATCCACGTGTACATGTGACCAGAAGTTAAACTAGCCCAGTCATCTCGGCACTTTCCTCTTTTTGGGGACATATCAGGCGTCAGGGATTAATTTTAGCCTTCTCCCGAAGGAGAGCTCTTGCCTGGGAAAACATCATTCCAGGGATTGAACTTAAATAGCTTTGCGCCTCAAAGTCAAACAGTTGAGAAGGGATAGTTAGCAAGCTTGCCTCGCAGAGCATTTAATACTAACGTTTTTTATTTACTTCTATGTGCCATATCCCTTCAGGATGTAGGCGATCATGGCTATCCACAATCCCTTGTAGCTCTTATCAAGCCTCTCGCCACCGACCATCGCGCCGACATCCATTCACATAAGCTCGTCATGTAGGAAGCCCGCTGCCTTCCTTCAGCCATTTTGCCTTCGAAAAGGCATGTGATGATATTACAATACTCGCGACTCCCTTGTGTACCGCTTGAGTTTTCTTTCAGAGTCACTGAAAGTGTCCATGTTCAACACTTTAGAGAAGAGAAGGTCGGTTGTCTTTCAATACATCAGAGCGTCAAATTCTCCAAACCCCTTTTCCCCATTAGTTCCCCAAGGAATTTCAACTGTCTTTTTCTGATTCTTAGTCTTTTCTTTAAGACTTCCTCGTTGCTTACATGTTCCATTCATGATATTCTCAGTATCCTTCTGTTGCCTGTAGTCTTCCTTCATTGGTGAAGAGATTGTCTAGCGTTCACTGACATATCGGAGCATTAATATTACCTAGCAGTTCAGCACTTTTTTCTTTCTTTCTAATGAAATTGTCTTGTTTCTTATTACTTTGCTTAGGTTTTGGAAGGTATCTTTAGCGCATTCGAATTCCTTGTCGCATTTTCCATCCTATGTTAAAACTCTTCACAGATATCACAGATAAACTTCTGTACTTATAGAGAAACCTCTAAAGGTTTTATACTAACAGAGATTTCAATTTTCACTGGACTCTCTATTCTTGAAAATTAGACTAGTTTAAACCGAGGAAAATTCCTTGTAGTCGAGCACCCATGGCACCATGACAAGATCTCTCCCGCCACCGAAAATTGTTGAATAGATACATGATGACATTATTGATTTATTTCAGTTTCATTGTTTCCTTGGAGGTTTCCGGTGAGTAGGAGAGGGAGGATTTTGACAAAAGTAAGAAAAAAAAAACCAAACAAACAAAACAAAACAAAACATGGACACATAATCATGGTAATATCGTCGTATATATAAATAGCCATGTAATTATTTAGAGTATCAGTGGATACTGCACAAGAAATAGCATCCATCCATCTCCCCCTCTGTCTCTGTCTCTCTCACACACACACACACACACACACACACACACACACACACACACACACACACACACACAGGCACAGACGCGCGCATGTATACTGTATACAGGAAGACTGGAATTCAAGACCAGAGAGACATAAGATCGTATGTTCAAAGAAGCATTTATTTCACACAGTAAATATTTATTTTTCCTTCTCACTTCACGCTATGCATGATAAAAAAAATATACAGTGAAAAATTATACGTAAATGACTCTTAATTCGTCTTTCGCGAAAGCCAATATATCTCATAGGGTTAGGCTGGTAATCTACTGTGACTGAGTAGTAACACGTGGTTTAGTGCTTAGAACGTTGGCTTGCCGATCATGAGACCAAGGTTCGAATCTCACCACTTTCGATTTAATGTTCTTAAAGTTATCGGCCTGGGAAGCGATCCCAGTATATAGGATCTTTGACTACCAAAGTACCTGGAAAGCAGACTTTGTGAGTGAAAATGAGTAGACGGCTGTTTATCGATGGTTGGGATCGAGACTCTGTTATTTGAATGTGCTGGCCATGTTCAGACTGTTGATCACACCAGATAATGCTATTTCTTTCCCAGAAACTGAAACTAATGTCTGCTCAGCATAGTTGGTCTCTGTGGTCGTTAAACAAACACAGATGTGCCTGAGCAAGCGTCTGCTACAGGGATTGGCTAGCCGCCCTAGTCAACAGGCTTACTCGGATACGAGCGGCAAGTCATTGTGTTTATATTTATATACTGCGTCTGAGTAAGCCTATCAGAACCCTCAGCTTCGTATTTTAAGACTCGGGAGATATACGTGCACAATTCTAGGAAAAAAAAACAGACAACGTCCGTAAGATATGTCACCAAATACGCTATATTTATAGACAAGTAAATTTCACTTTTATTATATCTGAACGGGTTTTAATTCTCGCTCCACACATGTGACATCTGAACAATAAAATATTTTTGTGATGCCACTTTGCCATCTCGTAAAAATACACAAATTTACTGCAGAATTAATACGTCACGCTACTAAGTGCAAGAACAAAAATCATTGTCGTTGAATAAGATATACGACGGCCAGGTATATAAAATGTTCGCCCGTTTCAGAAACAAAATTGTGTTTATGACATTCAGGAATAGATATTTTCTCATGATATTGTGTTAAATTCGCATAAGGAACGTAAGATGTTTTTTTTTAGTAATTTTGTTTCTAGATAAGAGAGTGTCTTATGTACTGAAGTCACAGTAATTGTCTGCAACTGTTACCAGGAAGAGAGACAGATCGCCTCGACATTAGAACAACGTGTCTTTTTTTTTATTAATAAAATAATGAAATATTCGCAAAGATGTTTAAGTGTAAAAAAAAGAAAATCATTGAATTTGATCTGTAAGTTGCTGGCTTGATTGGTGAAATGCGGTTTTGAATTTTTTAAAAATCCCTTCAGTCAGTTATAAAATATGAATGTAATCATCAATATTTTTCCTTTTAATTCAATGACGAACATTTTCTGTGCATAGCGAATATCGACATTTGTTTGTTGCATTGGTGCTTCCTGTTTGCTTCTTTTATTCTTGTAGGATTTGTTGATTTTTCATTCATTTTTTTCTTGCAAATTACTTATCGTTGTGAACCCACGGACATGGATTGAAATAATTCGGTTGTTGAGAAATAATTAAATTTCTTTCTTTTTTATCTGCTGTTATAAGCGAATTAATATATTGCGCAAGAAAAACTGTACTTAATTACAACAGTGGCAAAAAGATACACGAAAACAAAATCCTTCCCGAAAACTGACCCCAGAGATCCGCAATGAAAATGTTTTTTTTTAATTGGTGCTCGAGATAACATATACATATACACATGCATACACACATAAACATATACACACATATGCATAATCACGAACACACGCATAAACACAAACACGTAAAGATACACGCAAATTCACATACACGCACACACATGCGTTCACAAGCGAATCACCTCCCACACTTCTTGTACATCCAACATAAGTTATTAATTCATGCGTATGTATTTACCCCAGGTGCCTGTTGTCGCTTGGGATTAACTGACACTCTCGATCCTTCATCTTAGTAATGTTGCCAACTCCAGCAGAGGCATGGTTCTTCGATTAGCCATTAAAAGATCACCAATTATTAAGGATTCAATTTCTGCAGATTCTTCAGCGCCCGGGCTACGCCCCGATTTTTTTTTTTGCTTTTCACCCGCTAGAACAGCCACGTTTATCTGATCTGAACGGTAGAACATCTTCCTTTGTTTATAACAACCAGACTCGTTTTTGTTTTTTTGCGATATGATTGCAAAGGTATCAGGTTATTTGAATAGTTTTATCTTCTGTGTTTGTAGAAAGTCGCTGATTTATGCTTATATAATTTGTTTATAGAGTTGAACCCAAGTCATTTGAGCAATTCCCAATGTTCCTACTATATCGTATCGACTTTTATATTTCCTTTGAGACAGCTTGATGTTTTAAATAGAATATACTTTACAGTTTCGTTTCTGTCTTCCGATGATTTTCTTCTTCCTTTATTATTATTATTATTATTATTATTATTAATTTATTTTATGCTGTTGTCAGGACAGTTTCGTTTTTTCTTCGGGGTTTCAGTTCTTCCAACTTATTTACTAGGCTCTTTGGCATCATTCTGGGTGGTTCAACAAGGTGCTGCACAACTGATATCCTTTTCTTATCACTTCATTTGCGAGGTGCAGGTATTTTTCCAGTTCTTCATCTTCTTCTAATATTGTTAGGTCATCTAGTGCAAACATCAAAATCCATCGTTCGACAAAATAGACGACATCTTCTGGCCTGGATTGGAAGATCCGTTTGAATGTTTCAATCTCATAGAATTTTATGTTTTTATTCTTTTATACGGATTCTGGATTTAGTGTACATATCATTGCTTTTATATAACCTAATCCTTGTCTTTTGCACAATTACTCGTAGATTACCTGTCCCACCCAAACATGTTTTACATTATTTCTGAGTTAACGCTGCATTCGCTGTGTTAACAATTTTCTTAGTACTCGAGCTGTTTTCAATAATACTGTCGCTTGGATGATTCCTGACTTTCCCCTGATTTTCAGTTCCTCCAATCTTTTTCCTCGGTTCTTCGGGACTGGTCCTACCACTCCGATAACCACTCCGATAACAAATGTCATCTATTTCACTCACTGAATATTTACATCAATTGTAAGCGGCTGTTTTCACTGGAGATCAAGTGACAGCAGGTTTTCTCAATATTTCAACAACCCCTCCTTATGATTCTAGCTGTTGTAGACTCGATGATTTCCAGTCTTCGTTAGATTTTCTGTTCTCCCAGCATTTTTGCTGGGTTCATTGGTACCATTCCAAGGTCACCAATGACGATTGGCACTACCGTCACCTTCACGTTCTCCTGTAAAATTGAGGTATTTGTCCAGCTTTTCACTTTCAATTTAACTCTGTTGTTTGCCGACGTTTTTTCTTGTTTATGATAACTAGGTCTGGTCTTCTGGGTAGTTTTACTTACGTCAAAGTCCCAGAGAATTTTGCGTTTTTCATACACTATTGGTTCTCAACCGGGGTCTATATATTTTTAAAATTTATTGATTACTCACATATTTTGAAATGATTTATTTTACCAGTGTGCATAAATGTCATATAGAATTTAGTTGTTAAATACTAGTTTATTTTCAGTAAATTAGTTTTACTTCAAATAAAGCATATACATTTACTATTTCTATAATACAATTCCTAAACCTTACTATTAGTAAAAAATAAAATAATTTTTTTCCATCGAATGGTTAAGGGGGCTCACAAAAAAAAATAAAAAGTAAAAGTGATCCATGGGTAAAAAAGGTTGAGAACCACTGGTTTATCTGATCAAATCCTAACTGTTTGCATAGTTCACAGAAGATCACCCTTTCTACCCAGTCGTGCTTATTCTTTTTATTACTTTTGAGCGAAATACAAAAATTAAAGTCTACTGAGCGTGAATTAGTTCAATAGACTGCAACTCCCCGTTGCACCATGCTATAAATCTAGCAATTGCGGGGCGGTAATGATAATAAGAGCCGTTTCCATATAAGGAAAAATTCGACCTTCATTGACCGGGCTGCTGCTGCTGGTTGAAATTTATAAAATCTTTTTATTAAAACAGTAAAGGAAAATAGGTTTCGCAAGGTCCCTAAGTGATATTGCTCATTTCAGTATTGATGTGAGTTTCCTTACTAACCTTAATTGTAAAGTAGTGCGGAACGTTAACATCTTCTGTCATTATTCTCTCTTCGAATTATATGTGATATTCATTTAAGTTTTAACTGCTGTTGAAAGTCTTCAAATGATGTGGTTTCTATTATTTGGTACAGTTCTTTGCTTGTTCGTAGCAGGACGGTCCTCGCTAAGACCTGGCTTCATATCTGACTTACCATAAATTGCGTCTCTAACACGTAACAGGAGTATAGGCCAACTGTTCAGGTTAACCTACACTGTTAGAATAAAAATGACTATATGCGAAATGTTTACCGCCGTCGAGTAGCAAACATCTAAATCTTCTTCTTCTATGTGCTGTGTCCCTTCAGAACATTGGCGATCGTGGCTGTCCACAATGCCATGTCCTTTGTAGCTGTTAATAAATTTTGTCTTTTTGCTATCTCTCATAATGTTGATATCTATGGCCCCAATGCTTATCTATCTTTTTTAAAATCATTTCACCCCAAACAAAGCGATTATGCGAGTAAGACGCAAAAGGCTACTCTATCTATCTATCTATCTATCTATCTATCTATCTATCTATCTATCTATCTATCTATCTATCTATCTCTCTCTCTCTCTCTCTCTCTCTCTCTATATATATATATATATATATATATATGTAATAATCCGTTGGTATATAATCCAAGTGGATCCTAATAATATAAAATATCAAAACTGATCCACAAAAAGAGCTCAATGTATTTATTATAACAGAGCATATAAGTTACATAGAGAAACCCAAAATTACCTCATAAGAAACCTCATATTTCAACCAACACGTTACTATATTGGCATTTTTCGACTCAGATAGTATATATATATATATATATATATATATATATATATATATATATATATATATATCACATATATATATATATATGAGAGAGAGAGAGTGAGAGTCTAACACATCATACGATGTTTTTAGCTCAGGCTAGCTTATCTTATATGGTATGAGAGTAGGTATGAATCTAAAAATACAATTATAAACAGATCCATGTCTACAACATATATTGGCAACAATACACAATGTACCATTTAGGGTGTTGATCCTTGCCTGATCCTAGGAAACAAAAATATCCAAATGTAGGTTTCTGTGTTCGTTCATTTTTTTGTTTTTGTTTTGAAAACCTGAAGTCAACCTCTAGAAAAACCCATCTTTTATTATTCATTTCTTGGCCTCAGAATCGAAGGTCGACTCATACGCGAAGCATATAACACATTAAAGTTGGGTCTATACATGAGATCGACGTATATACGAATACCTATAGGATATTTGGATATCTTAACAGAGACTTCGTTTTTCTTTTAAAACCCCTCCTCGTTAAGTATTCTCTAGTCTTTTGCTGCAAGTAATAAAATGTTTGTGGAAGTTATTTTTCGCCTTTTTTCGCAGGAAATAAAAAACCTATAAAATATTTAGTCTTTCCAGATGCTTTACTAACACAGCAAATAAAATCTTCATAATTTTTTCTCTTTGGCACGCAATAAATTGTTCTCTTCTTTGTGCTTTGTGCTTTGTAACACATTAAGTATCTACATGAAAATTTTCGGGAACTAATTGTTTTTATATTTATCTTCATGAGGTCGAATGCCTTGCTCGTTATACAACTTTTTCATGTAGATAACAAACATTTTCGCTGACTTGGAAATGAAGTTTTCTTCCTAAGTTTGCATTCATATAAGGATAAAACGAGTGGGAAAGTTCCAAACACAGAGATAAATGCGAAAGAGAAAAACCTCAAAACTTTTAACCTGAATATTTTATACAGTTTAAAAGTGTTAGTCTTTCAAATTTATTTCTGTTGTGTTTGGAACATTTCCACTAGTTTTATTTTCGCAATCTTGTTCACTTTGTTTAGCTTTTACTGCGTCTACGATAGGCACTTACCAGTCAGCTGTAAAGTACATAGCAGAGAATAAGTGCAAGCATTTACTATATTTGATGAGGCTGCATTTTCTTTTCTAAAAAAATATCTGAAAAATATACACTGTGTCTTATATGCGAAATGGATGTGCGCGTTGCTAATGTCGATGAAGAAAATGGGATCGGGGTGTATTGAGTACAAATTACAGCCATTGTATTCGCTTTCGCACAAATGTTCTTTGAAAGGCGTGGATCCATCTCACTAGGGATTTCTTAAACTCTAGCTAAGCAGAATGCCGGACAGCACCATTCTAGGAGAATGTGGTTAGAACGTTTGTTTTACAACCACGTGTTCGAACTTTGCCATGGCCGATTTGTCAGGAAGGTGACTTCGTGATGTAATTGGCACGTGGAGGTGTTCTTAGCGTGTAGTACTTTTGGAGAGTGCCTGAAAACCGTACCACGGGTTGATACGAATGAAATTGGGTAGACGGAACCATTTGGAAGCCGTCGATGGCTGTGCTAGCGCGAAGTTATAAGTCATTGTGACTGAAGCTTTGAGCATACTGGCCTTGTTCAGACTGTTGATCACGCCAGATAAGGCCCTCTCTCCCAGAAACTGTAATTAAGGTCCGCTCAGCATAGTTGCAGTATAAACTACATGTAGGCTCTGTGTTGAACAAACGCAAACGTGCCTAAGCAGGCGAATGCCACAGGGATGGGCTAGCCGCCCTAGTATTTAGGCACCCTCGGAAATGAGTGGCCAGCCATTATATATTATTCTAGGGATAGGACAACTTTCAATTCAAACCCGGTTGAGAGTGGCGCTAACAACTCCACCGCGCGAAAAACTTACTTGCTACTGAAATGACAGATGCAACTCCTAGCGTATTGAGTCTGTGGATCTTATTCCACACGGGTAAGTCGACAAAGTTAACTTAAATTACGAGCGTCAAGCCATTATATTATATTTAAATAATGTAAGCCTAAGTAAGCCTATCAGAAGCTTCAACTTCATTTACGACTCGGGGGAAAAAGGAACAACGTCTGTAATATATATATATATATATATATATATATATATATATATATATATATATATTATGAAATGGACAAAGTCTGACAATTATTTAAAGACATTTTTTGTTTAACATTCTTTTTATAGATACAAGTATTTAAGCAAATGCTCTGTTTTATAATAAACAGTATTAAATAACATTTACCGGCCTGAATTTCCGAGAAATTTTCATAGAAAATATTCGTCCTCCGACAGGATTCGAACCTGTATCCTATACGGAACCGTCATATAGCCTGACACGTGCCGATTCGGCCACAGAGGGCGAGGGTAATCAAATATGGCGCATCAGGTGGATCAAAATGTATGTTGCCTTTTTTACTCTTATTTGTTGTATTTTTCGGAACAACGCAACGCCAATCTCTGCATTCAAAGTCGATCTCTCATCGTCGTTATTTATGAGCCGTTTCCGAACATGGACGATTGTAGCAATTCACAACTTCCTACCTCTTGTAGGTCTAAGCAACATTTGACCTTTTACTATCCCTCTTTGCTCTGGCATACATACCCACAAACATATTTGACAAGTTGCTCGCTGGTTTCCCCCTACCCACTCCTTCCTTCAATATGTCCTGGAAGCATTAGATTTTCCAAGCTGTCTTTCTTCATAATATATCCATGATATTTAAGCTGTCACTTTCTGATTTTAAGTATGATTATCTTTTTAGTTTCCGTTTTTGTTTGGAATTTCGTCTTTGCTCTTTTCTCCCGTGTTTAGTCTGCAGCAATATCAGCATCTCTGAATCTCTGCTTCTCTGAGTTTCCTCTTCATCCGAAAGGAACTTGTCCACTATTCACTGCAATACACGTAGATAGATATGCCATAGCAATAAAGCACTCTACACTTTTCTAACGAAATATTCCGATCTCTTCATACTTTGCTTAGTTTCTGGAAGACATCGTTCGCTATTCTGTTGTGCCTTCAAATTTCTGTGCTGCACTTTCTATTGACTGTTACAACACTATAATTAAATGTCTGTGTCTCCTTGTTGCCGGTGTTTTCAATGCAAAGCTTCCACCTTTAGCTGCCCTCTTGCTGATACCATAGAGTCTTTCTTCTTATAGTTAATGCTTAGTCCTTTCTTCTCGCTTTCCTTTGCCACCATTAATGTAGATTTCTTTCCGAGTCCTCGAGCGTCGCAGCATCGTCCATTTATACTTCGATATTCATTAATGAGTTCGTGGCATCAAAAATCATGGGTCGACCTATACACGAGTCATGTCATATTAATGAGTTTGTAGCCTTAAAATCTAGAGTCGACCACTATATAAAGTATATCATGCATTTCTTTCTTATAGGAAAATTCCGACTCTCAGTTACAACGACAAAGATGCGATTCTAATGCCAACTATGCAACTGCTTTGTTTTCTCTCAATAGTAATGAATTCGTGCTCCCGAAATCGCAGCAAATAGCGATTCTTGTTTTTTGTCGTCGTTTGTTGAAAAAGAAAAATCACGGATATTTCTGGTTATAACGACATTTATTAAAACAGACAAAAATGTCACATCTTGGGACCCTTTTGCGCATGCACAGATGCGGAAACTAAAGCTATAACAGCCAAATGTTATTTTCTGGTTATTAGACGAATTACCTAGAAAGAATAACCTGATACGTGATATCCTCTGGTATGGATAACAGGGCAGACATTCTACTCCTGTGGATTGTATAAAATGTTCTTGTACGGCAACGAGTATCGAGCAAATTGGGGGACGGATATTTTGTGGACGGAGTTTAAGCTCAAATGAAAATAAAGATTCCCAATATAAATTTTCAAGGCAAGCAGACCCTATTTATATATCTTTTTTATGTCGTCCTTCCTATCTCGCCTTGTGTCTTGTTAAACTAAACTTATTTAATAAATAATCGTGCAAGGATTGTAGCAACACTTGATATTGTCGCTTATTGTAATACATGCTTGTCACAAGATGGAGTGTTTTTTTTCTATTATAAAGCAAAAATGGATGATACTCAAAGATTATCGGACTGGAAAAACTGGAGAACACACCAACTGAAATGTTGTCGAATTAAGAGCTATTATCTTCTGGACATTGGGGAAAGAACTTACACGATATTCCACTTGCACTTCATTGCATGAACGCAACATTAAACATGGCGCGGTTTTTGCTTTTAAAAATAAAATTGTTTAACTATATTTTTCTTTTAAATAAATTTGCAGACAAATAAAAAAAGTTAAACTATTTTGTAACCCCGAGTGGGATACAATGCTAAAAAGTTCATTTAAAAGTGATTTCTGATTGGGCGAAACAAACGATTAACTAACTTTATGTCAATGAAGGGAGTTTCCTGACGCTCAATCCAACGGCTTTTGTTTGTCGGTGTCACATTCATTCAGATATTGCTACCTCGATGCGAAAGTAATTCTAACACGAATTTGATTTGGACAGGAAAATCTCCTCAATTCAAAAGTGATTGGACGTCATTTTGATTTTTACATTTCTTTCAATGTGTTTCTTTGCTATTTTTTTTATATTCTTGTTTTTATGCTTTTCGATTTTCTTGGTTTTAGAATCGTTCTTCGTCTTCCCACACTCGTTTCTTTCTTTCGATTTTCTTTTTATACACGCTGTTTCTTCTTTTGCTTTTTTTCATTCTTTTCAACACTTCCCCTTTTTTCGGTGTGTTATTTATTTCTTACTTTTAGACCCCGTGTTTTTTAGATACTTTTTTCAACTTTCTTTCTTAGACTCTCTTTCACTTAATGCTTTCTCTCCTTTCCTTATTGTTTTTTTTAGACATTTCTTTCTTTCTTTCTTTCTTTCTTTCTTTCTTTCTTTCTTTCTTTCTTTCTTGCTTCTTAATATTGTTTTCTCTTTTTTCTCTTCTTTCCATAGAGTTTAATCTTTGGATTTTTGCTTGGTAACAAAATATTTCAATTTTATTTAAAATAAACTGATGCGGACAGTATAAATAAGTGAACAAATAAAATTTAAACATCGTATGAACCAAAAAGTTGATAATTAAATAAGCATTATTCAAAGCAAACCCTTGTAATACAATTATAACCATTCTAGTCTTCCTCAAACGTTGCAACACAAGCTTAAAATTAAACACAATTTGCCTTTCGGAATCGAGAAATGGCGTCAGCCACTCTGCGTTGGGATATGAATTTAGTCTTTTTAATTATCCAATATATTTCAGGAAGTAGGCGTGTTGTGCAATCTTTACGAATTTTCTGACTGGATTCAGGCTGATTAGTTGTGCCTTTCACATCCGTGGGTGTCAGAAGTCTTATTGTAAAGCATTCAGGTTGTAGACTTCGCTGTGGAGCGTTCCTTTCCATATTTATACCTTGTAAAGTGTGTCAAGGTGGCCAGATGATTGGTCAAATTGGTGTAATAATAGTTGAATGCCATACATAGATGATAATGGCTGCCCACCGGCGGCACAAGGACGGCAATTAAACAGGTCGCAGCAAATGACTTCCATAAACACGATAGTACCAACTTGAATGCTTATAGCCACACAGCTAGCATAATATTATGTGGCCTCCCAACATCAAACAGCCTTAATTTAATGACAAAATAACAATCAAGATAATTGGAAAAGTATTGGAAACATTTGTTCATACCTTATGAGTTCTAAAGATCTTAAGACAAATAACGAATTTCTTGAAATTCATAATCTGAAGTCTTTTGCTTCTTTATATATTAATAGATTAATTACATCAGATTATGAATTTCAAAAACGTTTGGAAAGTGTGTTGGACCAAGAAATTTTCAAGTCTGAATATTTACTATTTTTTTAATTTTGGAGATTTCTTTTATTTTCGCCGCCTACATCCGGTAGTGTATCCACGTTTTAGTGGTCCGGACCCCAGGGTCTTAGAACGACGTTTTAACCACGGGGCTAATGCTGACGTTGGTTCAAGCTGGTTGTTGGTTGATGGCCCCTTCGATCCACACCAATTCTGTCTATGCTGTGTTCTTCATCTCAGAGCAGTGAAAAATTGAAGGTTGTAGTCTCGCAGCGCTGGTTCAAGTCATATTTAAGTACAAATATATTCAAAACGAAAAATAAAACGTGAGACTCGTGGGATTAATCATTGGTTTATTTAGCTCTTGGCACGACAAAAATGAACCCTTCCTGCATTAATCTCTCTAGTGACACTGGGCCTTGCTTAGATTTCTGGAGGGGCTGGGTTCAAAGTCTTGGAATTAGAAAGTTTGGTTGGCAGCTGACGTGGATTTTAGAAGCACTGAATGCAAGGTCAAAGTCTCAGAGCTCCCCAACGTCATCTGCTTATATGCACTTCGGCCCAAAACTGACGTAGGGCCGAAGGGTTCTGGAGATTCGGTGATTCCTCAATTTTAATTAATTCCAATAAAGGTTTTCTTTGATCGCTATTTCTGCTTTCTTAATCAACTTTACAAATTTGGAGAGTTATCCACCTTCCCTTCACAGGGATTGCTTTTCCCTTAAATCCAACCTTTTTCACTTTACATCTCGCACCGTTACTCCGTACAGGCAGGGCTAAATTCTACCCCTTGCTCCATTTCTCAGGGCTGGCATAACTGTCTTTGTGACAATATCTAATTTTTTAAGTGCGTAGGAGAAAGGGCGTGGTTTATTCTCCTCATTAATTTCAATTCTCTCACTTTCCTAGACCCACTTGTCCAGCGAAAAACAAACCAGATCACGTTCTCATTTTAACCTCCCGAGCGATAGATAAAAATTATTTCCCAATTGGTTTTCGTCAATGAAAATATATTTCGTTTGAAAAATGTACAGAAATACTTAGTTTCCACAGGTTTTTGCATACAAACTGACTTTAAAATTTTACTATTTCTAGAATAAATTCAAATAAAGTTGAATATCTTTTTTATTAAATACACTGAATGGAAAATATATTCAAAGCAGAATTCTAATTGTGAATCACCACAAGCAAAATATGCCGTATTTTACTGGATCCGATGAGTAAAACGGTGTGAAAAATTGTAAAAGATTACAAAAAAGCTCCCCAATGAATAAGATTTGTTAGATCATAATAAAAGCAAAAAATAAATAAAAGTGTATATAACACCATAATACTGCTGGGCATAAAATTATTTATTGAAAATCGTACTAAAAGTACTGCACTGTATAATATATTACATCATAATATAGCTAAATTGTACAGTATAATTTCGCTTTGAAGTAAATGAGTGTCTTATTTGATGACATAATGATTTAGTAATAATCTGTGTGTGCTATGTATCTTGTCCATATAAAATGTATAAAGCTTCAGTAAATTATAAATTTTATAAGTTTGTGCAATAAGGTTTTCACTGATCACCGGAATGAAATTCCAACGTTACAAATTAAACCTAAACTTAATCTTTTAAACTCGTTTCCTCAAAAAACAAAACAAAACAACAACAAAAAAACGGTAACGATTTTGAAAAATTGTGTCACTATTGATCATGTCAAAACCCAACTTTCAAATTGATTGCAATAGCAGGGTTCCAAAATCACCCTGCCCTACTGTCACGATTGTTGAATAATGAATATTACCAGGATTGAAATTAAGAAATCAAGTTAACAAAAGTGTGTAAACCATAATTTTTGGTAGCGAATAGTAGTTAAATATCACGTAAGTGTAATATGAAAACTCCTCCAGAATTTAAAGAACAAATAGATTATAAAACCTCGAGAAAATATTTGGAATTATGGACACTGTATACAGATTTGCTAAGAGAAGGAAAACTGATTTTAAGCATCTTCTGTCTTGCGGTCATACGGGGAAAGCTTCAGGAGTAAACCATGAGGACAAATAAGACAATCCGATGTTATATTCAATTTCATTCTGGTAACTCCTGCGACGACGCCGGTGCCAAGCTTTGGACAACATCGGTGGGGTGGAGAGGGGAGACGTGCTGCATGGACAACCGCTGATCTCAAATCTCTGCCGAGGCCTTCGTCCTGGAGAGGACTCACCAGTGTTGCCTCACCGCGACGTTAAAACACAGGAAGCAACAGTCTACTAATGGGAGGTTTTCATAGGTCCTTCTGCATGGGTAACTGGCTACCAGCACGAGGGAACGATGGCGACCTCATGTTCACTGCAAGGATGTCTGCGAAAGAAACATGAGGGTGATGGAAATAGATATCGAGAGGTGGGAAGGCGTCGCCATCGATCGTTCACGCTGAAGACGCGATTTACACCGAGAGATGGAGCGAGGAGAGAAGAAACGGAGGTTTACCGCCGGGGTGGAGTGTGCTCAATGGAAAGAAAACGACGTGGCGACATCGGAGAAGAGTGTCTTTGCATGCATTCGTTGCAATCGAGACTGTGACTCCCGTGTGGCCCTGTGTAATCATAACAGATGCTGCGCCACTTATCAGCGACTGAGGTATAATTCTTTTGGGCGCAGATCCATGGTCTCTCGAGACCGACTGATGCCGCATATACAGAGTTGCCAAGAGAAAAATGGGCCATTGCAATATATCTGAATTTAACTGACAGAGAAAGAATGGAATCATTTGGGTTATTGCAGCGTTGTAGACCACAGGCCCATTCTCCAGTCAAACGTTTGTGGTTTAAAAATAATTCTTTGGTCAAATCGTTAAGGAATAAAATCATAAGACGATATTGTAGCCTCAGGCAAATTTTATTCTGGGTGTAACTTTCTGCTGTAGTACTAGCGAGGCAGTGGTGGGGCGTGTTGAAGGGGTCGAGGAGTCTAATCGGCGTGTCTTCCTTTTCGCGGCGAACGGTCTCTTGTCCACTCTGCATTTCTTGTTTTTTGCTGCTAGAGACCACTTTTTTTATAGAGAGCAAGCCTTCTTTCTGCTGTCAGCGCTGTCTAAAAAAGTAACTCATCAAATCCTCTCCATTCAGCTAAATTTCTTTGTAAGGGTGGTTTGACATGCTTCTTGTGACGTCCACTTCACTTACCTGACATTCTTTATCAAGACGATTACTCTATTTACATTATTCGGACTATTGTCCTCATCTTTGTCGCCATATTTATTACAACGTTTCGGCCGTTGTACGCTCCGGCCATGTGGTTGGAATGTCGAACTAAACCCTTTATTTCGCTCGCTGGGGTAGACTGTTCTAGTTCCACGTGCCATGTTTAATGGATGTCAGATTTTAGTTATCTCCTGTTATTTCCCCTCTCCAACGTCTTTATCCACTGAGCCATGTGTCCTCAAGGACACATGGCCCAGTGGATAAAGGCGTAGGTTAGATCCACTTACAGGACCCAAAGACTTTGAGTTCAATACCCGGTTGAGGCAGTGGAGAACTTGGAGAGGGGAATTAACAGGAGATAACTAATAACTGACATCCGTTAAACATGGCACGTGGAACTAGAACAGACTACCCCAGCGAGCGAAATAAAGGATTCAGTTCGATATTCCAACCACCTGAAGAAGGCTGGAACGTATAACGGCCGAAACGTTGTAATAAATATGACGACAATAATGTAAATAGTATACATAATACCTCATCTCAGAAATATAGACAGATACAAGACAATTACTGTCAAAAATTATTTTTGTAACATCTTTCAAATGTTTTCGTTTAACAAGATATCGGCTGACACTGTTCCATACCGGAAAAGAGCACTGAACATTTAGACATATTTAGATTATCGACAAGCTTTCAAAATTTAGAGCATACATTCCAACTGTTAGTTAGGTTCATTTTCATAAAAATACACTTAAAGTTGGTGTAGTCATTTGTTAGATTTGTTATTCATTGTTCGTTATTATTGTTTGTAA
Organism: Acanthosepion esculentum; assembly: GCA_964036315.1. Taxonomy (NCBI): domain Eukaryota; kingdom Metazoa; phylum Mollusca; class Cephalopoda; order Sepiida; family Sepiidae; genus Acanthosepion; species Acanthosepion esculentum. The sequence continues at coordinate 21,215,975 of OZ038504.1, forward strand.
ATTAAAAAACAAAACAAAACACAATTATGAAACATCCAGTGAATGGAAAACTAATAGCTGCTTTTCTCCTCACTGAAGAAGTATAAGATATTTGATAATAAATTTAACTGCATCGAACTCAACAAAACTACGTGTAATACGCTTATAATAAGGGGACCCATCTACTAATTAAAATGAACAGTTCCGGATTAATGAAAAACCCCTCCTGACATTCATTTGCATGGAAAGGATTTGATTGGTCTTGGTGATTCCATGTGAATAAACGGGCAGTATGATTTCCTGTCAGATCTCCTCTTCTGGCATGAATGGTGTGCCCAGTCTTTATCGAAAAGTCTCGTTTATTTTGATTTCCTTAGACATTTATGCTGATGTTAATATGTTGAACTTCAACGATTCAAGTAGTCTGATGGCAAGACTCGTGCAGGTTCGAATCTAAGTTCTTTCTGGAAGAAAATTTTTTTTTTAAGGCAAGTAGTTTTTGTAATTATTGTGCTCGATATCAAGGGATAGGGAATTAATCATAATAAATAAAATTAAATGTTTACTTATCTTGTCCCTACTCTGAGTTTCACAGAGATTACATCGATTTGTCAAGCGACTTTACTGTAACATTATACAATAAAATTTTTCAATCAAGTTCCCTGACGAGTAGATATCATCTCTGTGAAACTCAGAGATAAGTAAACATTTAACTTTATTTATAGATAAGTAAACATTTAACTTTATTTATTTCTCTCTTTCTTTCACGATCTCTCTCTCTTTCTCTCTCTCTCTCTCTCTCTTATATATATATATATATATATATATATATATATATATATATATATATATATATATATATATATATATATGAGGGAGAGGTTATAGTTGTTCCAACGAGAGAAAAGTATTATTTTAAAGAGAAGCTGCAAACGTTTTTGGTTATAATGTAGATTTTTTTAAATATATATACTTTATTTTCTATATTTTTGCTTCACGAGTTTCGGGTCTTGCGACCTTCATCGGGTGAAAAGTGGTTATTTCCACAATATTATTTAAAGGAATTAATTTTTCCTCATGTTTTCCAATGTTTAACGTCTTTTGCGTGTAGTAGTAATCCATATTTTCTTGAACTTGTGGAGATTCTTCTACTTAAGGGGAAATAAAGCAATTAGGATTGTCCAGAGAAAGGGTGAAGGTATTTGTTCTTATCTTTTTATGACCGCTGTATCTTTTAAACCAATCTTCATTTTGTGTATTGACTGCGCGTCTGTGTTTTTGCTAGTATATGTATACATATTCCTTCGCCATACATAAATATTGTTTTATTATAAGGAATTAGTATATATATATATATATATATATATATATATATATATATATATATATATATATATATATATATATATATATATATATACACACACTTCCTGTGGTGTGTAGGTTCGTGTGTGTGTGTGTGCCGTCTAGTATGTTTGTTTTTGCCAGTATGTGTATATATATTCATTCTCCATAAATATTTGTGTGTATGCTGTGTGTTTATGTGTGTGACTGATACATATATAGGACGTGTTGCTTTTTGTGCACTTGAGTGCACAAATCACATTTTTGTACTTGCATTTTAAGTTTTTCTTTATTGCTGTGAGGTTTTCAAAAGCGTAGGAAAAACTCATACTGGCAAAAACATTCCCGCACACACAATACACAAAATGGACCGTCCTGGCTATGACGATAAACTACATCCGCGTCCTGGGTAAGACGATAAACTACATCTGACAGCAAGGCTTCTGATCAGGAGGTTTTGAGGAGCGTGTAAACACTTTTTAATTGCTAGTCTTCCCAGGTCCACCCTGACACGGGGTGGTAGCACCTATTTGGGTCCCAGCTATGGGTAAATAGTTAACCCACAAATCAAATACTATGAAAGTGTAAAATAAGTTTTAATACCAGAAATACTTTGTAAAAATTATTAACCGCAATACATTGTTACGAGTAATACATTTAAAAATATATATTACCAGCAATACATTTTTTTAAAAAATATTACCAACAATAAAAATTCTCGGCATTAAATAACCCATTGAGGTTGATATGCCGTAAAACAAACCAAACCAAATAAAACCAAACAAAAATGGATACAAGTTTAAAAAGATACAGGGGTCATAAAAAGATAACGACACCTACCTTCGCTCTTTCTTTGGACAATCCTAATTGTTTTATTACCCCTTAAGCAGAAGACTATTTTCTCTACAAGTCCAAGAAAATTTGGATTACTACTACAAAAAAGACAATGATTAAACATTGGAAAACATAAGGAATAATTAATTCCTTTAAATAATATGTGGAAATAACCACTTTTCACTTGATGAAAGTTGCAAGACCAGAAACACGTGTAGTAAAAATATGAAAAATAAAGTATGTATATGTAAAAAATCCACATTTTACCAAAAACGTTTGCGGTTTCTCTCTTCTCTTTAATATATACATATATGTGTGTGTATTGTATTTTATCGCTCTATCACCCAAGAATCTGCTCATAGATTTCAGATATAAAATATCGCAGTCTGTGTAATCGTTTAGAACGCGTTTTCATTCTTTCTCCTTATCACGTCTTTTCTCTGCCACTTTTTGCTATTTTTAGTCATCATAAAATATTAAAAAATAAAACCGTCTTTTCTACTTTCCTAAAGTTCTATCACTGAAAATGGCGCTTAGTCGTCGCCATTTTCCCTCTTTTCCCATCGCCTTTTTTTTGCTTCCAAAATGTAAACACATTCCTCTTCTCACAATCTCTTGTCACTTTTTCTTCATTTTTAAACCGCCATTTTCCTAAAACACGCAACAAAATGTACTTTTCTCATGTTGTATACTCATTCAAAATGGCGTCCAGAGAAAAAATGTAAATGTTTTAATTGTAGATATTTCAAGAACCAGATTATCTGCGTTAGAGAAAGTTTAGATTGACAATGGGTGTAAAAGTTTTTTTTTTCTAGTTCTGCCTGGTCAGGTAAGGCAATTATGAGAGAGTGGTCAGTTGAAATAATTACTCAGCCACTCACTTATATGTCAGCCATCGTAAGATACCAGAAATAAGATCGTATCAAGCTATCTGCCGAGGGGATAGTGTAGAAAGAAATGGATTTATGTTTTTTTCTCTGAAAGAATGTCAAGTGGGCATGAACTGCCTCAGCCAAGATTCGAACTCTGCTCTGCTAATATCACTCTCTATGACGTAACAGTGCAAGTCAAGCATACTTTTATTCATATATATATATAAAACGTAGTGCGCATTTTTGTGCGCGTTACCAGAAGAATCAGAGAGATAACGTAGTAGAATTTTCTGTTATTTTTAACGTTACGAATAAAACGCTATTATTAAAGTTTCAAATTATTTTCGTTTCATGCTCATAGGTGACACATCAACAGCAGTCGGAAAGATAGGGTCATTGCGAACTGCAAAAGATCATTTCGTTACATGCGTAGTATTTGATTCGCCAGGGTGACATATAGTTTTGAATTCAGAGTTATCCTTCTCCTTGGCTAGTTGAAAATTGCGACTAGAGAGACCAATCTATCCTGCTATTTAACCCATAGCTGGTGAGAGAGTAGAAAAGATGGATTTCTACCTTTCTCAAGGCTATTTATGCAAAATTGAACGTAATTAAGCGGAATTAGGATTTTCAAAAACGATAATAGATCGATTCGATTGGTCCATTATTCTTCCTCTTTGTCATGTGGCATTGTTCTATACTATGTCCGCGCGCGCGCGCAAAAAGGACTCAATGAAACTGATTTTGCGATTTACAAAATCGAAGTCGCCAGTGTGTAGTCAACATTTTGACATAAAATTTCATTAAGGCCACGTTTTAGCTCTAGGATAAAGTGCTTCAGGGACAGCTATTATCATTGGGTCCTGCGTAAAATGAACGCTATCGCACGCCGAAAATTTTCAACGTATTTTAAACGTTATTACTTTTTGATTCTGTGCGTGTTTGTGCGTGTTTGTGTGTGTGTGTGTGTGTGTGTTCCTGGGGACAGCTGTCCAATTTCATTTCGTAGTGACAAGAATGCATAAACAAAATTTTAAAATATCAAAGAAGAAATTGAAAATAAAAGTAAAATAAAAACAAGAAAAAACTATCTTTAAAAATGTCAAGAAAGAGACATGAAAACTATTAAAACAAGAAAATCGTACTGACCACCATGGAACTATTTGAAGAAGCTTGCGTTGTGAATGTAAACTGAAAGAAAAGGAAGAATATTGAGAACGTTAGCTAAAGGCGTGTAAGCAAACAAACTCACAACACCACAAAGAGAAATGTATCAGTTAAGCGAAGGGCATGACAACTGTCTTTTCAGTTGTAACTTTTTGCTGATAAATGTAGAGCTACATTGGATGGATCTGATGGCTGAAGTAGTTTTTATTTTTCCGTCTTTTGTATAGAATAAGGTGGCTATCTGAGCATATATTCTATTTTAGTGCAGCAATTATATTGTTATAAAAGCCGGCTTGTTTAAAAAACAGCTTGCTATGTGTTTGAAATAGAAAATCATTTATTCGAAGGATTGAGGAATCGGAGAGCCGAGTTCGAATTCCAGTCGAGTTCATTACATTTACTTACGAAAGGTATGAATTCCACTTGGGTAAATAGTAAGACAGATTGAATTCATTGGCCTTGGGTGGCAACCGGTCTAGAAGGAAAACTCTATATTCAAAACTACGTGGCCCCGGCGAAGCATATACTATGCAGCTGACGGAAAGGATCGCTCAAATTGATTCGATGATTCCGACTACGGTCGACTCCTTTTGAAGAACAAAGATACAAGCTCACACACACACACACACACACACACACACACACACACACACACACACACACACACACACACACACACACACACGCTTACACACACACACACACACACACGCTTACACACACACACACACACACACACGCTTACACACACACACATGCACACACAAGCTTACACCCACACACACATACACAAATCCACAGATACACGCTTACACACACTCAAGTTCAGGCGCGTGTTTTCGACAAAATTCGTCCCAAATTATTTGAAATATTCTCACAGGTTGTACTCCCAAAATACATGCTCTATATTTTAAAGTTCATTTGTATTACGGATTCTTCCGCTATCGGATTCATCGGTGTTAAAAAGTTTTATTTGTAGGAAGCTGGCTTATCTCTCATTTTCTTTTTAATACCTGGTTTTGCCGAAACATTTCCAAGCTGATCTACTGGCCAAAGAGGCAATGTTCATCCGATATAACATTACTTGATTTCTTCTGATGGGAATACCTTCAAGAGATTTTATGCTACGAGATCGAATATACTTGAACAGTTGGAACTAAAGATAACTGTTGCCGATTTACAGGAGATATGTTGATACTGTTCTTATGGGGATACTTTAAAGGTAAAATGTATGCCCCTAGACCCAAAACAATTCGACAATTGTAATTGAAGAGATCTGTCGCACAATTACAAGTGATACTTGAGTTGATATTTCCTACACAATCTATCGATAATGAGTGCTTTGCATTCCCGTGGAAAGAGAACACTTAAAATAAATTGCCATAGAAACAAATATTTGATACTTGACTTCGTAAACATTATTATAACATCTATTCTGAATGCAATTAATTTTCAGTTAATAACCCGAGCTATTATTACTAAAGTTGTTATTATTGCTATTATAAAATTTATTCCGAATTTAATTGACTTCTAGCTGTTATTACTAATGTTGATATTATTATTGCTATTATAACATTTATTCTGATTGTAATTGTTTGTCAGCTAATAACCCGAGCTATTACTACGAAAGTTGCGATTATTGTTATTATAAAGTTTATTTCGAATTTAATTAACTTTTAGTTTAGTTTTTAGCCCGAACTGTTATTACTGAAGTTGAAGTACTGAGAGAAAATGGCGAGGAAGCACACGTGTTATATTTAACAAGATAAGGAATTTATTTATAAATGTACACATTTGAAGTTGTCAGTAGCTTGTTTCAGGAAAAGGAATTAAATATTTAAAGTTCGTAGTTTCGATGAATTGTCAAGAAGAGAAAATGTTCATATTAAATCATCGGACACAAAAATTCCAAAATGTTTAAAATAAATTGAGAGAGTTCGTTTTTCACATAAAAGTTATACGCTTGTTTTCGACATGAATGAAAGGATATATTTTAAGGTACTTAGCTTTGGAGTTGAATAGAGTTCTTTGAAATCGTCCTGCTTTAATTCGAGGCTGATAATATATCAGCGTGTAATTTGACACCGGCGTTATTCAGACGCGTGGAACTCTGGCTTTCTGTCTCCTCCTTCTTTCTGCTTTTTCTCTCTCTCTGCTTTAATTCAACTTTCTCTGCCTATTTATATCAAAAAGCGATTTCACATTACTTTTTCGTTACTTTTTTCTTAGTTTGTAAGCTGCTACCTTTTCCACTGGTGTAAATAAATTTTCACATAGGCTCGTTAAACTTTGTCTGCAGCCCGGAGCCAATCCTTTTTTCCATTGGTCAAAATAAATTTTCGCATAGGCTCGCGAATTTGAAAACAATGGAGAAAAGGGAGTTATTTTTATTTCGTATTCACCCCAAAAGTTCCTATTATCGCTATTATAACATTCATTTGTAACTAGTGAAATTAAACTTGTGCACAATTTATACTAGATAACTCGATTGTTAGTGAAGTGACACTCACCTAAAGCTAAACCACGGACAGAAAATAACATTCAACATAAAAAAGTGTCGAAAATCTGTCGACATGCATTAAAAAAAATTTTTTTTTTACTATTTATCACTAGAATTTTGTGCAATATGCTACGTGTGTTGAAATTATCACATTTGTTTTTGTGATAAATTTTATTTATAGTTCTCTCAAATGCAGGACGAACTAGGAACATGATTCTTGTACATAAAAACATAAAATATATGCAACAGAACAAAATTGTATTTTTATTAAATAAGTATTTGTTATTTTAATCACTAAATTACTTTTTAAAATAGTGGGAATATTCTGTATGTTGAATAATTGTTGTTACCAGGTAATGGATAAGAAATAACAAAACAAGAGGTTGCAGATAAATAGTGTATTGAAGAGTAAATACAACAGAAGTGTGTTACACAACTTGGGAGGGTGTCTTGGTTGATCAGCGTTCAGTCTATATCACTGTTATATTTAGTAGCCCCCCCCCGCCATCGACACGAAGGTAAATGTGGCACAAGGCCGAGTTTAACGTAGGTCATACGAGCCCTTAGGCTCGGCCAAAAAATCCCCGTAGAACCCGCATAAACGGGTTCGGGTCTGTCTACCTCTCCAAACGAGACTCTGCCCTTCGACAGGAGCTGCGAACACTCACAGCCTCCGTAGAACAGTCTATATCACCGTTAATATTTAACAGCCACCCCACGAGTGATATATGTGGCACAAGGCCGAGTTTATCCTCGAAGTTCCCGGATGGCCAACATGGAATTCCTTTAGTGTTCTACTCTGAAGTGTAGATGGGATTACGACTCCGTCTCCGTACATTAATATGTCGTTGCAGATTGAGTAGACTTCTGAAATACTCTGGTCTTTGCTATTTAATTTATCCTTTACTTCCTTTATGAAGTCATCCTCGGGCGCTTTGTCTATTATTTCATTGATTGTTATTGGAACCTCCCTGACAGTATTGCACAAGGTGCTTTTTACGTCGACCTCTGTTCTTATGGCAGTAATTACTGTGTCTTCCAGGGGTTCAGCATATTTAGTTATCAATCTCGATAACCCGTCTGCATGACAGATTTTAGTAGATGGGAGAAACTCCATTTTGTAATTATAATTGAGGAGAATGGTTACTCATCTTTGCAGTCTATTAGCCGTATGTGTTGGCAGACCCTTTTTTGATCCAAAGATAGTAAGGGCTGGACGATGGTCTGTCTACAACACAAAGTGCCTCCCATGAATAAATCTATGGAATTTAGTTACCGCAAAAATGATTCCTAAGGCTTCCTTTTCTATTTGCGAGTAACTCTGGTAATAGCGTCCTAGATGCATGGGCGATTGGCTGTACCGATCCATCCTTTAGCTTGTGTAACATGCACAGCCCGATGCCGTAGCAGATAGCTGGCTACAATGATGTCAAGGTTTGGATCGTAATGAGTCAGGAACAGATCTGCTGTAAGGACCTCCTTTATTTTCTCAAATGCTTCCTGGCATTCGGTTGTCCATTCTCACTCGTTGTCTTTTCTCAATAATTCATTATGTGGAGCTCTCAAACTGTGCATTCTTGGAACAAAAACGTTACATTAATTGGCAAGACTTAAAAAACTTTGAAGAGCCGATACATTTTCTGGTGCTGGCATATTCTTTATTGCCGTTGCCCTATCTTGGTCGGGATATCTTCCGTCTTTGTCAATTATTTGCCCCAAGTCCTTGATTCTCTCCAGGAAAAACTCACACTTCGCGTCCTTTCGTTTGAATCCGTAATCCTGGATTCTCCTGAACGCCTGCCAAACGTGCGATTTGTGTTCCTCGATGTTCTCACTTTTCCTTAGCACGTCATCGAGATAGGCCACCGCAAAATCAAGACCATTTAACATTGTGTCGATGACCTGTTGAAAAATGGAAGGGGCGACCTTAACTCCGAAGTCTTAAAAATTTGTATAAACCCTTGTATGTGTTTATACAAAGGAGCTTCGAGCATTCCTCGTCCACGTGTATTTGTAGATAAGCGTCGCTTAAGTTAATCTTAGAGAAAAATTTTCCTCCACTGAGCTTAGCGAATATTTCTTCTGGACTTGGAAGGGGATAATGGTAATCCTTTGGGGCGCTGTTCAGCCCCGTAGAGAAGTCAGCACATACACGAATTTCTTTGTTCTTCTTTTTAATATAAACTGTGGGGGGTGGCCATTCGCTATATTCAACCTTTGCCAGAACTCTTCTCAAGTCGATTCAATTCTTCTTCAATTTGATTTAACGAGGCAAATGGAACGTTACGTTTCTTCTTAAAAACTGGGTTTACGTCTGGCTTTAACTCAAGCTTAGTAGACATTTTTGTGCATTTTCCGAGTCCTCCACTGAAAACGCCGGGAAATTTTTTTTTAAATTCACCTTTCAACTTTTCTGCTTCGTTAGTCAAATTTTAGACATTTTGACATAATGAGTTAATAGGCATATACCAAAGTTGAAATTGTTCTAACCAATCAGTCCCGAACAGATTACCCTTATTCTTCATAATATACGCCTTAAGTTTTAACGTTTTACATTTGAATGACACGTTCGTTATAAGTTCGCCCATAAACTTAATAGAGTCGCCAGTTACTCCTTTAGCTATTCGGTTCGTTCTTAACAAAGTCAGATTACCCAATTTTTTCCATGTTTGATAATTAATTATGGATAAGTCTGAACCCGAAACAAGCTGTAGCCGTATATTTTTGTTACATATTTGTACTTCAATATATTTTCTGATATTACCACATTCTGCTTCATCAGACACTGCTGATATTTATTACCCCGCCCCGTCACGAGGGTAAACGTGGCCCAAGGCCCAAGGCAGAGAGTTCAACAGCAGCTGCGAACAGTCACAGAACGGTAGAACAGTCTATATCATTGTTGATATTTAACAGCTCCTCCAACGAGGGTTATATCTGGCACAAGGCCGAGTTTAACATGGGTCATCCGAGTCCGTAGGCTCGGCCCAAAAATACCCGTAGAACCCGCATAAACATTTGGCAGAGAGAACAGTCACAGCCTCGGTAGAACAGTCTATATCACTGTTAATATTCAACAGCCCCCCCACGAGGGATGTATGTGGAACAAGCCCGAGTTTACCGTGGGTTCTCCGAGTTCTCCCCGGACTAAACTTTGCCCTTCGGCAAAGCCTCGTCCGGGTTCCTCTCCGCTCAAGGCAGAGAGTTCACTGTTATATTTAACGGTCACCCCACGTGGGTCGTATGTGGCACAAGGCCGGTTTATTGTGGGTTCTTCGAGCCCGTAGGCTCGGTCAAAAATATTACCTTCGAACCCGTATAAACGGGTTCAGGGACTGTCTACCTCCCCGGACGAAACTTTGCCCTTCGGCAAAACTTCGTCCGGGTTTCTCTCTGCCTAAGGCAGAGAGTTCGACAGGAGCCGCGAACAGTCACAGCCTTGGAAGAACAGGCTATCACTGTTCCCCCGAGGTTTACTTTCCTACTACGTTATAGTAAGTGGATGAGTCCACAATAGCCTCATTAGAGGGAAGACATCACAACAATAATAAAACTTGTAATTTTTCAAACAAATTAATGAAAAATTTATTGTACTAAGCTATGCACCCTAGTAAAACTAATTGTAACTTGTGGCCCCTTACCTGTTTCCCCTTCTCCCCCAAATTTGGTTTCGATCGATCAATGTATGACTATTGTAGAGCGTGTAACGGATTGACTAACGGAAGTAACAGAATTTTATATATAGATTTTGCTGTTATCTTGTGTCCAAGAATTTTGTAATCATACCCCGAGGTTTTCTGTGTGTGTTTTTCACTGACTGGGAAAATGAATCTGTGCCTCGATTTTCGTTCGAGTCAGTGTACACAAAAATAAGAAAAAGGTCCGACATCCGTTCACAAGGGAACAAAAGGTTTTCCACATATTTGTATTTCTTTTTTATTATTAATTTTTGCATTTCTAGTTTCGCCAAATGCGAAGTGTAGAGAGAATGGTAATTGTGTGACAAATGAAGGGATTTAAAGTTGATTTTTTAGTTATTAGTGTTGAAGACACAATCTCTCAAAAGGAAAAGTCTCATGTTATTGATATAAGTTAGATATTTTAAATTTATTGTAATACACACGCCCCCACTCACACACACACACACACACACGCATACACACACACACACATATATATATATGATAAAATATAGTTTTAAGGTAAGGGTTATGGGTTAAATATCGGGGATAGATTGTATGTAAATATAAAAGTGGACACTGAAGTCAACACCCAGAGTCGACAGTTTGTTTCATGCTAAACACAATCGTCAGGTTAGTTTCGTTGAAAATGACTGACAAGGTGTGGCGGTAGGTTTTTTTATATAATTTCTCATGTGTTCGTATCATTTTTTTCTTTTCATAAAGATATAAATTATATAAAAATTGTCCGAATGTTTTCCAAGGGCTTTCGGCTAATACTTATAGCCATTAACAAGAATAAATTTTATTTTAATTTTGACTGAATATATGCATTGTTTTATGTATGTATCTAGAGTTATAGGAATGCTATATATATATATATATATATATATATATATATATATATATATATATATATATATATATAGTGTATTTGGGCAGCAATCCTTCTTTTCGTTTCGTTTTAGCATATATATGTGCATGTGTGTTAAATAATTTTAAATAACTGCTTACGCCTATTCAATAGCCATTAATTTAAAATGACCGACTCTGTCTATTTAATTGCCGTTAGAATAACACAATACACCCGAAATAACTAATCATGTTACCCATGATACCCGAATGACTAGCATATATAAATAGTCGAGCTATAATCCAAACTACATGGCTCGAAGATTAAGTTCAAGAATGAACCTGACTAAGATGAATATATAATAATTGACCGAGTTTATTGGATAAAACCAGAACAAGGCATGCACTCAATTATCTCCCCTCCAGCTATGGATTAAATAACAAACCAGACTAGGTTCTATAGCCTTAAGTGGTGGACAGCTTAGAAGGACAACTCTGAATTCGAAACCATAGAGAACAAAAGAAAAAATTACTTCATTATCTCCCCAAAGAATTGATGACAATTCACAGGTCTTAAACAAAAGGAAATGGAGAGCTACAATTGCTTACACCCTGAAGGAGCTTAACATTAATTAAAATGTCGCAAGCTAAATACTCTCTTGACTACTTTTGAGTTCGTCAGCCATAAGACAATTATTGTTATCGTTCCATAACATTTATTGTTGTTTCGATGGCAAACCGTCGGTCGAGTTCTTCAGCCTTCTTTAGAGATATGTTGTATCTTGTGGTCCTTGAATGTCACCCAGTAACTATTTTTGGCTCCTCGCTAGAATCCATAAACCCGACTATCGAAGCCTTCTGTTCCGTCAAGAATTTACTGAGTGATAATTTAGAATTACCAGATACAACTGGTATCCAAAGAATGCCTAAGAACAGATCAACTGAAGAGTTGTAATCACAACGGCAAAGATAAATACTAGTCAGAATAATTCGTGAAATTCTAACAATGAAGGAATGTTTTAAATTGCTCTGGCCGAAGGATAGTTATCAAAAGAGCAATGATCGAGAAATGAGTGCAAATAATTGGTTGAATTTTGCCGCTGCTTCATTTGAAAGCTTCAGATAATATAAGAAGGCCGGACAATTCTCTAGTTGAAGTGTTATCTTCAAAATGATTATTCGCGGAACAACCAAAATGTTTAATCACGGAATTCAGGATTAATCCTATACTTTGCTGTTTTTATAAATTTTATTTGTTATTTTAATTTTTATTGGTTGATTCAGAAAGAAAACTATGGACCTTAACTTTCTTGTCTAATTCTCTAACTATAGATCTATATAAAAAATATTTTTCTTTTGTTTTATTTAATTTTTTGTCATATTTTCCCCTCTTTTGATTTCGCTTCCGTTTTCTTCTTATTCTTTCCCCGCCTCTCATAAATCTTTTAGTTTTCATTGTCCTAGCGTCTCGTGTCGTTTTCCTTCTTATGTCAAAATTTACACATGTTTTGTCTGCCACAGTTCTCTAACTTAGCGCCTCATTGGGCATAACAGCAGTATTTCATCTCAGAACTTGTGGAAAAACGGAAAGATTGGAGACTGGTTCCGATTAAATCAAATTGATGAAGGTAATAAATATGAAAAGTTTTTAGATCCATTTTTTTCAAATAATTTCGTAAGGTTGATGCAAAACTTCCAAGCGATATCTTTTGCAAAATCTTTATGATTTGGGCAATCACTCATCTGTTGTACGCCATTTTTAAACCCAAGGAAGAATTTCGAATGCTAGAAAAATTGCATCCACAGGAAATTACGGTCAGCGTTTAGACATTACTCTTCTTACACAATACAGAAAAAAGAGTTTTTTTAGACAATCTACTAGCGCCCAGGTGTTTTACTATGAATGATAGCCTTCAACATTTTAACTTAAATTTAATCTCTTGGAGGAAAATTTCTTCTTGATGTTTGGTGGGGTTGTAAGGAATTTTTTTATTGTTGGAACTTGGACAAAACTGGCTTCAGAGAGTAATAGCTTGAACAGGAGTATACTAAATGACAATGCCTATATTTATGTTACAAATATGACGCAACAAAATATTATGAAGTTGTGATGGGAAGTTCTTCTGCTTACAGGTTGATTAAGTGCAGGCTATCAGTTTCATTCTATGCAACACTTCTTGTTTGGTCAAGGGTTCCAATAATTTGAATGCAACAAAGTAAAATATCCATTAATAATCATTGTCAGCATTCTCATGCTGGTGCAACAATTCCCTACATTTGTAACAAAATCTGTTATTAATATGAACTCGGATGATATTGTGTCTCATTACATTTGGACGCCCTTCAGTTATAACTCACTGAAGGTGTGTTCTTAAATAGCTGGTGTATAACATCAGGGTATGTCGTATATGTAAAAAGCCGCGGGTATTTGTAGTACGAATGCTGCAATACTAAACACCCCCCCATAAAAACAGAAAATTTTAAATATACATATTTATGAATTGGGATCCAATGTGGATTAGAATCTGACAGAATGATAGGATAAGGTTATAAATAGGAAACTTTTATTGATTTAACATGTTTCGCTTTTAGTTAAGATTAATCAGAAAATGAAACATGGAGGAGAAAAGAAAATTTTGGTATTTAAAAAAAAATTTCTGTTGTTTGTTCATTGGTTAAGTAGATATCACCTGTATTTGTCTTGTCAAGTAACGTTCGTGTGTATACTTCTTGTGTGTGCATTATAATTCTACTTGGTCTATGTGGGATTTAGTTGATAATGTGTATGCATTGACGCATCTAGTGGGTACTTTTATTGCTGCCTGGTAGTGTCTATATACATATATAAAATAATCTTAAATGGTTATATATATAATGTACTCCTCTCTTAACGACATGAGTATATAAATGACAGCCTATCAAATGAAAAAACTCTTAGTTAGCAAACATATCACTGGCAAATTTTCAGTTTATGTTCAGTTAGCAATAGAGCTCTTTCTGAATATCCGGAGATCATTCCGAAAATGGATATTTGGACGATGTCCCTACGGATGTCAAAGAATTCCATTCCAGTCGCTTTCGTTTGATATTTGATGCAGGAAATACGCATTACTGAGAAACACGCATCTGTTTCAGCCACGATCCAAGCCCTTGTGCAATATCTGATTCAGACCGGGAGGTGCCAGAGGTTTAAAACGAGTTGATCTGTGGTGACCCCGTTGTGTGCTGGAGTAACCAGGGCATCGGAGGAGCCGGATGCATCAAAATGTTTATTTGGAGTATGCCCTCGCAGTCACCAGGTGCAATGTCGCGTGGAACAGCAGATTGTCAAGAGGTTGAGTGAGTAAACGCCTCGCCCTAGAGGGAAAAGTTAAATCTCTCACATCCTCACGGGAAGATACACATTCGAAGAATATTCCCCAAGACACACACACTCAGCCGACATGAATTATTGACGTCCAGAAGCGAATAAACAATAATTTGATGTCTGAACGATTTATTCTATTTTTATTAAGTTTTATAACGATAAGGTTACATTAGTAATGTATGGCTCAAGGCTAAACAAAAAGATAATATTGCGTCAGCATTGCAAGTGGGGGAGAATATAACTGTATAGCTGGAAACAGCGAGTAATATACCTAAAGAGCTTGTGTAAATCGATCAGAATAGGCAGTTGGAGTGATAGTAAGGGGGGACAAACATTGCTTAGAGGTACAAAGAATAGGCAGTTGGAGTGATAGTAAGGGGGGGACAAACATTGCTTAGAGGTACAAAGAATAGGCAGTTGGAGTGATAGTAAGGGGGGACAAACATTGCTTAGAGGTACAAAGAATAGGCAGTTGGAGTGATAGTAAGGGGGGACAAACATTGCTTAGAGGTACAAAGAATAGGCAGTTGGAGTGATAGTAAGGGGGGACAAACATTGCTTAGAGGTACAAAGAATAGGCAGTTGGAGTGATAGTAAGGGGGGACAAACATTGCTTAGAGGTACAAAGAATAGGCAGTTGGAGTGATAGTAAGGGGGGACAAACATTGCTTAGAGGTACAAAGAATAGGCAGTTGGAGTGATAGTAAGGGGGGACAAACATTGCTTAGAGGAACAAAGAATAGGCAGTTGGAGTGATAGTAAGGGGGGACAAACATTGCTTAGAGGTACAAAGAATAGGCAGTTGGAGTGATAGTAAGGGGGGACAAACATTGCTTAGAGGTACAAAGAATAGGCAGTTGGAGTGATAGTAAGGGGGGACAAACATTGCTTAGAGGAACAAAGAATAGGCAGTTGGAGTGATAGTAAGGGGGGACAAACATTGCTTAGAGGTACAAAGAATAGGCAGTTGGAGTGATAGTAAGGGGGGACAAACATTGCTTAGAGGTACAAAGAATAGGCAGTTGGAGTGATAGTAAGGGGGGACAAACATTGCTTAGAGGTACAAAGAATAGGCAGTTGGAGTGATAGTAAGGGGGGACAAACATTGCTTAGAGGTACAAAGAATAGGCAGTTGGAGTGATAGTAAGGGGGGACAAACATTGCTTAGAGGTACAAAGAATAGGCAGTTGGAGTGATAGTAAGGGGGGACAAACATTGCTTAGAGGTACAAAGAATAGGCAGTTTTGGAGATCCAGGATAACCCAAACCCGAAGAGATACGGCACATAAAAGAAGACGAAAACTGTGTCTGTCAGGTTTTGTATGAAGCCTAAATAAAATAAGAACTGTTACATTTACATGAAATAGGGTTCAAAATCTCAGAAATGTCTAAATCATCTCTTTTACGTTTTGGGATTATAATTATTGATTTTAAATTATTGTGTATTCACTCAATTTTCATTTCGATTTCATTCTGTTAATATCTATCTGTCTATCTATCTATCTATCTATCTATCTATCTAATTATTGCATTTAATATATTTACTAGCTGATAATTTATATCAATGAGTTCACAGATTATGAAACAAAAACCTTCCCCCAAACATGTATTTTACAATATAATCTCCTACCTTGTCAATGCACTTAATTCACTGGTGAATAATAATCTCATAGATCGAATCCTATACTGAGAAATGTTAAAAGAATTCATATAATAACTGTACATCGTGCTATAGACATATTGATCTTCCTATTTTAATCAGTTTATATCGATTATGAATGACTGTAAACCAAACATATACTTTCTTTTTCCATCTCCTTCTCCTTCTTGCATTTATTATTCCTAATTTCCTCCATCTTTCTGTCTTTCTTTAATTTTGCCATCATTCTTTTTCCGCTCAAACATTTGTCCGTTGTCTCTTCGTCTGCACACCTGACAATTGCCTCGCAAGTCACAAATCCAATCTTTCAATGAATTCCCAAAGGCAGAGGATAAATAAACAAATAATAAAACTGGCTGGAAAATAGTATGCGAAATTGTTGTCAAAAGCAGATTGAATACAAAAAAATAAATGAAAAGACTGTCAGATGCTCCAAAAAGAGGGGGAAATTTTTTAATCGTGTTTTGCTTCATTGTTGTTTTGCATCAAATTGTTACGTATAAAACAAGGGAACATCGTTTCAAAAATATTTGAACACTGAAAATGGCTTTTTAATTTCTTCAAGATCACACACACACACACACACACACACACACACACACACACCCGAACTACATCCGGCAGCAAGGCCTCTGATCGGGAGATTGGAGTTTTTGAGGAGCATGGGGACACCTCTTAACTACTGCTGTTCCCAGGTCCATTTCCATTGCTCATGTTTCAACATATGTCATGGAAAAAGAAAAAAAATTATTAGATTTCAGAGGCTTTTACCTAATATTATTTTATCTGCATAGTGTCTTGAAACCCGCAATTTTATAATAAATCCAATAACTTTGATAAAACCTGTTGAAAATACCCCAAAATGTAACGCAGGCTTTGTTTCGATGTCTAAATGAATCACTTAAAATTTGACATAAATTGTTCAAACCACATTCGAATTATCGAAGTTTATTTCATTTTCATAATTACTTCAGATGGGCTCTATAGCGATTTACTAAGCGTAGCTTTGATGTGGCACAAGGCTGAAAGTATGGAACATCCAGTAAGGATCGAACTCACAACTCAATCATAATTGACCTAGCAAGATAAGTTAGCCATTACACCACATCGAAACATGCCCAAACGGACTGGGTATGGAGACACGTTGCGTTTTATATTGTTGAATAAAAGTCCGCTTTACATAAGAAGCACATATTTTGACGTTTTTTATTATGAAACTTAATCAGCGTAAATTCGGGATTTTATTTAAAAAGCAATAAAATGTAAAGTGTGCTTATATCCCATAGTATACCAATGAAAAACGTAATTTTATCGACTTCAATATATTTTTGAAGTGTTTGATGCTTTCCAGTTACTTCTTTTCCTTTGCCATTGTCTTGAGATTTCGCTTTCTTTTAGCAGACGATACTTTACTGCGATTTTTTTGTAATGGCGAATATTTACTACGAAAAAAAAAACGACTGTGCCATGTGTCCTAAAGGCGTTAGTTAGATCCAGTGACAGGACCCAAAGAGTGTGAGTTCAATACCTGGTTAAGGCAGTGGAGAACTTTGAGAGGGGAATTAACAGTAGATAACTCATAACTTACATCCATTAGGCATGGCACGTGGAACTAGAACAGTCTGCCTCAGTGAGCGAAATAAAGGCTTCAGTTCAACATTCCAACCACCTGAAGAAGGCCGGAGCGTACAACGGCCGAAACGTTGTGATAAATATGCCGACAAAGATGAGGACAATAGTCCAAATAATGTAAATTATGGACATAATACCACATCTCAGAAATACAGACAGATACTGAAAATATTTAACCTCTTCAGAATATATTTAACTCCCCAACCTATGACGAGTTATCTCGTCTGTAGCGGCGAACAGGTTAAATTCAAATAGAAAATATTGTATTCCTTGAAATCTTTTTTAGAGAAATGATTAAAATATAACTCATTATTTATGTTAATCCCATAATTTTTAAAAACAAGAGCAGGTAACTCTAATTTATTATCGTGGATAATTCATCAGATTCTTGTAAAAAATAACACGTTTTTCTTTTAAGCAATTATCCAGAGCGTGATGCCAGTCTGTTTATCATAATACCAGGGTTCAAAAAGCATTTTTGTGTCAGTTTTCAGCTCATTCCATTTAATAGTTTTGCTGTACACACGCACGCACGCAAGCACGCACGCACACACACACACACACACACACACACACACACACACACACACACACACACACACACACACGACAGTTTTTGATTTTTAGATATTAGTAAAAAAACCACTCATCGTTATTGTTTGTTACTCGAATATCGATAGTATATGTTCTTGTGAGTTACTTTTATTCTTTAGTTGTATAATTATTAATATAAATCACCAAATAGAATACATAATCGTATCTTCCAACAACTTCAATGTCTTCATTGCCAGCAGCAAACAATCTAATGTGAATTTATGCTTTTTGCTTATGTATCTGTTAATAATAAGGAAATATCTATTCGGTTTCAGATTAGAAGTATTTCATTTATATACGCCGTCTGGTCGTCCACGTTTGATTCTAAATTATTGGGGATTATATATAAGACTATTCTTAGGTGAGAATAAAGAATTGCCTATATAAAGAAAACTTTTCGAACTTTGACTAACTTTAAACTAACTTATGACGCAAATGTAGTTTGATCGTTAAGAATTTGTCAGAGGTCAGGATTTCAATTTCTGTTTATCAAGCAGACATGCTATTCTGAGTGATAAAATCGGCGTAACACAGTTTTAATATATAATGTATTCGATGAAGTAATTGACTTAGCCGGGTTTATTAAAACCCACGATAAATAGAAACATTACAAACAATTTTACAAAAAACTAGATTACCCGGAAGGAAATTTTAAGATCACTAAAGTTATTTTATTACAAAATATTTGAACTTAGTAAGTAGGGCTACAAAGAAAATCATAAGAAGATAAATAATTCAAGAAAAAGGTAGAAACTTTTCTCCAACTGTTCCCCTATCTATCTGTAACAATATCTATCTATCTATCTATCTATCTATCTATCTATCTATCTATCTATCTATCTATCTATCTAAAACAGTTAACATCTATAAATCTACTTATGTATTCTTGCTAGCATTGCAGCTGGTGCTTCTAGCCTAGATGGCGTGTATTGTTGGAGGATTCGGTCTGTTTTTCAGATAATATAAAAAAATGAAAAACCTGTTGCGTATTGTTGCAAAACAGTAAAATGGAAGGACAAGAAAGAAAATGGTACCTATCCTTGAATATTGGAACCTTGACTGACATGAAAACTAATTTTTATAAAGACAAAAAAACTTCTAGATGCAAAACATATATATTTTGAAAATATTAATTTTCTTTGAAATGAAAATGATTTAGGGAAATAAAATGTAATTTGTCTTGGAATTTATTTAAAGTATACAAACTGCTACAAATAGAATGTTTTTTCAAGTAGCGCGTAATCCTTGAAAAAATATTAAGGAAATTCTTTATTCTTTGATCATCTTGCCATTTAATTTTGGATTAATATAGAACAATTATTTTATCTGTTCTTTCTATTACGAAGTGATATTAAAACTCATTTAGCTCAAGATAATCGGAGATTACGAATACACAATTAATTTCTAATTAGTTTGCTTAACAACATATCAACTCCTTATTCTGTTTCACAATTGATTGCATAGTAAATGATTGCATAGTAAAAATGATTGCATAGTAAATGATTGCATAGTAAAAATGATTGCATAGTAAAAATGATTGCATAGTAAATGATACTCAACTTTTGTGCCAATACATGTTTGTGTGAACATCATTACTGGAGGCGGTGATATGTGTGTTTTATGTTGTAGTTTTGTTGAAGTTATATTTTGAAACACAGTTTGATTTCTTTAAGAATTTGCAGCATATTATATGGATTAATGTCATAAAAGAGTTCTTTCATGTTCGTTGTTTGGTTCGTTGATTTTGATAAGCGATATATAAAACTCTATCTGTTGCCAAATCATTTAAAGAAAATCTTATGGCTTCAACTGAATATATTTTGAACACAATTATATGCCTTCAATTACAGAAAATGTAATGCTGGTCACTTTTCATTAAAAATGTATTGTTGGTCATTTTACTATAAATAGGTATTGTTGGTTCTTTTTTTATATCAAAACATATTGCTGGTATTTTTATATGAAAGATGCCTTTCACAAGATAAGCAAAGTATTAAGAAACAGAAAAGATACGCTAGAAACAAAGAAAAGAGTACTGAATGTTATGTAATATCAGTGAACTCTGTACAATCTCGGCACAGATAACGAAGAGACTTGAAGCAACAGAAATGTGGCGTTACGGAAGAATGTTGAGAATGTCATGGACCGAACATGTGAGCAATGACGAAGTTCTAGAAAAAATGGCAACAAAAAGGACATTTATACTTAACATCAGGAAGAGGCAGTCGAATGTTTAGGGCACATAATGAGGAAAGAGGGCTTGGAAAAGAGGACACTCACAGAACAGATTGAAGGCAAGAGGGGCAGGAAAACCTACTTGGCTAATTTGAGTGAATGGATGGCGGAGCAGGGTTTGGGAGAGATAACAAAAAGACAAAATTTATTAAGAGCTACAAAGGACAGGGAATTGTGGAGAGCCATGATCGCCAACGTCCTGAAGGGACTCGGTACATTGAAGAAGTATTAGCAGTTATTTTGAATTTTATTAGTTGTCAACCATTTATTCCATGTCACTTATAGTTACTTTTCGTCGCAACTATTCCAACTGTCATTGTACGAGGCTTCAGAAGAGAAAAGCTCGAATCGGAAATCAAGAATAAGCTCCCAGATTATATGTTTTAGCGTTAATAAAATTATCTTTTCCATTCTTTTCAATGGAGTTTACTTAAAAAGCCTAAATATTTCTAATTTTTTAATTCCATTTAGCCTTGTGCCTTACTAAGCTTAGTAAATATCAGCACTAAATCTGAAGAAAGTAGCATTTATTTATGCTCAGAAACAAGCAACCATAAGCAACTATCATCTTCATTCGTTAGAAATTCTTGAATTAAAAACAAAATAAACTCCACCCCAAAATGCGACAATTTGTACGCGTTCAGTTGACAGCATCATATTGTATATTGTATCAATCATATTTTACTGCTAAAAACAGAAGGAATATGTCTGGTGAGAAAAATACTATTCAGTGAGGCACTCCAAGGGGAAATTAGCTTAATGGAGAAGTATTGGGAACGAAAAAAAAGTTTGAATAAGATTTTTCTTTCTTTCTTTCTTTCTTTCTTTCTTTCTTTCTTTCTTTCTTTCCTTAAGAAACTATTTTTGTAAACAGATTCGTTTAATATTATTGTTTTTCATTGGTAGGCGCTGAATTGTTTAATGAATCTAATTAAAGCGCATCGAAAATTCGATATCTTTTTGTGAAGAACGCCCGTTAAAAGAAACGGATACAGATGACAAATAGTGACTTCAATCAGATTTTATTACATGCGTATTAAATTAATAAGTATTTTTGAAGAGTCATCAAAAATTAGCCATTTCTATAAAAGACGAAAAACCCTAATAAATAGCAGCAGAAGAAAAAGAAATCTCGCAAACTTATACGTAGAGATACAAAATTAGCCATATTTTTAACTGTAGGCTTTTTGACAATAATAATCTGAAATTATACCGAATTTTTCTTTCTTTGCTGAATAAGAAGAGGAAGTTTTATTTACGACTACGTTCCATATTTCATCGATTGCAGTTCCCTTCGGCGTTTTTGCTCAGTATAAATTTGAAATGACTACGTCTCTTTCAGTTGAAAGTTCTTCTTCTTGAAACAAATTGCTTATCTCACTTCCGCATCAAAGACAACTGTTTTAGTTTTATGCCTCAGCTATACTAATTACCAGTCACGATGGCAACATTAAAAACTTTTCACCGGAACGAAAAATATTTTTAAAAAATTTTCTGGTTTTAGTGAGTGGCTTGCAGAGTGGGGATCTGTTTTGTCTTTTAGGGGTATTACTTCATGTGCATGTCATCTCATGACGTAGGCGATCATAGCTCTCCACAATTTCCTCTCCTTTGTAGCTTTTATTGTTATTTCTCCTTAACCATGTTATGTCATCCATTTTTACACACGCTCTCTAAGTAGGTTTTGTGTTGTTTTCCTCTGTCCTCTTTGACTTCAATCTGTCCTGTGAGTATCAAATTTTCCAAGTCCGCTTTCCTCATGTGCTAGAAATTTCAACTGTCTCTTCCTGATGCTAAGTATAATTTTTTGTTTTTATTTGCATTTTCTATAAAACTACGTCGTTGCTCACATATTTGGCCCATGGGATCCTCAGCATCCTTCTGTAGAATCATATTTCTGTTACCTCAAGTCTCTTCTTCATCACATAACAGTTCAATTACTCTTTCCTTTTTGTACAAGTTTACAATACAAATTAAACTGACTTAAAGGATTAAAAATTTTCACGTATTTGGACATCATTCTAGTTTTCTTTTCGTGCAAATCCATTAATTTGTTTTGCTCATACTAAGTCTCGAAAAAACACGGAATATAAAATTCAAGAGTTTTCATCCATAATGAATGAGTTAAAACTTTTAACAAAATCTCAAGTTGATGTTAAAAATTGCTGCAAAACATTGACTTATTTAAAGATGCAATGATCTATTATGATACATTTCTAATTTGTATTTAGATCAATTGTATTTATTTTCTATTTTTCCAGTTGAATTGTTCACCTATATTGCATATGATCCAATATTGTACATAATTAGGTTACAATGAAATTTGTATTTTATATGAATACTTATGAAAATTGAGTGTAGCCAAGTGGAGGACCCCGTATCATAGATTTGGGGTGGGGGACACACGATACCTTTACATCCTCTATCTATCTATCTATCTATCTATCTATCTATCTATCTATCTATCTATCTATATTTATCTATCTATCTATCTATATTTATCTATCTATCTATATCTATCTATCTATCTATCTATCTATCTATCTATCTATCTATCTATCTATCTATATCTATCTATATCTATCTATCTATCTATTGGTTACAAATAAACTATAAGCAATTTCCGTTTTGTTTATCAACTTTATTCTTCAAAATATTCTTCGTTTATCCTATCAGCCTAGGATATAACAGTTTACATTCCTTAAAATTGTATAATTCTTTAGATATTAAGGAAAAACTCTTAATACCATTGTTCTTGTAACAGATAGGAATGACATTATAGATGCCAGAGAGCTTCAGCCAATCTGCTGCTACTAGTCTGGCAGTTAGGATTTTGGTATCAGGCTCTGCCGGTGACCTTCTTTCTTTTTATGTGCCATGTCCTTTCAGGACGTAGGCGATCATGGCTCTCCACCTCCCTCTATCCCTTGCAGCTCTCAGCAAGCTCCTTCCCTCTGCTTCCTCCCCCAGACCACATTCTGTCATCCACCTGCTCAAGCCCGCCAGGTATGTCACGCGCTGCTTTCCCTTGTCTCTTTTTCCCTCTACTTGATCCGTGAGTATCAGATTCTCCAGGCCTTCCTTCCTCATTGTGTCCCAGAAACTTCAGCTGCTTCTTTCTGATGTTAAGAATAAGCCTTCTCCTTGTTTGTAACCTCAAGGTTGCTCACATGCTCGGTCCATGATATCCTTAGCATCCTTCTGTAGAACTGCATCTCCGTCGCCTCGAGTCTCTTCTTCATCTTTGAGGAAATCGTCCAGCATTCGCTGTCGTAAAGAAAAACAGATGTCACATAACAGCTCAGTATTCTTTGCTTTGTTACCAAAGAAATCCTCCTGTCTCGCAATACTCTCTGCTCAGCTTTTGGAATGCGTCCTTGCCCATCCCAATACGTTTACGGATCTCAGTGTCGCACTTACTGTCCTCTGTCAAGACGCTTCCCAGATATTTAAACTTCTGCGTCTGCTTGATTCTAGTGTTCCCGACTTGCAAATCGTATTTCGGGTTCTTCCTCTTACTGATGACCATGCATTCTGTCTTCTTGTAGTTTATGATTAGTCCTTTCTTCTCACTCTCTGTCGCTACCTTCTGTAGGAGATTTTGTAATTTCTCTTCCGTGTCTGCTATCAGTACTGTGTCGCTTGCGTATCTTATGTTGTTAAGGTTGTGGCCGCCAATGCTAAATCCCGGTAGGGTTTCCACATCTCTCAGAATTGCCTCGTAGTATAGGTTGAAAAGGTCGATGAGAAGACGAATCCTTGCCTTACGCCCCTTTCTATTTTCGTATATTCACTGAACTCGTTCCCTATGCGTATGTATGCTGTTTGCTGTCAGGATAAGTTCTTGATTAATGTTCCCAATATTGAGTTATGAATAATTTTCGTTTTTAGTTCCCCAAAACGAAAATTATTCATAACACAATCTAATAGTTTATTTCCAAATGTTTGGGATTCTTATAAAACAACTAAATCACTTGTTTGAATTTGTTATTTATTTAGATTAACGTAGTCTGGTACAAGGTCACAGTAGTGGAGCATCCATTAAGAATCGAACTACTAAATCAATCTTAGTGTAACCATTATGCCACTGTACGCGAACAGCTAAAATGAATTTGTTTTAAGTAAGGGTAAAAGTGTCCAGTGAAAAATTGTTTTTTTTTAAAATAAAATATTCATTTTTTTAAAACGATTACATACACACACGCACCAACACACGCACCAACACACACACACACACACACACACACACACGCGCGCACACACGCACACACACACACGCACGCACACACACACATCGTATTGGGGATCATTGACTCTATATCAATTCCACGATCCTTTCCTTAGCTGCATATTATATGCTTTGCCAGGGCCACATTCAGTTTTGAATTCAGAATTGTCTTTATTCTGTACTGGTTGCCTACCATGGCTACAGACTGGCCAACTATTTACCCATATTTGGCGGTTTTGAATTCTGAGTTTCCTTCTCCTAGACAGGTTGCTACTCAAGGCTGTGCTATAGGACCCACTCTGTCCTGCTATTTTACTCATAGCTGGAGGGAGAAGAAATGGGCTCATACATTTCCCAAGTACGCAGGTAAATGTAATGAACTCAACTGGAATTCGAACTCGGTTCTCCGGTTTCTTAATCAGAGCCATTACTCCAGCGTACCTCCATTTTTCAGGTAGGTAATAATTAAATACTTAAAAATTAATTGCTTAATAATTAAGACTGGTCAAAACATTTATTTTGGCATATTAGGTGAGACTGTTTCTGGGGTATATTGGGGTCGTTGAATTCAAGGAAAACATTGATTTTGTCTTTACGATATTGCGCGTCTGTTTATCTGTACATAACGCGATCCTAACTGGATTACTGTTACTGGTGCATGATTATTTCAACAAAACCACATTTATTATGCTCGATATTACGTTATTAATTGGTAATCCAACAATTTTTATCATTTTTATTTTTTAAAAAGTTTTCTGATTATATATGAATAATTGAAAGCATGCTACTATTTTAACAATGAACAAAGAGCCAGAAAACTTATAAAATAAAAATATGATTTCCAATCAAATTTCACACCAACAGTAAACTAGCAAAATATGTAATTTAAGGTATTCACCATACTATCTTACAAGCCCAATATCGCAATCAGTATAGGTCATTGTACTTTACTTCATCTGAAGGAAGCTTCTCTTATATAACTTCCTTTGGCGAGTTTCTCAGTGTAATCACGCATAAGACTCCAGAATTAATCGGACATGATGTGGGCGTTCCATCGACCTTGGTACCATTCCACCATAATCTTGATGTCGTAGTAGAAACGTTCTCTCTGTTCTTCGCTTACATCACCAAGGTTTTCAGGGAAGTTGTCTTTCGCAAATGCGACAAAACAAGCCCACGCAGCAGCCTCACGTGGGAGTCACGTGGGAGTCACGTGGGGGTCAAAAATGTCACCGTTAATCAGTTTTCTTAACTGTGTCCCATTTTCAGTTTCTTATTAAAATTCTGAGCAGATATAACCGATGCATGCACCATTTTGATCTAATGCTTTGACAAATTGTTTCATTTGGCCAAACTTGACATGTAGTGACGGCAGGGTGATGCGATCTCGCTTAACCAGCCGTTCATTTATGACATGCTTCGTCCACACAACAACAAAGCTCTCCACGAATAGGTCAACCCTTGGGAAAAGTCCAAGTGCTGATCCTTGGCTTTGACAAAGGACACGGGTACTTGGTAAAACCACTTTGCTGCCCTAACAAAAAATGAACCATTTTAAAATATATCACTCATATAAATTCATTGTAACACAGTTTCTGTCGGCTAATCTTTACTTTCGTGTAGTGCTCCTTTAAGAATGGCCGATTGGGATAAACACTTCGGATTTCGTTTAGAGTTGTCAATAAATCAACATCACTCAGCTGGATTGTACTTAGGAGCCCATGACTTATCTTCATCCCAAAACTGACACCAAAGTAAGCTTAAATATGCTCTTCTAGTGAAATCCCATTGAAACGATTCTCTTTTACCGTATATTCACCACATATGTAGCAGAATACGCTAAGGTCATTGTGGCAACGTTTATACTTAGATTATGAGTTTTGTAGACTTGAAATATAGAGACACTAGGTCACCAGCAGAGCCTGATACACAAATCCTGATTGCTAGACTAGTAGCAGCAGATTGGCTGAAGCTCTCTGGCATATATAATGTCATTCCTATCTGTAACAAGAACAATGGTATTAAGAGTTTCTATCTAAAGAATTATACAATTTTAAGGAATGTAAACTGTTATACCCCAGGCTGATAGGATAAACAAAGGCTATAAAATAAAAGAGTAATTGTATTTTAAATATAAGTAATATTTATTTTTTGTCTCACCTTACTTGATGCAGTTCTGTCCTGTTCGTTCATGTTTCCTTTAAAACTTCCTAATTCTTCAAATGTTCCGTCCATTTTATTCTTAGTACTAAGATGCCTCTCTTGCTAATGACCATCTGAATTTTGATGCAAGCTACACACTGGAGACGTTAAAAAAAGCAATTACAGAAATCTAACCGCCTGAAAAATAGACGATGGAAAATGTGAAACAGAAATCCAAAGACTCATTTAAATATCGAAAGATGCCTTCCAGGAACAATATTAAGAAACGGTACAATTTTGTTGGAAACAACGATAAGCGTGTTCAACTGCTATGTAATATTCATCCTCCTACATGGCAGTGAATGCTGGATAATTTCCTAACAGATGAAGAAATGGTCCAATAGAAAAGTAGTAAGAATAACATGGACGGAACATTTGAAGAATTAGGAAGTTTTAAAGAAAACATGAACGAACAGGAAAATTTCACTTAGGGTGAGACTTTGTCTCACCTTACATGAATTACAGGGGCATATAATGAGGAAAGAAGGCTTGTAGAATCTGACACTCACAGGAAATAGTGAAGGCAAAAGAATCAAAAGGAAGTAGCGAGTAACATACTTAATGAGCATGTGTAAACGGATGGCAGATGAGATAGGAAGGATAGTAAGGATTAAAATTGCTTAGAGTTAAAACGAATAAGAATTCAGGAAGAGCCATCATCACCCACGTTTTGATGCGACACGGCCCATAAAAAGAGGAAGAAAATCTAAACCGTGGTTTTAGTCTAAATTCGAACACCGAATAAAATCTTAGGCATCAATTCACAATCAACGTTCTCAAACAGCGTTGAAGTCTTAAGCATTTCAATTCTCATACAAAAAGACAAAAGAAACACCAATAAATTCAATTATTGATTTTGATTCAGCAAGAAATCAATACTGATCGAGAATTTTTCAATAATTTTCAAGGCATAAAATTTTCGCAATTTATTTGTGTCACGTTTTAATTAACTTCCAACAATTTGAACCATAATAACTATCAGTACTCGCTTCACTTTTTTAGGCTATGTTTTTCTAAAATAAAAAATAGGCTTGAGATGTTGGACACATCTCGAAGGCATTTGACAAGGTTTCGCATGTTGGTCTTCCTCACAAGCTGAAAGGTTATTGTAATTTGAATTCAATCTTTCTTATCAAATCGTAAAATGTAAGTTGTCTTGAATGGCCATTTTTTTTGTATTAATGCAGGCATCCCCCCAGGCCTCTATCCTTGAACTAACGCTGTTCCTAATTGTCATTAACGACCTTCCTGATGGAATCAGTTCTCAATTTGGTATCTATGCTGATGATACAATTATTTACTCCTGTCTTAATAGTAAATCTGATCGGTTCGATAAAAGGTCAAATTGGCAGATAATCTCAAAAATAACCTTCAATCTGTTGTTAAATGAGGAAATGAATGGCTCGATAATTTTAACGCCTCCCAATCGAAACTGTGGTTTATTAATCATCTGAGAAAACCTTTTCTGTCTTCTATCATCATGGCTAATTCCACACTCCTGGGGAGTGATTTGTTGTGCCTTCTCGGGGTTAATGTTTTTCACTGACATGAATTGGAAAGGTTACATTGTTTGAATTGCTAGGTTTGCTGCTAGGAAAGTTGGTTCATTGTGTTGTGCTAGACAAATATTGTATCTTTTCCTAATTACTCTTGGGTCGTGAATAAAAGGGGGATTCGAATAAATCGAGGCGTTGGAAATATTTTCAAAATGTTATACGCGGAGGGTATGGTTTGAATAATTTGATAAGTGATGTGGCCCCGAAGTAAGGGCCACGGAAGAAAAACACGAAACACGGGTTAGAGGTAAGAAAGATATATTAAACAGAAAAGTTACAAAGAATAGTGTAAGAGTAAGCAGAGCTTACTATCCAGTGGTGTCCGATATTGGTATCGTACGCGGCTGCGCATTACTGGTGCTACTCCCATGATACTACCATTCACATAACAATATAGTACTGGGAGACTCCATGATGTAGGAAAGTATCGGTCTCACAACAATAAGTTAGTAGGATTCATCTACAATTTAGTTTATTTGAATGAAGGAATGGTAAGTGAATATACAGCAAATTATTTAAAGAGAATTAAAAATAAATTTTCATCATTGCCCAGCTTCGACAGAGTTCAAAAGCGTCCACACAGCCTTGTAGGCGATTAATTATTTTCCACCTCACCCACCCCTTTCCTCACAGATGATACATCGCCCGCTTCTTACTGCCTTATGGCTATTCTCATGACAAATGTTCAGATGAACTACACTTCTTAGTTCCTCCAGTTCAGACCTTCATATCTAGGACCGTCCATGCTACGTACACAGAATCGACTCATTCTCATTTTCCTTTCGTATTCCATTGGTAAGGAGGAAGTTCCACTTCGACAGTTTCTTTCCTGAAATTGTTTGTGGATGCTTCCTCGGTCACTACGATCTGAACCTCTTCAAATCTCGAGTCTACCTTTATCTATCCTACATATCCTCAAAATATACCCTTCTTAATTACCTAATTTACGTTGCAAGAAAAATCTCATCCAGCAACTCTCTACCTGAAGTGGCTCTGGTACCTTGAAGTGGGTAACAATATTTACTGCAAATAAATAATGAATCTTACAAAGCCTGTTTCTAATGTCCTTCATTGGCGATTCGTTTATTCACTGATCGTCCAGCTTCGTTGTGGTTATGAACTGATTAGGAAAAGGCATGAACAATGAACACTTTACACTTGACACTTGAAAAGTAACTCCAAATATTATTGGCTCGTTTATATTTTTTAAAATTATTTTTAAAATAACGAGGAAAGATGCCACCTTCCACAACTAAATTATTGTTTTGATTTGTGATAATTCAGATGAATTTTTAGAAATGAATGAATTATAATTTGAATGCAGTTTTAGAATCTGTATCAAATCAGTTTTTTGTAATCGGGTTCACCCCAAGCAAGGCAGTAAAGCTACTAAGACACATGGGGTTACTGAGTGTGGAAGAATTAGAAGACGAAGGAGTGAGAACAAAAAAAGCGTGGCCAAGAGGACAGTCGATAGCAATTGATATTGCATTTATATTTTTGTATATTAAAGTTAGCAGGAGAGCATGGCGCCGGAAGTGAGTTCCACAAGCGAGAAGTGCTAGAAAAGAAACTGTTAGCATAGAACTTACGGTTGCCTCTAGTCAACTCAACTGTTAATTGGTGAGATTGCGCTTAAATTCATAAAATCTCTAGGTACCATTACCATGAAAGAACAATTACCATGAAAGTATTTATAGAAATGGCACAGGGAAGCTACATTACAGGGATGTGAAAAATGACTGAATGCCAGGTTAGGGCCAATAATGTTGCTGATTCTTCTTTGGATTTTATCAATGATCTCCAGATATATAGCAAGAGCACCAAAGCATGGACGAATGATAGACTGCTTGAAATATAAAACAGATTCTGGAGAGAAAAATTACCTAGCTCAACACAGTGGAACAACTTTCTTAGCATTGGACCAAGTAATGGATTCAATTTTCACTTTTTGTTAGAATAGAATTTTTTTCTAAGCCTTTTCTACGAAAATAAATAAACGGTGGGGAATCGTTAGTGGACGGTTACAATTATTACGTACTCAAAACTATGCGCGTATAGCATTTATGTTTAAAAAACATTGTGTCTCATGCGCTGAGTGATTTCGTTATATTCATGCACTAATCCCATGATTTATGTAAAAGTGGGGAATTAAAACTTGGGCAAAAGTGGGGAGGAAAAAATAGGACAATTATGGAGAATTAACATTTCGGCTAAAGTGGGGAATAAAAAGTTGGGCAAAAGAGGGGAATAAACATTTGGTCAAAAATGGGGCCTAAACATTTTTGCAAAAATGTGAGATAAACAGTTAGGCAAAAGTGGGGAGGAAACAATTACGGAAAAGTGGGGAGTAATTAGATGGGCAAAAGTGGAGAATAAACATTTGTACAAAAGTGGGTAATAAACAGTTGGCTAAACTTGGGGATTAAACTTTGGGACAAAATTGGGAACTAAATAGTTAGACAAAATTGGGGAGGAAACTATTCGGCAAAAGTCGAGAGAAAAGACTTGGACAAAAGTGGGGAGAAAACAAGTGGGCAAAATCTGGGAGTAAACAATTTGGGCAAATGTGGGGAATAAACAGTTGGGCCAGATTGTGGAGGAAACATTTGGGCAAATGTGAGGGACTAAACAATTGGGCAAAAGTGTTGACTAAAAAGTTGAGCAAAACTCGGGAGGAAACGACTGGGGAAAAGATTTGGGCAAAAGTCATATTTAGCAGTTGCGTGTTGTTTTGATCCATGACTTTTCTTTCATACATTTCGAAATATATGATTATTCGGCGAAACGTAGTGGGAAACTCAGTTAACATACGTTTCAAATTTAAAGTCATAATTCCTTTTCGTCCCGTTTACCATCACCCTGAGTTGTTCGTGCCACATTCAGCTGAATCGCCGTTTGGCTTCATCTCCTTCAACAGTATCTCTTTGAAAAGAGGGCCATACCCATAACGGTTTGCGCCGGGGATACAACGCTCACACTACAACTTCTCGCCAACTGTTTTTGAATGACGTTCGGGTCATTTCCACATCAGACCTTGTTCTATGGCGCAGACATTTTCTCAGATAATTTTCAGATCAAACACTTACACCACGGTACATAATCTCCATTGCCAGGTCTCGAACACTGATAGCGGCAAAGACAGAATTGTTTCTGGTGTTGTTCCTGAAGTACGCCGTAACGCTATAGTTGGCTGTTATCATGTTACAAAACACATAAGGAACTCTTTTTTTTATTTTGGTTTTGAATATTGCATCCTCTCAAGGTGTCCAAATTTGTGTATGGAAAATGCACCGAAGCATACCCCAGTGATCCGGGTGGGTATGAAAGCTCTCGAAGTGGAGAGAGATAACGTGAGAATATTCAAGAAAGCGGAAGCTTCATCGGAGCGAATTTTCTCAATGAACCTCTTTTAATTCTGTATCTGTCGCGAGGAGCGTTGATAAGAATCAGGCATCCGCAATCGATAATATAACACTGATAACAAATTGTTAAATCCTAATAAATGAGGTTGACACAACCGCCGCGGTTGTGTCAACCTCATTTTTATTAGGATTTAAAATAAAACAAAAACAAAAACAAAACAAACAAAAGACATTTAGATGAAAATATGAAGCAGACTACAAGGATTGATTGACTTTTTGTTAAAAAAAGCAAAAAATCTATTTTTTTTTCTAGCAATGTCAAACACGTGTTTTGGCGGCCCGAGGAGCATTGATTGATTGTATTTTACGACTTAGCAACCCTTTTCAAGTTATTTAAAGCCAGAAAATATTTTTAGGTTGTAATAATGTTTTTTATTAAACCCTTAGCTGGAGGGGAGAAGAGGTGGATTCATCCTTTTTTTCAAGAGTATTTGCGCGTAGGTGAATATAAGCAAGCCAGCGGGAATTGGAACTCGGTTCTCCGCTTAACAATTCCGAACCATTATTCATTACACCACCTGCACATTCACACTTACAACAGCTTGTATTCCCAAGAGGTCACCGGGCACTCGCAGCGTTGGAATTAAAATTCCTACTTCGTAAGTAGCTATCGATGAATTCTTTCTATCTATCTATCTATCTATCATGCCACTCAAAGGTTTACAACACATTATAAAAAATGTTTTTCTAGGTATTTCTAACAACAGAAATATTAATTAAACCTTTACTGCTCGTAGAACATATATTTAGGTATTCAGTCAAACAATCAGATTTTTTAAAAAAACTCAAAAAGTATCCCACGAAGAAAAACAAATTAATTTACAACACATTATTTTTATTTACAACAGCTTTTTTTATTTTTATTTTTTTATAAAATTGTTCAAATTTTACTAGAATGTTCCATTAGGATGGGATTGTTTTTTTCGAACGTTCCAGATTAATTTTAGGATTACTTTTAGGAATAATCATTCTTTATTCGTCATTATTCTTTCTGTCAAGCGTCCTTTAAACATTGGCAAAATGGAGAAAAGCAAAATAATTTATTAAGACCGCTTCCGTAAACGTATTTTTGACCTTCATACAAATGGAGTTGGTTAATGGAAGATATCTAGTCAGTTAAATGTAGTGAACAAAAGGAAAAAAGTGACGAGAGGTGGGTTAGAGAGTGCAGTGCGTTGTTCGCCGGCAGACCAGCTATTCTACTTTCGTCGTCGGTCGCCTCGAGGAAATGGATTGCGAGTCTCCCTTTCTCGGCCGTTACACCGGGCAGTCGTGAAACAGACACCAACTCAGACGCGCCTACTTCAAATTCCTCTTCGTCCGCCAGTCAATTCGCACGTCCAACTCTGTTGCACGAAGTCCGCCGAATGACTCGACCTCGCTTTTATGCCAGCCCGACGCGGCCGAAATTTGCATGTGTTGCAGATATCGTCTCGTTTTGGACGAGATCGGCGCACATAAATTGTGTCTTCGATATCGGCCATATTTCTTTTCGAGAGTACTCTACAGGCAAGACATGTTCACACTCGGAAGTAAGTCATGTCTTTCATCATACCCCTCCCTCATCTCATGATCACAGCCCGGCGGCGGTCGTTTTCGACGGGTGCTTCTTCGCAAAGATAGGGTGGGAGGCTCTGCTCTCGCTCCCCCTTCGGGTGGATTGTCAGAAGGGGGACTCTGCTTCTACTCACTCTTCAGGTGGATTGTTATTTTCTATAAATGCTATACTCATAAAAAAAGAAAATAACTCACTCAGAAGGAAAATTCTAGAGAGTGCCGCCATAGAATATTACCCAAATATTAATTTACGCCCAGGCCTTTTCCCTATTTCACCTTTCTTAACAAAATTACTGCTCTCACAAACAAACGTACACAACAATATCGTAAAATCAAAAGAAAATAGTTGAATCCGTCTACACTGATATAATGACAATATTCTCCACACGTGACATTAACTGACGTTATTTTCAGTTAACAATATGAAAATAGCGTTCTCTACATTCCAGTTGCTAAGAACATTCTGTTTTTTTTTGTTTTTATTATTTACCTTGTTTAATTAAATTCATTTCGTTTTTTGCTTTGGGTATTTACTTGACACCCCACTGAGTCCACATTGTACGAAACGCGTCAGCAATTACTACTGTTTTCCTATTGTCTTTTATATTTATAAATATATATATATATACTCGTGGATAAATATAAATAAATAAATGTACGTGCAAGTGTCCAAACACAAATACATACATACATATATCCTTTGGTGTAAGAAAAACAGTGATCAGTGGTAAATAACAGAGCTATTAAGTATATATTAGTAAATGTACATAATACCCTACGCTGACAGTAGATCTTGGAGTTTCTTGCTTTATTACCAGATATCATATTTATACTCCTCAAAACAAACGTTAATCATTGGTTCCAAAGTTCAAATTTGAAATACAGAGTACAACGCTAGAGTCCGTTAAGAAAGTAACAAAACTTAAATAATTAAAAGCAGTTAAAATGTTTGAATATTTTTATTTATAATTTCGTTGTTATAAAATCTTGAAAAAATCTTATAATATAATCACATCAAATTCATCAACGATCCCATCATTCGGAAAATAGAAACATTTCAATTATCGTAATATCCAAACTTACCAAACAGTTATTTGTTTATTTTCAATTAATTATATATTTATTTCCATTAATTATTTCATATTATATATAAATACAATTAGATTTGTGAAGGCAATAAAATTCATAGAATGTAGCAAATTTAATATTAAAGCAAATTTAATATTAAAGTAAAATTGTCAAAGCAGTCATCATATTAAAAATAGATTTTTAAAGGCGGTAAACTTAATAAAAATTAGTATTGTCAAGGCATCAAATGTCGTATACAAATATTTTTAATGGGAGAAGTATTCGATATAAGAACCTGATTTGTAAATGAAACAACTGTGACCTTAAAATAAGAGTTTAAATAAATAAATATTAAAAAAATTTGACAAGGGAAAATTATAAAGATGATTTTGAAGGTAGAAAATATAATGGAATCGATTTTGGAAAAGCAGGCAATATGATATAAAAACGATTTATCAGCGTAACAAATAGAACATTAAACAGATTTGGAAAGACAGCAAATACAAAAAAAAATATTTAACATAATAGCAAATAGAACATAGATGTGTTTTGCTAGAACATTAAATTTAATATAAAAAAAATTATATACAAATACAAAAAAATGATCAAGGTAGAAAATATAAACAAATTTCTAATTCGTGGCAGATGATTTGTCAAGGCGGTAAAGGAAACGATTTCACATGATTGCAAATATAACCTAAAAGTGTTGCAACACTAAATGTTATATATAAGATTTATCAAGAGTAGCAGTTTAAATGCTTTATCAAAGAAACATTTGTAACATTTGTCGCTGTGTATTACTCTCGCTATCAAATCAACATTTGCTTTTTTCTACATACATTTATATACGTTACGAATTAAACTAAACACAACTGACTGTTACAGGATGAATCGTTTCCACGGATTTTGACGTTAATTCTGGTTTTTATTTCGTCCAATTCTGTGAATTTGTTTTGCACATGCTAAGTCTCGAAAAAACACGGAATATAAAATTCACTATTTTTTATCCCCAGTGGTGAAAGTGTTAAAATTATTCAACTTTTAACAAGAAAAATCTTAAGTTGATGTTAAAA
Source organism: Acanthosepion esculentum (assembly GCA_964036315.1). Lineage (NCBI taxonomy): Eukaryota > Metazoa > Mollusca > Cephalopoda > Sepiida > Sepiidae > Acanthosepion > Acanthosepion esculentum. Next base: position 21,251,800 of record OZ038504.1, read on the forward strand.
ATTGCCGTAAAACATTGTTGATTTATTTAAGATGGAATGATCTACAACTATGACATGTCTAATTTGTATTTAGATACATTGTATTTATTTTCAATTTTTAGTTAGATTGTTTACCTATATTGCATCATATGATCCTTTATTTTGCATAATTGTATTTTTACATGTGTATTTTTTATGAAAATTTAGATGTAGTAGAGTGAGGGGGGGTCTCTGTATCCTAGATTCGGGGGTGGGGAAAGGAAAACGCTTGCACTGGCCCTGAATGTTAAGATAAACAGAATTGATCAAATTACTAAATATAAGATGAATACATTTTTAATCAGAGGCAATGCAATTTGAATGGCTGTATTTGAGAACAAAGGAGTAAAAAATGCTTTTGTGAAATCGACAAATTAAATATGAAACTGATTTTTACAGACGGTAAATATAAATTAAAGAGATTTGTGAAAAGCGGCTAATGAAGTCTAAAAAACTGGCATGATTGCAAATATACATTTATTGGTCATTATATCAAATGTAATGTCACAGAATATTTGTCAATAGAATACAAAGGCTTTGTCTCACAAATAAATTCAAGATATAAAGGGATTTGAAAACGCAGGAAATATAAAATATATTTGTCAAGAGAGCAAATTCCTTGTTTGCCAAAATTTCTCTTTACTGAAACAGAACAGATCTGTAAAGAGAAATTTTGGCAAACATGGTTAAACATGTCTGCAATAAGGCGTAGTCTCAAAAGATCGGTTTTTCCCAAGACATCACATTTTTAATTACCTTCACTCCTCGGCAATGTTTGTTTTAAAAAGCGATTATTAAAGTTGGAATAAAATCTAAACACCCCTACACAGAAGACGCTAGCGGCCTGCTGGCTTGCCAGCGATTCTTTGGTGGCAGCCACCGGCGGGCCAATGGTGGGCACTAGTGGTACGCAAGTGGTAACATTGCCGAGACGAACACGCCGGCGGTCCGACATCAGGCTACCGGCGGTAAACGCTAATGGCATGCCACCCAGTGGCATATTGGTGGCTTGCGTGTAGGGACATGATGAAAGTGAATTTATAAATTTTTGTTCTTGAGAATTTACAGTAAAAAAATATTAAACACTACTCCAATTCTAATGATCGTCTTTAAAACAATAAACATTGCCGAGGAGTGAAGGTAGTTAAAAATGCGGGCACGGAAATCTATGTTTACAGACAATTTCACATAAAAATGATTTGTCTATGCAGCATATATAATTAAAAAATGACACCACGTTAAATAGAACATAAAAGATTTTGTTATAACATCAAACATAACACAGAAAAATTTGTCAAGGATGCTAATTAAATACGGAATAATAATCAAAGGTAGAAAATTTTAAAAGGCCGCAAATTTAAGTCAAGCTTAAATGTAATATGAAAAGATCTGTAAACAGATTTAAGCAGATAGTAAAAGATGTTTCTGAAAGCAGCAGATGTAAAAACAAATTTGTGGAAGTACCAAATTAAATACTAAAAAAAAGGATTTTAAAGGCATAAGGAATTATAAACAAGAACATATTAGTTATTGCAACAAATAGAAACAAATTTACCAATACAATAAATAAAAATATAAAACAAATTGTAAATCGTAAATTGCGAAAACAACAAATTACTTATAGGAACAGAGATTAGTACAGACATGAAATTAAATATAAAATAAACAATTGAACTTAATTTTGGCAACAGTTTTGTAAAGGCTTTAAAGTAAATATAAAAAGATTTGTGTAATGAAATAAACAAATTAAATATACAGATTTAGAATGTCGTGAAATTAAATCTAAACACAGACTTGCACAGACATCGATTGAAATATAATAAAACATATTTACAAGTATTAAATTAAAAATAAGCATTGGTGAGAACGAATAAAATATAAACACATTTATTACAGAAAACAGTATAATCAAATTATGTGAAGAGATTTGTGAAATCAGCAAATATATGAAGAGATTTGTAAAAGCAGAAAATTAAGATTAAGAAAAGATTTATAAAGACATCAATTTGCTGTATGATTTAAATTTACGATTAAGACTGCAAATTAATAAGGATTTACAAATGCAATAAAATGGATACAAAGACAATTATTAAATCATCACATGAAATATAATAAACTTGTAAAATCAAATTAAATATTAACACGGATTTATAAAGGTGTCAAAGTAAGTACAAAAACAGTATCGGTATCAAATTAAATATAAGAAGAGATTTATAAAGTCAGACATTGAAAGTAATAAAAAACTTGTACAAATATTTAATATAAGCACAGATTGCAAATATAATGATATATTTGTAAAGACAAGAAATTTAATATAGAAGAGATTTGTAAAGGTACTTTATTAAACATACAATTTTTTTAAAGTCATGAAATGAAATAAAAACGCACCAAATTATCTATAAGAGCAAATTCTAAAGGCATCAAATAACGTATGAATCAGATTTGTACAGTCAATAAAAGGATCAGATCAGTAAAGTCAGCAAATTAAATATAAGAACGGATTAGTACAGAAAAGAAATGAAATATAAAAACAAGATTTTGAAATGCAGCAACGTAAATATAAGAACAGAGTTGTAGTAGCAAATGAAATATAAGGCGAGATTAGTAAAAGCATTTAATTAAACGAAAGGGCTAATTAGTAAGGTATTAAGATGACTAAAAGAACAGATCTGTACAGGCATCAAATTATATATAAGGACAGATTTTTACAGGTATCAAATTATATATAAGAACATTTTTGATAAGGTAGCAAACTAAATATAGAAACAGATTTTCAAACTTTTTAACACTAGCAGAATAACTATGAAAATAAACGTCAAATTAAATATAAGAACAGCTTTTTAAAGTCAATAAATGTAATATAGACCAATTTATCAATGCAACAAATATTACGTAGAAACACAGTTGAAAAGACATTAAATTCAATACAAAAACTGATGTGTAAAGTCAACAACTATAATATAAAGATACTTATAAAGACAACAAGTTTAATATAAATACATATCTGTCAAGGTAGTAAACGTAAAATTTTGTCCAGGCAGCAAATTTAGTATTAAGAGATTTGTAAAGTCTGTAAATACCAACATTTTTTTAAATACCTCAAGTTTAATGTAAGTTAGATTTTTCGAAATACCGAACCTCACATAAACATGGCCGTGGAGGTAACGCATATCGATATAAAAACACTTGTCCAAATTACAAATGTAAATAAATATGATTCTTATTACATCTCCTGCAACAATTTCTTTACTTGCACATTTGATTTTTTTGACTTCAAACACAGCAGACATATTTCAAAATACGTCTGGCATTTTATTATTCAGTCAGATGATCTTTCCTTTAATCAGATCACGACATGACCTGAGCCTCTTTGATCACGTCACACTGTTGAATATATTACGTCATATACAGTATTTTCAATTTAAAAATGGCTAAAGAAATCGCCATGCGTTTTATATGCGTAAATGAAGTCTCCTGTCGGCGAATTTTATCCCTAACTCTTGCTATCTTTGGCTATAATCTTACCCTAGACAGTTTCTTTAACCTTGCTCTACTCCATAATAACATTATTTGCTCAGACTACATTATTATTATTATTATTATTATTATTATTATTATTATTATTATTATTATTATTATTATTATCATTATTATTATTATTATTATTATTATTATTATTATTTTTATATTATTATTATTATTATTATTATTATTATTATTATTATTATTATTATTATTATTATTATTATATTCTGTACAGTTTTTCATTTTCAACCGAAGATTTAGCCTTATGGATGTTCTCCACAGATGGCACTTTTTACAGATTATTAGCGGAGCCAAGCAACGCAAACTTCTGAAACGATCGGATACTAGGCTTTATTCCGATTTTCTGCATGTGGGTCTTTAGGTTTGTTGGTATAGACCCCAAAGCCCTAATAATAATTGGGACAATAGGGGGTTGAACGTCCCATATTCTGGTAACCTCACTCCGGAGGTCAGTGTACTTATTAAGCTTTTTAATTTCTTTGGCCTTGATATTCTGGTTACAAGGAACAGCTACATCGGTGAAAGGATGTTTTCTTGTTTTCTTTTCGACAATAATAATGTCTGATTTGCTGTCTTCAAGCAAGAATTCTGTTTGAATATTGAAATCCCATAAGGTTTTGACGTGGTCGTTTTCGATCAACTTATCTGTTTTGTGGTTGTATCATTTCTGTCAGTCCATACATCTTACATAGGCACCATGGCATAGGAGAGGTCACTTCATCTTGGTGGCGTTTATATTCGTTCTGCACAAGCGCTAATGATGTCTGTGATATTTCCACGCGTTTGCCACACTGGTAACATTCCGACTGAATTACTACTTAGGGCTGGGCTATTGTTATTAGTATTGTTATTATTTGCATGGCGATGGTTTCAAATAACGGAAATAATTTCAAGTGACACGCTATCAAGTCTCAAGACCGCAGACAGTAAGCAGTTCCTGTAGGATATTTAATGTCCACTTTTTTTATGGTTGTTTTTTTGTAAAGTTGTTATCCTGGCCATGATTATTATTATGATTATTATTATTATTATTATTATTATTATTATTATTATTATTATTATTATGATTATTATTATTATTATTATTATTATTATTATATTACCGCTACTGTAAAAGGAATTACCCTAAGAAAATCCCAGTGACGTTCATCAGTATCAGCTGATTCATCATACTTAAATATGCTTCAACACACAAAACTATTCGTCCAGCGAAACAAGTAAAGAAGACTGACTGACGGAGTGGTTGGGTTTGGGATTTCTTGCATCATGTTGAGGTGATAGTTTTTTTTTTATATACTCTTAATGTTTTCTGCTGTAGTTTAATAGTTTGATTTAAACATTTCATGCGTAAATACATTATTAACTATTTTCCTGAATATGACTGCTGAAATGGGATGCGTCTAATATGTATAGTATATATATATATATATATATATATATATATATATATATATATATATATATATATGCTATATCATCATGCATAAAATGCAATGTATATTTATCTATATATATACTATATCAACATGCATAAAATGCAATGTATATTTATCTATCTATCTATCTATCTATCTATCTATCTCTCTCTCTCTCTCTCTCTCTCTATATATATATATATATATATATAATTGTTTATTTAGGCAGCAATCCCTCTTTTATACATGTTTCATTAAAGACGACAGACAAGGTACTACGATTAAGCTTTTTATTTAATTTTTCTTGTGTTCGAACAAGTATTTTCATTTCTGAACACAGAGTGGGTACAAACTGGCCAAATGTTCTGTAATTCCGAGCGTTTTCGGCTAATCTTTTGAGCCATTATCAAGGATGACTTTATGATAGGTAGCGAGACGTTGCGCCTTCTCGGGCGTACATTCTTGGCTGACATGAAGTGAAAAAACTATACTGAATCCATTACTAGGTCCGAATCTATCTGACATATCTATGTCTAGCATTCGTCCATGCTTAGATTATTGCTGTCTCATATGACTCGGTACCCTTATGTGAGCTCCTTGATAAGATCTCGGCTTCAGTGAATTTCCCGCCGCTGAAAGGTTGCCTCCCTGTACCTTTCCTATAAATACTTTCATGGTAATTATTCGCATGAGCTCTTCGCTGTGGTACCTAGTCTGGCTCCGAGATCTCATTTACAGTTGAGCTGGCTAGATGTAACCGTAAATTCTATGCTAACAATTTCTTTTCTCGTACTTCTCTTTTGAGAAACTCGTTTCTGGTACCATGCTTTCCAGCCTTCTTTAATGTTCAAAAATGTAAATACAATGTCAATCGATATCTACTGTCCTTCTGATTACTCTTTTTTGTTCTGGCTCATTAATCCGTTGTGTCACATGGGCTTTATTGCCTTGCATGGGGTGATCTCGATTAAAAAATATGTGTTTCTTCTTCCAGATGTAGGATATTTAGTTGCAAACTCTTTTACGCAACAATTAATTTCAGCATTTCTCATAAGATTCATAATAAATCTACATACAAATGAATCTTAACTGATTTATACTGACAGCTAGTTTTCTTCTTCTTCTTCTTCTTCTTCTTCTTCTTCTTCTTCTTCTTCTTCTTCTTCTTCTTCATCATCATCATCATCATCATTCAGGACGTTGGCAATCATGGCTCTCCACAATTTCCTGTCGAAAAAGACAAAATGTATTAAGAGCTAAAAAAGCTCTTAATAAATTTTGTCTTTTTGCCATCTCTCCCAAAGTCTGCTCTACCATGCATTCACTCAAGCTCGTCAAGTCTGTTACACGCTGTTTTCCTCTGTCCCTCTTGCCTTTAAATCTGTCCTGTGAGTATCAGATTTTCGAAGCCCCCATTCCTCATTATGTACCCTAGAAATTTCAACTGTCGCTTCCTGATGTTATGTATAAGTTTCCTTTTTGTTTCTATTTTCTCTAAGACTTCTTCATTGTTCACATGTTCGGACTATGATATTCTTCGTATCCTTTGTGAAACAGACTCCCGCGTGGATGCTTCCCGAAACACTACAATATTTAACCTTTTCAAGTCTAGGCTCACTCATTATCTCTCCTCCATAATGTTCATGTTCTATTTCCTCTTTTCATATTTCCTATCACGCGTGCCTCATTCAGTAACTCTCCAACTTGAGTGACTTTGAGTTTTATATTCGGTAAATATTAGTAAAAAATATCTTGAACATTTTCGCTAAAATGTCCACTAGCATCCGACAAACTGATTTTGTGAGTCTTGGAGCTGTCAATGCCAAAAGCAACCAGAAGCTTATGAGACAATTTAAGTTGAGATTTATTCAATATTCTTCTGTATTTTAAAGTTATTCGTACGCGCCTTCATATCGTGCTCTGTTTTCAACCCCCACGAAACAATTGCCCATCACGAGTTAAAATTCGGTCTTTAAAACTCGTCTTATACACGACGTAAAAAATCTTTGTTGAAGCTTTAATTTAAATTTAATTTCGACTTAATAGATTAAATTGAATATTTTCAAGCTTTATTTAAGGATGATTTATGGTTTAATCAATCAAATTTAAAACAAATAGCTTAAAATATCGCAGAAAAGCATTTTTAACACGAAGGTGGGTGATTTTATGAGGTGCTGACAGCTTTATTGACAGCCTGATGTTTGAAAAATTTCACTAATTTTTCTACGGGGGACATATACGTAACAATTATTTGGCGTGGGAGCATTTTTTATGTTATTTTTTTAAGTTACCCAATAATCTTAAAATTTAGGAAAATATTCTAAGTAATCTAATGTCTTATTGAATTTTAGGTACCCTGGCTTTAAATTTAGTATTTGGTATTTAGCTTTAAATTTAGTTACCGTTCTTATTTTCTGATAATGTCGTGTATGGACGACCGCATTTACTAAAATCAGCACGTTTGTACACGCACACACACATACACATACACGCACACACAAATCAAAATACTTTTTAAAATACTGTGGTCACTGAATTTAATAAGTTTTTCCCTTTATGATTAGTAAATATTGTTGTTACTTAATAACAATATAGCCTAAACAGTACAAATTAATACATAGATTTAAAATATTTTAAAATTTATAAGTTATTTTAATAAAAATAAAAAATAAAATGAAAACAAATCTTGTAAAAATTCATTGTTCATGGAAAAAATGTTTTCTTAAGACATTAGTGTCCATAATATATATTATTCATAAAAACAAATGCTAAAAGTAGGTCCAATTTTACTTAAAAATGCTAAATTCTCCAAATATTTCTGTTTGTAAATAATATAAACATTAAGCCCAAAAAATAAAATTCTAGAAATTTCATAAAATTAAATAAGTGGGGAAGGGGTAACAGATTTAAAAAAAGATCAAGATTTTCTCAAAAAAGAAATATTTCTCAAATAATTTCATTCCTTTGTGAATAAGACATAAAAGTTTCATTAAAATCCAACAATTATTTGATTTTTGTCAGAATTTTCAAATCAATGTGTTTTTCAGCACAAAAGACACTCTACTTTCGTGTACTAATTTATGGTTACCCGCTGAAAAAAATTTAACAGAGATTTTGAAGTTTTTAAAAAGAATAAAAAATATAATTTAATTATTAAAAAATCTTTTGGTCTTTCCTTTTAATAATGACATAAACATTTTGATGAAAATAAATGGATTTTTTGGGGGGCATTTTTTCGTCCTGTATGCTGATTTTGTAGCGAATATTTGATGGCATCCATTTTTAATCTTATTTAACCAACAAGTTAAGAATATATTTTCATTATGAAACTTAGTAGAATATATTTTATACTAATAGGATTAAAAATCGAAGGAGGTAATAGATAATTTTGGAATTCATTTCTATTCGATCTTCTGTAGAAAAAATAATGTTAAAAGATAAAATTCTTTTTAAATATCTTTCTGAAAAATAAAATTAACCTTACATTTTTCGATTCTTCAAATATTTCAGTATTTATTAAAAAATAATACCAACCGGAAGAATTTCAAAATCACACGGAAATATTTGTAAATTTAAAAAAAATATATATTCATTGTAGATTTTTTTTCTGTTAAATCTGAAAGAAAATGTATTTTGTTGAATTATGCAAGCACCAACTCTCCACAAATAAAAGAAAAAATATATATTTTCCAGTTTTATTGGATTATTTTTGTAAGGTCAAATGTTCATGATATTCTGCTTTGATAGTGCACACACACACACACACACACACACACACACACACACACACACACACATATATATATATATATATATATTATTGAAATGACATCTTCAGGGATTTTTCTTTATAAAACTATCAAAAAATATTTTTCATCAACGCCCACTTTTAAAAGTGTTTACAATATATTGGAAGATGGGGGGTGGGGGGTAACTGACGCCTGCAAAATATTTTCAGAAAATATTCAAATAAAATAACCTATTCAATATAAAATACCTTCATTAATGAATTAGTGCTGAAGTATTTTTTTAACCTTTTCATCCCAAGCAAATCAATAAAGCCAATAAGATGCAACCATCTCTGAGCGTGAAAGAATCAGTGGAACAAAGAAAACATGCTTAAGGTGACAGAAGAATAAAAATCCAGGAATTAAAAAGACTGACAATAACGATTGAAATTGCATTAAAATTTTTTGTAGGTCAAAGTTCACTGGGAAGCAAGAAGAGGGAAGAGAGTTCCACGTTCGAGAAGTGCGATAGAAGTAACTGTTATCATAGAACTTACGGTAAAATGATGATTCCTTGCGCCAATCTAGTAGTGTGCTTAAATTCATAAAGTCTAGTTGCCAAAGAAGAAAGCTGATTAAGACAGCATGAGAATATCTCTAGAAAAAGCACCGGGAAGCTACGTTATGGGGGTGGGGAAGTGACTGAAACCGAGATGCTAGGTCAGGACAAATAATATTGCAGATTCTTCTTTGGGTTTTATCAAGAATCTCTAAATACATAGCAGTAGCACCGGGTAAGGTGTGACACCAATGAATGGACGAATGGTAGACTTATAAATGTATAAGATAGATTGATGAGAAAAATTGTCTAGCACGGCACACACACACACACACACACACACACACACACACACATCACACACACACACATACACACACACACACACACACACACACACACACACATATATATATATATATATATATATATATATGGGAAAATAGTTACAGATGGTAACATAGCGCTGCTATTAATGATATGAAAAAATTATTATCATGTAGCCTTCGTTTAAAAAATAACACTCATTCTTAAGCAGAGTTGATATAACAGTAAAAAAAAAAATAATTAAGGTGAAATGGAAGCGCGACTGCCATTTTCTTTCTTAGGAGATGTCATTCATATTTGCCTTTATTCTTAATTTCGCTTTTACCATATATATATATATATATATATATATATATATATATATATATATATATATATTGATCTGAATCTTCCACTAAAAATTGTTCAATCTATGTAATTAGTATTCGCAATTGCAATCGAATTTAAAGTGCATCGACATAGATGAATATTGAAAAATAAAGGCTACATACTTATTGACGAACCAACTTATGACAAAGTGCTGAAAAATTCTCAGCTCAATCTAAACTGTTCAAAAAATGAAAAAAAAATGGTTATGCGAAATCATGGAACGCCTCTAATTTCCCGAGAGCAGACAGAGAATACGTTATTTAAATCTATCATGTTTGGATTTCTCATGATTTACGAGCCGAACTAAAAAATTAATCAGTCCTGCGTTGGATTCGTTGCCTAAATACAACGCCACAAATAAAAGGGAATAAACGTTCTTCATTTCGCTGTGTCTGCCACTATCATTTCGAAGAGCCATTCGTCAACTCAAAGATTTTCTTTCGTGAGTTGAGACCAAATATTCGATTTCCGGATGAAAAATAAAACTAATTAGAAAGTAGTATTTGAGAATAATGATTCTTTTTCTAATTGGACACGTTGACTCCTTTTTTGCTTTTTAGCAGAACTCTCCGTTGGTTGATATACTTACAGCTTTGTTGTTCCTCTGATTTCTTTAGGATAACCTTTGACATGTCAGCTGTTATGGAAGCCAGTGAAAGGTTGAAATCACTGACAAACGACTTGAGAGACAAGAATCCTCATCTTCGTCACCTGAATGTAGTTTTAAGTTGATAAGATGAGCAGATAGATTCGTTTATTGCCTAATTCACACTCCTTCGCCGGCTTTTGAACAAGAGTAGAGGTTTATCTCTTGTTTCTTGTTTAGGGTGGTTAGTGTTTTCGGATTCCTTCTCCTGAAGTCTTCTCGTATTCTTTCACTTCCAATAACCTCTTGTGTCTTTGTGTCCTTATCGTTTTGCTTCTTGTGAAATGATTAAAAAAAGGAAAATTAGTTTGGCACACGGCCATAACAGACCGGAGCCTTAATGATTGTCATGGCAGCTGACTGCACTACATTAGCTTGTAAAATGAGCTTACTAAATATCATTCTCTGGAAGTCACCTCTGTAGCTATTTACTAAACTTAGACTAATTTGACAGAAGGTCACAATTTTGGGGCACCTAGTGTGGGTAGCAATATATTAGTGAGGACTTGTGGGACAAATTTGCTATGTATCACTTTCTCTGTGTATCAGTCACTTTCCCACCGCCGTAATATTCTGCAATATTATTGATCCTGACCTGGCATTTCGGCTTCAGCCACTTTCCCACCGTTGTCATGTAGCTTCCCTGTGCCTTTTCTAGAAATATGTTGATGGTAATTGTTCTGATGAACTTTCCTTTATGGTCCATAGACTTTATGAATTTAAGCGCAGCACTAGATTGGCGATCATCTTTTACGGTTGAAATGGTTAGATGCAACCGTAAGTTCTATGCTAACAGTTTCTTTTATCGCACTTTGTGTATGTGGAACCCTCTTCTTTGATCATCGAAAATTCAAATGCAATGTCAATCGTTATCTTCTGTTATCTTAATTTTGTTCTATTGTTCTTACTGTTTTTTTTCCTTATATTTTCTCACAGTCAGTAATCCCCCTGCATCTTAGTGGCTTTATTGTCTTGATTGGGGTGAAATGATTCAAAAATATATTTACAATGCTTTATTTTTTTTATCCTTGCCGCGTCATTAAAGGCCGTAGAATGTAAAATACCTGGACGTGGTGATCAAAAACAAAATCGAAAATGAAATGTAAGAAAACCGAGGGAAAAATTCATATTGGAAATGCGTCATGGAAGAAATTCTGGCAATGTTTCATTATCGTACGTTTTTCCATCTAAGGTGGAAAATAATTTTGCCCTTTCAAAACTGATGGGTCATCAGGAAAAAAAATCAAGCCGAGAAAATAAACCAATACTGAACATCGCTGCAAATGACAGAATGATAAGGAATGAAAATTATCGAAATTTACCTAAAACGGCCATTAAGCACCCACATAAAGGAAAATGAATCAATTAAGTGGTCAGAAAAAAAGAGGATTTGTCAGTGAGTTAAGAAAGAAAATAATGGTAGTAGTAATAATAATAAAAAGAAAGGCAAGAGATACATAGAGAGAGAGAGAGAGAGAGAGAGAGAGAGAGTAGGAGGGACAGAGAGGGGGATAGTGATAAGTTTGTGTTCAATGATCCCGCAGTAAATATTATACGAGTAAACGTAACAATAAGAATTTATCGGTACATGCCTTTTTTTTTTTAGATTATCGTAGCTAAACGATTTTCTCAGTCAGACTCGAAAACCGAACCACTTACTACAAAGTTTGATCTCTTGACACGAAGACATTGAACTTCAGGCATAGCGTGAGAGACGCGCACACAAGCACATATACATAGGCTCAAACCAGCTTGTTTCCCTGTTCAGGGATTCCGCCATTTTGCCTCCTCCTCAGATTCCTTCTCTTCCAGGTTCATGAACAAATTAATGAAGATTTCGTCAAATCTCATTTGCCCTCACATCATGTAAATACCGAGCAGTCGATGAATTAATTAGAATCTTGGTTTCATTTAACGATATAGGGAATCAGTAATTAATTAACCTTCCTTGAAGAAGGCTGTCATTTTCAGAATTGAACAATCAGCCATTCTGCGTTCAGAAAGGCACAATAAAATAAATTACGAATGTATATAATAGCGTTTTATTTCGAAAGTCAAATAGTAGAGAGCAATTACAAATCTGAAATTTCTAATTGCTTTATTTTATTTAAAAAAACAGCAAAGGGCTTCGAATTAAAAAGCAATTCTTTTATATTTTCTGCACAGAATGATATCTTAGACGAGCCGCAAGATTATTCTGTCGAAAGAACAACACTGAATTAATTAATGATTTTATCAAATTGACCGGTCGAATTGTATGTCTTCATAATATTGTTATCCAAGTGTGGGTTGACATCACTTCTAGCTTGGCAGAGATATAGTTCTTCACAATTTCCAGTCCTTTGTAGCTCTAAGTAAGGCTTGTCTTTTCTTTCTATAGCATTCGCCAAAGAAAAATACCTCAATATTTCAACAAACTACTTGGGTTTTGGTTAACTTTGAAAAGGCATTTAATTCGGTAAGTATACTCAGCAGTTATTAACTAATTATAAGAGCAAGGCATTAATTAAGCTTATATAAAAGTTATGCACAGTCATGTCAGATCTTATTATGCAACTTAATGTTTTTACGGTAAAACTGATATAGAAACTGATGTTGGTATAATTTCCAGGATATACATATATGTATTGCATAAATATATTTTGTGAATTTTAGTTTATAATATCTGATTATACAACTTATTTAATTGTGCTATGTTTTATTATGCAATTCGAAGATTGTCCATTATCTAGCAAATAAATATAGCCATTGTCATTGATTTTTTGATTTCAGCTCTATAAAGATTATCATGTGTTTCAAGAACGATATAACCGAAAAAAGAGATACAACATAACAGAAGCCACAACACTTGAGGATTTTCAACATCAGCAACAATTAAAATGGAATCATGTGACTAGAAAAGCGAATAATGACATAATGAAGATGTTGACTTTCTACACTACTGTAAACAAAAGGTTATCAAGGAAGACTTCATCAATAATAGAAAGAGCGATAACAGCGACTGGACTTGAGAAACCTATTTTCCTGAAAATAGGTTTCTTTTCCGAGAAAGATTTTTTGAACTTCAACCGACAGTAGTACAAGTTGTGAATGAAGGCCAAATGTTTCCTTATAAATGACGAATTTTATCATTACCATTGAGTGATGTGAACAGATATAAAATATTAAATAATAAATCGAAAACATAGAAAATATGAACAAAAAAGTGGATTTACGAACGTAATAAAATGTTTGAGAAAATTGGGCAATTCCAAGTGGTGTAATGGTTAACAAGCTAGTTTCGCTTGATCATTTACGACTGAATAGTGAATTCAATTCTCACTGGATGCACCATACTTTTGACCTTGTACCACATCTAAGTTACGTTTAGAAAACCACCATATGCAGAAAAATATGCAGATTATTAAAAGGTGAAGGCAACCAAACTAGCAGTTCAAAAAAACAGCACAAAAAGAAACTATTATGTTGGGTGAAGAAGCACTTTAGAACTGAATATTTTTTAACATTTCACCCCCCAAACAAAGCAATAATGCGCCCTGTGTCTTTTTTATAGTTTCATAAAACTTACCCCCATAATACCTAGACTTTATGAATTTAAGCAACCTCTCACCATTTTACAGTCGAAATGGCTAAATGTAATTGTAAGTTCTATACTAATAGTTTCTTTTTTTGCACTTCTCACTTGTGGAACTCTCTTCTGGCTTCTTGCTTTCCAGTGAAGTTTGATCTTCAAACATTTAAATGCAATGTCAATCATTATCTTCTGTCTTATTAATGCTTGACCTTGTATTGTTCTCTCTTTTTAATAGTGTTTTTCCTTCTTATTCTTTAACATTCATTAACCTCTTGCGTCTTTGTGGCTTTATTTCCTTACTATTAAATATTTAAAAAAGACAAACGCGAAAAAAGAATTTCGAAAGATATATTACTTATATATGGCAGTTTTAACACTTTGAATTGAAAATAAATAATGCAGATGAAAGATTTATTAAGGTATGTTTTTAAAAATTCTTAGGCAAATTAAATGTTACCGTTTATGTTGCAAACGTAATTTATTCGTAGTATATATTTTTATATATATTCATAGCAAATTCATAAGATAATGATATGGTGTCTTTTGTTCTACCGATGTAACTTAGTCACGCATTTATAAAAGATGAGTGAGACGAAGAGATACCATCTTCTCAACATTAAACATGTTTACTCCTATCACAAAGGAGATATTCAATCCATCTGCGATTTCTGATTATATTTTACAAATATCATAATCACTGGAGGAATTATAAGACAGAAAATTCCGAAAAAAGATTATAAAAATAAAAGAAGAAATGCAGGAATACATATAATTACGAAAAGTGATCACATTAAAAACCACGAAAGCGTATAACGATAGGGTTGAAAGTATTTAACAAAAATGAAACTGTAACAAAAAGCAAATTTGTCAATATGATTAAAACGTAAAGTGTTTTATGAATGTTTAATGCTAGCAACAAAAATCACTCGAAAATAAAGAAACGAACAAATATCAATAAAATGAAAATAAATCTAAGGGACGGGAAGAGGCCAACATGGATCAGAAAGCAGAGAAAATAAGTTATATCATGGAAGTGATTAAAGGACAAAAATTTAGAGTTTGGTTGGACAAAGAGAAAAAGAAACAATAACAGGTGGATCTAAAGGTTGCTTGATTCTGCCTAATAGGAATCAAACGCCGTGAGAAAAGAACAGATAGAAAATAGAGAGATGAAATACATGGTTTTGGCAACAATGAATCAGGGATGACCACAGTACCAATCGTCATAGAAAGATTTAAGAAATGTCTTATCAGTGATATATACATTAATCATTTCTTCCCACTCAAGACGATAATGTCACTGAGGCGTAATAGCTTATTGAGTGTGAAAGAATATAGATAAACGTTAGTGAAGAGAAAAACAATAAAAGAACAGGATTCAGGAAGACGGAAGATGGCGAATGATGTTGCATTTAAACTTTTGAAGATCTTATTTGACAGGGAAGCAAGGAACCAGAAGAAAGTTCCTCAAGCGAGAAGTACGAGAAAATAAACTATTAGAATAGAACTGACGGTTCTATTTAGCTATTTCAACAGTAAAATGATGAGACTTACTTGCCAGTCTAGAACTGCGTCAAAATTCAAGCGGTCGAGGTTCCAAGGTGGGAAGCTCATTAGAACAATTGCCATGACAATATTTCTATATAGAAAAGACAGAGGGAAGCCGTGTCACAGCGATGAGAAAGTGATTGAAGTCGAGATGCCAGGCCAGGACCGATAGAATGTTAGATCCTTCTTTGGATTTTATCAAGAATCTCGAGATGCATAGCAAAAGCACCAGACCAGATGTGGCAGCAATATTCAGTGTACGGACGAATGGTAGATTTATAAACGTGCAAGAAAAACTGTCTGGCATAGCACAGTGAACTAACATTCATATCAGTAGACCTAGCAATTGTTTCAATATAATCATTCCATTTAATGTAAGTGGAAAACGAAAGACAGGGGATGCGCAATGAGTTGCTCTCCTGAGGTTAGCATCAGCCATGCTGATGGAAGGCAAAAATAGTTTTCTAAGACGACTAAAAGCAGTTTCCTTTTGGAGACGTTAAAGTTTACAAGCCATTTCTTGCTCCAGCTAACTACAGATTGAAGGTCATTTTGGAGATCGACTGCCAGTATTAGTTTATTAGACCTAATATCGGACTTGCTATTAAGACAGGATTAAATAGCTGTGTCATTAGCACAAATAGCGGGTTGGGAACATGACATCGGCGGGAAGGTCGTTGATAAAGATGAGAAAGAAATTAGGTGTAAGGATAGAGCCCCAGAAAGAAATTAGGTGTAAGGATAGAGCGCCCCAGGAGCCATTGACATTAATGGATCGAGAAGAGTGGTCGTCCAACTTGACTTTCATTGCACGATTTGTGAAGAAGGATTGGATCAATTAAAGATGGCATCCGGAGACACAATAGCCATTCGGCTCGTGAAGAATTTCAACATGCGAAACCATGTCAAAAGCCTTCGCCATTCTTATCTAAAGTGTCTTAATACAAACTGTTAACACATCGTCAATTGAGCTATAGATGCGAAAGGCATATTATTTGTCTGAAATAAGGCTATGTGAATATAAGTCCATGGTTTCGGCTATCATTGCTAAACTAGATCCCCACATGAAGAGAGGAGGGAGTAACGATTTACTCTTGTTGAAGGCACACGCTTACAGAGCCACCGGTAGGGTTAGTAAAATCCTACGTTTAGAGAAAAACTCATATCAGAGCACTGGGACACTGGGACCTCTGAGAGTTAATCAAATAATAAAAAAATAAATAAATAAAGAAAACAAGAAGAGAAAAAAGAAAGAGGAAAAAGAAAGAGGAAAGAGAAAGAGGAAAAAGAAAGAGGAAAGAGAAAGAGGAAAGAGAAAGAGGAAAAAGAAAGAGGAAAGAGAAAGAGGAAAGAGAAAGAGGAAAGAGAAAGAGGAAAGAGAAAGAGGAAAAAGAAAGAGGAAAGAGACTACTAAGAGGATGATAATTGTAGAAATTCTCAGGAAAGTGGATTGAAAAGTTGAGAAGAAAATTAAAAACGAAATGCGTTGAAAAATCATGTTTCAAATTAATAGTCAGCTATATGGCAACCACGGTGATGCGGGATTACATTATTGGTTGCTGTTGACCAGGATCGACCCAGGGCTACACACCATAGTTCCAGTAATACTATAACTACTCTATATTGTCATCAAATATTTGATCTATCTTAGATGGAAAACAGTTACATATGAATGGTTGCTTTTGTTCTCATTGTTGAGTCTTGACTAGATTTGCTTTATACTAATGGAAACCAGACACTTATACGTTACCTGTGTACTGCTTTAAGATTGCAGGACTAACTAATCGAGACACCGATAACTGATATATTAATTGTCTAGTATGCTTTCTGGATTCTGGTTGGACACCTTATCTGCTATGACATTTTATCGTATAATTATAGAAGAATTGACACTCTTTAACATGCAGTCGTTACAATTACGATTTATTATATTAATAAACGTTATTCTTATCTTTGTTGGTGAAATAAGCATTTAATAAACGTTACTTTGATTAGTACAGGAGCCCGAATATAGGGCATCCAGCGTGGATCAAACTCACTCTAAAGTGTTAACGGCCTGCTAAGACTAGCTTCTCAGCCATTGCCACACGCTTTCGTTGGCGAAAAAGATAATTGAAATAGAAGAGTGGGAGAAAAAAAAGAGTGTCTTTTATGGCTTAGGTAAGAGATGAAAGGTACTTACAAGTATTCTTGTAGATTATCGGAAATTCTTTGAAGCATATATTCAATATCATAGCAAGAAACAAAGTCTGTGAACGAGACAAAACAGACTGGATAATGGAACGGCGCTTCTTGGGAAGAAATGAAAAAAAATAAAACACGAAAAGCAAATCTAGGGAAAGAGAAAGAAGTGAAAGAGGAAGTCTGTTCGAGCGATGATGATGATGAAAAGGACAAGTCTGTGCAAATAAACACTTGGAATTTAGAACTATATTGGAATTAAATTTGGGAATTTCTTTTTGAATTTCTTCGATGAGGAGTTATCATTATCTACATTTGGACTATTATCTTCAGCTTTGTTTCAATTATCATAACGTTTCAGTCGTTGTGACACTTGGCCTTCTTCAGGTGTTTGTCGATCCAAGTAACTTTCAGGAAATTTCGAACTGAAGCCTTTATTTAATCTATGGGATTAGATTGTTCTCGTCCTACTGTCCATATCTAGGGCTATGTCTTATTTAATAGATAAATAAATCAGATATAACCCTAGACATGGACAGTACACCGAATACACCCAATAGATTAAATATTGTATAGTAATACACTTTAGGTTACTTGGATCAACAAGCACCTGGAAAATCCCGGAGAATACATCGACCGAAATGTTGTGATAATAACAATAAAGATAAGGACAATAGACCGAATGAAAATAATTTTTTTTTCTAATTTTCACTTGTCTTTGTCATCGTTTCATTTAAGATTTTGTTATGAGATGCCATTGTTATTAATATGGGAGATTTGGTCTCGTGTTCTTATTAAAACGAACAATTATAATATTGCATACTGTCATGCTTTTAACTAAAATAAAACAGAATTATTACTTTTCTGGAGCACATTCTTAAATGAGGTTCGCTTCCATTCCTTTTGTCAATTTGTCTTTAGGAATTTTTTTTTATTTTACATATTCTAGTGGGTTTTTATATTTGCCATAATAAGATTTGCAAGATTGTGTTGTGCTAAACTTTTAAGTAGAAACAGTTTGTCTTGAAAATCAGCACGTTTGACAGTTGACTACTTATGTTGATAGGATCTCTCTCTCTCTTTATCTATCTATCTATCTATCTATCTATCTATCTATCTATCTATCTATCTATCTATCTATCTATCTATTCCGGTTTGTTCACGACCCAGTTTAGTTTTCGTTCTGTTAGGGGATGCAAAAATGGCATATATGTTGTCAAATAACTCCAAGAAATTGCTTACCTCTCTAATAGGAAACTATATACCTGCTTTGTCGACATCAAAGCAGCATATGACCAAAAATCAATAGAGACTTCCTCGACTCATCCAAACTCCGAATCCACTGAATGCATCGATCTAATAATAGAGGAATTGTATCGCTCTACAGAATCAAACTTGTCAGGTGAGGACCCCAATGCGGAAATATTTCAAACCTCATCAGCAGAAATAGGACAAGTAGCAAATGAGGGTCCCAGTCTCTTCCCAGACCATGCCCTGCAAATTGACAAAAACAGATGTGAAGAGATGGGCACAGGCCATCCTAGCATTCCATACTACATCCCAAACTTGTCTAAAAATAAATGACAACGATCCTGCTTCCCCCTCCCTGATGATGAGAGGGGGGGCTATGCTGCTGATGACATAGATGTTCATAGTTGGGAGAAGAACAATCTTGAACAGAAAATCCAAATTCTCGATCAAGTGTTCTAAGAAATGTGACTCAAGATAATAAAAGAGAAACTATGAAAGCAGCGATGGTACATACCCTGAATCCATTATAAAAATTCAGGATGTAGAATTAGTAAATACTAAACATTTCAGATGAGTTGGCGTATGGATCAGTTATAAAAAAATTGGAGAAAAGGAAATCAAACATAGAATAGAGGCTGCGCCAGAGAGAGTTTCGTTCTACTCCGCAAATTGCTACGAAACGAAAACGTCAAGCTGAAAACTTGAGTCATGTTCTTAAATAGCCTCGTGTATGTCATGCAATGCGCTAAACTAGTTCAGAAATACCAAAACTGTCAGACGTAGACAACCGATTTCTAAGATCAATTATGAAAAAAAGGTTTTGGACGAGTGAAACTTGAGAGTTTTGGAAAAGATCATCCGTCTTTGAACATTGTAGACTGGTGCTACAGATTCATAAACAAAAACCCTGTACCAAATACCCACATCATTTGAGCACTATCAACAACATCAACAACTAAAATGCATACCACATGGAACTCGAAGAGAAAAATATTACATAATCAAGATGTTAACATTCCACAATAAAATGAAACTCCCATCAATACTGGAAAAAGCGATAACTTGATAAACTTCTGTTGCTTCAAGTCTCTTCTTCATCTGTGACTAGATTGCCCAGCATTCTCTGTTATATCGGAGGACTGATATTATATACATCTTTCTTAGTTTCTAACGAAAATCTTCTGTTTCTTTGCTTAGCTTTTGGAAGGCATCTTTCACTATCCCACTGCCCCTTCGGATTTCAGTCCTGCACTTTCCATTCTCTGTTAAAATGCTTCCCAGATATTTAAATGATTGTACTTATTTCAGTGTCTCTAATTTGTATTTTACATATTGGGCTCTTCCTTTTGCTGACAACCATGCATTCTATCTTCTTGCAATTGGTGTTGAGTCCTGTTTTTTCATTTTTCTTCATTAACTTCTGTATGAGTTCTTGTAGTTTTCTTTCTATGTTTGCCATCAACACTGTGGTAAATACATATCTTATGTTGTTAAGATTGTGGCTACCAATAATGAATTTTGGTAGTGCTTTTAATTCTGTCAGAATCACTTCACTGTAGAGGTTGAATAAGTCCGGTGAGCAGACACATTCTTGTCTTACACCCATTTTTATTTTTATATATTTACTGAACTCATTTTCTATCCGTATGCAGTCTGTTCATATCTATCTATCTATCTATCTATCTATCTATCTATCTATCTATCTATCTATCTATCTATCTATCTATCTATCTATCTGTTCATATTCGAATATATATTTATCTGCCTGCGTATGAATGTATGTATCTGCGTCTATTTAGACGAGACAGCATTTTCTTGTTATGTCCACACTTAGGAACGTCATGACGTATTTTCAACAGCTTCGTGTCTGTTTGACTTGCTTGACAGTGATTCTGTTGATCATTCTGCTTGTCACAGAGTTCCGCTCCGCCGGAACGGAACGAAGGAAAAAGATAAGAATGAAAAAAAAAAAAAAAACTTTCGGCAACAATAAATGGAAAAATAAAAAAGGTGACGAAAAGTGAATAGGATTTTTTCTTGGCTCATAAATATGTCGAAGTCAAGATTTTCGCTTAATCTGTATTTTCTTTAGGAAACTCATTAACGCAGGAAAAGGTCGAGGAAAGATCAAGGAGAAAGAGACAAAAAAATAAAAGAAAAAAGAAAAGAAAGATTGAAAAAAGAAAGAAAGAAAGAAATGGTAAATGAAGAACGGCAAAAAGGTGAACAGAAAAAGTGTAAACACAGAAAAGATTATATTAGAAAGAATGATGGAAGGAAAAACGAACGAACGAAAGGAAAGAAAGAAAGAAACAAAGATAATAGATTCAATTATAAGCATTATAAGAAAGATTATAAAAGAATAAATATAGAGAAAAAGAAAAACTATCGAAAAGTTAGGAAAATATTTCTCAAGAAAGAAAGGAAAAGAAAGAAAAGAACACGAAAAAAGAAGGAAAAAATAATGACGAAGTAAAATCTAAGAAACAGGAGAAGTTGAATGAAAAGGACGAAAAAGAATTGATGTTTGGTCGAGTGCGAAATATGCTTTCAATATTGGTAAAAAGTCGAAGCCAAAATAAAGAAAACAGATTTCAGAAAAAAAAGGAAGAGACTAGATTTATGAACGACCGTAGGAATGGAGAGCACGAATGAAGTGCAATTAATTTTCATTTTTCTTCTTTTCCAGCTATCTCAGTTTGTTCATGTTTCTATTTCAATCTGTACTCGGTAAATATCGCAGTCTATGTATGCATTTATGTATGTATGCATGTATGTATGTCTGCATTTATGTACCTATGTATACGCCTGTTCATATCTATCTATCTATCTATCTATCTATCTATCTATCTATCTATCTATCTATCTATCTATCGTTAGTACATACACTGGCACAAATCGTTAGTATGCTCACTTCATAGGTCAATTATCACTGAGTTCTATATAATTTTAGCCTCATGCCAGACTATACTAATTCTAGTAAATTTAATAAGGCACGTACTCTGGCATTATAATTAAATTGCTAGTCTTACAGACAGATTTGCACCAGCCTCGTGGTCGATGTGCTTTTCCTACTGGCATCATTGGCCAATTTTTGAGTTTAAATAAAAAGCCTGAATCTCGAATGTTGATTCTCAAGGCAATGCGGTCTTATCTACATTTCTATCTAGATTGTTCTATACCGTACTTACTAAGCAAACCTTAGTAATTGGCAAGAATAAACTTTAGTCCATCTGGCATTCATCATCATCATCATCATCATCATCATCATCACTGCCATGACTAGGTGTGGTCGTAGGGCCGCTGGACAGCTGGGAACCTGACCAGTTCCCTCCACATATCCGTGTTGAAAGCCGAAGAGATATTCATTCATGCGTAACAAGTCTTGGGCAAGTAGACCTGGCGGAGCTCATCCCTCTCCGGGTCAAACCATGGCCGTTGTCTTCCAACTTAGACTTGGTCAGGGACACATGGCCATTGATTCTAACGGGGAAACTCCTCCGCCTTACTGTTGACCTCTCCCCAGGAAGCCGGCGGTTTGCTCCATTTGATCGGTGCATCTGTATCATTATTCTGCTCGTTTGCATGTCCGACTCGAATGGTATTCTAATTAGGATCAAAATGAAATGCGCCTATTCTTGATCCCCGTTAAATCCAGTTACTAAATTATAATTCCCCCGTCAAGTCGTCTAGGTTTTAGGACCAAGGCAGGAAATGACGCATACACAATCTGAAAATTTAAGAATAAATTAGTTTATTTGAATTTCTATGTCGTGGTGCTGATATTATTATGCATTAATTAATTTTGACTAGTCTCTTTGACTTTATTGTTTTTATTTCAGCCACTGTATTTGGTGGCCTCCCTCAGATACTTTTTGGATTCGGTAATATCTTGGAAATATTAAACCTTTTATTCAATCTTCTGGAATATGTCGCCTCATGTTTTTTCCCCCTCTGACGTTCAGTGTTCTTCTGAGGAGATTTCATAATTTATCAATTCTTCCCTATGATTTTCTTTTCTCCGATTGGGTCTATTTCCCATGGGGCATGAGTTTTTGTATAAAACCAATTTTGGAAACCCAACTGGTTAAGTGGAACGCTTGGGTTCAATCCTTGGATTAAATAGTGCAGAAATATACATTGAGTCACTGAAAGAAACATCACGGGAGTTCAATACTTTTATATTTTATTTCATATAGAATATATACTCTGTAAATAATACAATTATTTTCATCTGACCCGGTGTAGCGTTAACATCGTGAAACGTTTTGTTGGTCATCAATAGGTGTCGTAATTTATTTCTTATTGATAATATTTTACTGTATATAAAAAGCAGGCTTCATTTACTTTCCCATCACTGTAATGTTGCCTCTCTGTGTCTTTTCTATAAATATTTTCATGATAATCATTTGGATGAACTCTTCACTATGGTAGCTAGACTTTCTTTTTAAAGATTTAAGCGCCGTACTAGATTGGCGTCGAGATCTAACCAATTCACAGTTGAGCTGGTTAGATGAAGCCGTAAGTTCTAGGTAAACAGTTTCTTTTCTCGCACTTCTCGATTGTTGAACTCCTTTCCGACTCTATGCTTTCGAGCCAACTTTAATCTGCGAAAATGAAATGCAATGTCAATCGCTATCTAGTGTCCTCCTGATTATTCTCTTTTCTTCTCGCCCATTATTAATGCTCCTGTTCCTAATTTTCCCCACCCTGTAACCACTTGTGTCTTAATGGCTTTACTGTCTTGCGTGGGTTGATACCGACTAAAAGAAACTCTCTCCGACATTGTAGACGAGGGTGTATGTTCCACGTTTGGATGCGAGCTCCGAAATCGCACACACGCTTACACAGGCCGATGGGAATTGACGAAGCCAGGAGTTGAATAATGCATAATGTTAAACATGAGAGCTTAAATCTCGCGTTAGCATTAACCGGCACTTTGAAGAAACTAAACATCTTTGCCATAAGTGTGTTATTTTTTCGCTGATCTTTGGAGACGTTCCGGACACGCTTCGCCTGATACAAATGGCCATTGATGGAACTTAACTTCTGCTGAAAATAGTTACATGTTTTTTACTAGCGACATTAAACCAACTCAGGTTTTTGAATGCTGAGTTTCAATACAGCTTGACACTTTTATACTTGGAAGATTAGCGCAATACATTCATCCGGTATCACGTTAGCAAACCTTGATAAATAAATTGATAGGTAAAGTGTAGTTTTCTTTTTTTGTGCCGTATTACTTCAGAACGTAAGTGATCATGGCTTTCCACAACTTCCTATGTTTCGCAATATTGTTTTTTACTATCAATATGTTCTGTGAGTGTCAAATTAGCCAAACCCCGCTTTCTTGAATATGTGCCCAAGAAACTGTCCCCTGTCTTTGTCTATTGTTTCCTGTATAATACACTAAATCTCACTAGTCCTAATTAAGTTAATTCTCAGGGGGAAAAGATACGAAGAATATGAGTTAATTCTTATTATCTCAACTCTCCGACGATAATCAAATATTGCAGTACATTGGGCATCATCATCCTGGACATGTTTTATAGCAACTAAAATGGTCTTCATTCTTTTTTGCACAAAGCTCTACCCTAAAATAATGAGAAAAATCACTTACTGTAAAATATCTGACACAAAGATTTAGATACCTTACTTTTGTTTTCATTCATACCTGACTAGGGTAGAATCCTTTAACTTGGGTCTGCCTCCTACGTAGGGTTAGGGTTACCGAAAATGCATGATTTTTAACTTCTTCCAAAAATCACCTACTTTTTGCGTAAAAGAAACTGCTCATAAAAACTTGCTCTATACACAAGATATGTATGTAGAGATGTCTTTACTGTACGTAGCTATGTGTTAATTTCCTATGAAAGATTGTGTGAAATGTACATTTGAAAGGAGTGCTTTACTTATTGGTTTAATAGAATTACTAAGTGTACCATTGTGTTGATACGATTATGCTATACTATGATATATACTGAACCCCAGAGGAGAATGAGACACATCTAAGGGAGAGAGAGAGAGAGAGAGAGAGAGAGAGAGAGAGAGAGAGAGAGAGAGAGAGAGAGAGAGAGAGATTGATTATTTTCGTCAATTATTTTAATTGCAGGAGCAATACCGGCGCGTAATAAAGGTGCTTTGATCGTGTGTGTCGTCTAGGGTACTATACTACACAAAGAAGAATGACATAATAGACAATGGAAATATGGCGTGATTAAAATGAAAAAGAGCAGTTATTTGCTTTTTTACCTCAAGCAATATACAGAAATTACTAGCGAGTTCGTTACGGGATTCTACTGTATATGTAGCAGTTGGTACTGCATTGTAGTTGTAAAGAAAGACCACGTGAGGAAAATATACACCTGTATGCGCTTTAATTAGTAGTTTTAATCGCGTAGTGGTCTCGGCTGCTACATCTAGTAACTTCGGAATCCTGGCGCCTCTGTGACTTGTCTTCAATCGTCGGCATCAGGCTTCAGTGGGTAGATGTCTTCAGCAAATACACGGCCAAAATGGGCGACGGACAAGTAAGTAACCATGTTACCTTAGGATGTGCTACTGATGTCGGTTTATATAGCATTTGGAATGGCTCAAATACAAACTGTTGAAACTGTGTTAATCTTGTCTGATTGGTGAGAAAATATTTTTATGACATTTTCTTTTGTTTCAGAAGTGGATGCGCGGAGCCTGCCTACAATTAATCAACTTTGTCATTTGAACAGTGGCTGTTGAGGTGAACACTTCCGTTTTCGTTGAAGAGAGTGAGTTCCGTGAAGGCTACGACACTCTTATTAACTTCTTTGGTAAATGTCTCAAAAGGCTTGTCAGATTTTCTCACGTCAAATATAGATTTCAGGACAAAATATTTAGCCTTTATCAGGAGTAGTGACCTTCTGGCCTTGGGTTTAGTTTAGGGATGGACAGATTGGTGTCAACCATATTGTCTACGCATTATTCTTATACAACACTTCATCTCTAGGATTAATTAATTGATTGCTTGATTTTTATTTTTAATCAACTTTTCTTGCATGGAGTATTGCTGCCATATATGGTCTGGAGCCCCTGCTGTTTGCCTCAGGGTTCTTGATAAGATCCAGAGACGGATATGCAATGTAATTGGCCCTGATCTGTCATCTCGTCTGCAGTCGCTCTCTCAGAGACGCGACGTTGCCTCGCTCTGTCTTTTTTACAAATACTTTCACGGTAATTGCTCCGAGGAGCTGCTTTCGCTGGTCCCTAGGCCTGATGAATTTAAACGTCCTACGAGGCTGGCATCCCGTTCCCACCCCTTCACCGTTGAAACTTAGATGTAGACGTCTCTTCTACTCCAATAGCTTCATGTCTCGCACATCTCGCCTGTGGAACTCCCTTCCTTATTCCTGTTTCCCTGACAAATACAATCTCCAACTATTTAAGTGTAACGTCAATCGACATCTCCAGTTGCCTTGATCTATCCACTTCCCTTCTCCACATCCTTTCATCTTTCATTCCTATCTGCTCTCGCTCCAAATCTTCTGTAACCCCCTTGCCTTGATCAATCCACTATCTTTCTCCACATCCTCTCCTTTACCACTCCTATCTGCTCTTCCTCCAAACCTTCTGTAACCTCTTGCGTGCTAGTGGCCTCCGGTCTTGCTTGGGGTGATAAGCTTAAAAAAAAAAAAAGCAAGAAAATATTTTGGTATTGTAAGAATTTTTTGAAGATAATAATGATTTACCCTATACAAGTCCTACTAATTAACTCATAGCTAGGGGTGGATGTGGATTCATACCGTTCCCAAGGATATTTGCGGATAAGTGAATATAATGAACCCGACTGGAATTGGAACACAACTCTCCAATTTTCAATTCCAAGCCATTATCCATTACACCATCAGTACATCCAAGCCTACACCTAGTATTTCCAAGCGGTCATCTTTCTTGGAACTAACCAGGTTGGACGTTGCTTAACTTCGATGATCGTACGAGAAACAATGTTTCAACGTGATATGGCCGTAAGAACTCTGATGGCTGGAACAAGAGCAGTCTTCTGTTGGACCCGAGGAGGTGCTGTGATTTGGTTAGGATTAGAATAGGTGCCCAATTGCAAGGAAATTGCTGACTGGCCTTTACTAAATCAAATGATACTTGGGATCATAAGAATGAGTTTAGATTCTATGAAAATACTGTGGAAGGCTCGAGAACGCACCGACCAAAATAGTAAAGATGAAAGTACTAACCTAAATAATTCATGAAATGAGGATAATTAGTTAATGATTAGTTTTCCTCTCATCAGTGAACAATGAAAACTGAGAAACAAAACAGCTTGTTTGGCAAATTCTGAATGTAAACAAATCACAAAAAATTTCATCAACAATTTTGTCCGATTAACATTTTTTGATTAATTAAATGAAGCCGATTAAAAAAATTGAAATGTATAAAAATATACAAATTGAATTATTAATCAGGCAAAAGCACGATTCCAGCAGGAAGGAGACGGACTTTTTTATTTTATCCTACATGGAATTCTATACTTGTTAATTCGTTTTTTGTTTTTTTCTGTAATTCTCATGGTGTTTGAAGATCTCATGAGTGGATTTTCTGTTTTCGTTTTAACGGATTCACTTTTTGTCACATTCGATATTTGTCGTGAGGAAAAAAAATGAAGAGAAACCTTAAAATAGTCAATCTTTGAAAATTTACGATCGAAACCATTTCTCTGGGGTTAATTAATTTCCGTAAAGAAATACTGATTGATTTTAATCGGAAAGAAAGAAAGAAAGAAAGAAAGAAAAGTTTACGTAAACAAAAAATAGTTGTAATTGTCAATGACCAGACTTCATCTTAAAAATTAGGACAACTTAATATTTGTGACAGTTTTCATTTATATATTCAATACTAGATCACCCGTCGATTTCCTTTTAAAAGTACCAAAATGATGCGGTAACAATATTATCAATTGTATTATTAATTACACATATTTTAATTTGTATTTTCGATACAAATTATTGTAATAATTATTATTACTCACATTATACAATATTACATAGATAAAACGCAATAAGAAATTAATAAGAAAAAGTTTACATTTTTTTAGAATGGAAATTTGTTGTGAGACCAATACTTTCCTACATCATGGACTCTCCCAGTACTATATTATTATGTGAATGGTAGTATCAGGGGAGGAGTAGCACCAGTAATGCGCAGCCGCGTACGATACCAATATCGGACACCACTGGATAGTAAGCTCTGCTTACTCTTACACTATTCTTTGTAACTTTTCTGTTTAATATATCTTTCTTACCTCTAACCCGTGTTCAGTGTTTTCCTTCCGTGGTCCCTACTTCGGGTCCACATCACAATTCGAACTGATATCACAATAAAGGCATTTCCATTCGAGTAATAGTAGCCCCGGGGGTGACAATTTATACAAATTTTAGTATTTAAAATTCAAAGGTCAATCCCCCGTCCAAAAATTCAAACTGCAATCGTCTACTTAAGGAAAGTCATATTTATTGAAAGAACATAAAATATTGATGCCTCCTTTTTGTGCAAGTAGGTTTCTTTAATTTCTAGGTAATTCTTTCAAAACAATAAGTATATTTTTTACTATAAACACTTATTTCTTCCTCACATTTCTTTCAAAATACATAAGAGCAGCAAACCAGCGTGCATCTATTTATTTTTACCATCAAGTCATGTGACATAATTTCCCAGCCATACCAATTATGGTTTACAATGACACAACCATATAACCTCTCCACCTATCAAATAGTTGCCAAACATCTGAGATATTTGTTTATAAAACAAGTTCTAATGTAGTGTAGGGAATTGTACAAATATATGTTGCGTTATATATATTTAATTTTATTTAATAATGTTTTATGAATCTTTATTATTTTTCACAAACATAATAGTTGGAATATAATATGCGAGTGTTTGTTTGTATACGTGGATTGATATAAGAATATGCATTGAAAATAAATACTGAATTTCCTATTAAAGAACCCCTTGTTTAAATTTAATGAAATTTAGCACTGGACTCGGTCGGTAGCGGTTGAAGGTATAATATGCTTCTAAATTGGTTGGGGTATTATGAATCGTTTAAGCTGTATTTTGGAAACAAACATAGATACATACAAAATTACAGTTTTAGCATTATATAGATATTTTCAGGTTATTCATATTCTAATGAAAGCAGACTGGCGTCGAAGCCATAAATGGTATTCAAATATGGATAAGAAGCGTTATCTGATCTCTCACCAGATCAGAGTTTTTATTATTTTTTAAATTACCTTCTCGTGGCAGAACAACCAGCTTCACTTATGGATTCTATGTTGCAAAAGCAGAATATGTGGGGTACTCAGTTTTAAGTCATATATATTTTTAAATTGACAAAATGGAGGCAACTAATATTCCTGAGTTGACGGTATAGATTAGGGAAGTATGAGTGCCGTAATGACCAACTATACAAAAATATGATTCGGTAAACTTTCATCTACCTTCAGTTTGCGTTAACTTCGCATTAACGCTTTTGAAAATTAAACCGAAACATTCGAAAATCTGCATTATCAAACAGAGAAATGCCTTTAGAAACAAATAAAAGAGCGCTGGACGGTTATGTAATATCAATCTTCCTATATGCCGACGAATACTGGTCAGAGATAAAGAGAAGATGGGAAACAACAGATGCTGCTGAGAATACCATGAACTGAACATGTGAACAACGAGGAAGTTTTAAGAAAAATGGAAGCAAAAAAGGACACTTATATCTAGAATCAGAAAGAGACAGTTGCAATTTCTAGGGCATATAAGGAAGAAAGGAGGCTTAGAAAATTTGACACTCATATGACATATTGAAGTCAAGACAGACATAATGTAAGTAGTAAGTAACAAACTTGTGTGTACACCAGTGGAAATTATGTAATTTGCAGTAATTTTATAATTTCACTGCCTTAATGAGAATCACTTATTTTCGATGTCATAAACAGGTTGCTTAATCACAAAATCTTCTTTGTTGCGCGTTTTAATGTTCAAATTTTAGATGAGTGACAGATCAACTGGCTGGATCTGAATCTATGTAAACAATAGTTAACCATTCAATATTTTTTAATCTGTGTTACGCTGACGAAGAATATATACTATTTGTGTAACTGTTTCTGGATTTGTATTTGTGCGCGAGTGCGAGAATCGATTGTAATATACTTTTGTTTGCCATCGGTATCCCTTTTTCTCGACTTCTGCACATCTATAGAATATAATTAATACCATTAGATAAGGAACATATTGTAGCTAAATGAATCTCCTATACGAGATGTTCGTCGTCTTAAGTCAATGATCTGCATGGAGGAGTGCGAAAATTACACGTGCACTGGATTCTGTATCGGCTGATACTGAGCAGAAAGTGAAAAGAAGGCGAAAGGCGGATAAGTTGAACGAGAAAATAGAGAATCCGGAAGTAATCATTCTGACAATTCTTTGGAAGAATACTCTTGAAAGAGTAAACAAACTAAGGAAAGGTCCCGCAGTTGAAAGATGCGGATAATTGTTACCATGAATTTTGTTTTGAGTTTCGAAAAACGATATCTTCCGTAAATTAGAGAGAAATGTAGTGAATATGAAGCAAAGGCCAGGAATGGTTGTCAAGGTTTGGATTGCAGCTTTGTGAAGAAACGGCAATGAAATCGAAATAGACGACTTATTGTTTCAGATGAATAAAAGGAAAAGATAGTTGTAAACAACTGAAAAGTTAATTTCTTTGAACGTTTACAAAACGTGCAGACGTTTCTTCCTAAACTGAAAAGCATGCTTTCCTTCTTCAGTCATTTGAAGACAATTGTTTCCGTGGTTGAAAGTTACTAACCGTCACATGAAAGAGGTTTCGAAATAGTTAAAGATACAATAGATTGTTTGTGAGTCAGGAAGTGAACACAAGACGAGAGGCAAAAGGGTTGACTGGGGAAATGAGCAACATGGAAACTGTCTTTATGATAATTCTTTGGAACAGCATTCCCGGAAGTCAGGTCCTTTAAAGAAGAGTCGTGCACATACCTGTTGCTAGGAATTTTCTCGAGTTTCTAAAAACGTATCTTCAGGAAATTAGAGACCAATTTAATTAATATAAACTGGAGGGTAGGATTAGAGGCCCAGGCTCCGGTTATATTTTGATGTGAAGAAACGGAAAAGAATGTGACATTTACATCTTCTACTCTTGGATGTGTCAAGTGAAGAGATACTTGTAAAGAAAACTGAAAAGTTCAAGGCTTATGGTCACATTACATTGAGACACCTGATCACTAAAGTTAAGCAACGTTTAACCTGGTCATTACCTAGATGGGGGACTACTCTGAAATACCAGGTGAAGGTGGTGTAATGGATAACGGCTCAGAATGAAAAATGAGAGTTCGAATTCCAGTCGGATTCAATACAATCATTTAAGCGCTAATATCCTTGGGAAACGTATGAATCCTCTCTTCCCCTTCATACTATGGGTTAAATAGTAAGAGGTGTATCAAAAAATCACTATTACCTAAAAAAAATCTTATAATAAAAAAATATGTTTAGCTTTTAAATTACCTTTAAAAGGTTGGTAAGCAGTAAAAAACAAATCAAGCAATCAAATGATATGTTCGGCGTGGAAACATTTTGGTGCTATTACACATTTTCACCCCCAATCAATGGTGCAATTATAAATTGTGTCGCAGTGCACTGGATTAGCCAACAAACTGTGATTTGATGAATTGTTTATATGAAATAAAAAATTCAAAGACTTAAACTTTTATCGTTTTTTATATTAAATTGCCTCGGATTGATATCCTGCTGAGTATTATTGGTTCTTGAATTTGTATTGCATTGAAAACACTTTTATTCATGTTGATATTCTTGATTAAAAACATAATAGTTCCAGACGTTCAATTTAAATGTCATAATACATAATTTGATGTACAGGAATAAATATACGGTTTTTGGAGTTGGGAGTGAAAAATTATAATCGCGCCCTAACTTTCTCTGTTCTCAACTCTCTGAAAAGTTGAAGAAGCTAATTTATGTATTGGAAATCTGTTTTCTTGTTTCAGTCAATTGAATACAATTGGTTCTGATCTGACAAACAAAAAGTATGAACATTCGGATTAAGTGAATCCCCAAAATATGATTACGGTGACTCAAGTGAAAACATTTGAAACTGCATGGTTATTGATGAAAATTTCGAGTCACTCCATGCGTTGTACAAATAGCATCTGACAACTCTGTTGAAGAGTACGTTGTCTCAAGATGAAACTGCAAACATAGCGTTCATAAGCATGGTGAAGACCAACGTTCGTTTTCAAAATTTGCAATTAATCAGCTTCGTTGCAAAAATGGGCAGAAGTGTGTGAATTGATTTACACTCATGTGAATAGAAAATGACGTCTTAACACCATTGATTTTAAGTCAATTATAAATCAATTTTCAGCCAAAAAATCTCGTAGCCGTTTATGTTGATTAATAATTGATAATTCATACTTTTTCCTTTTCGACGGTGTACCAATTTGTTAAACTATTTATGCTTGTCAATATATTGTTCAATGTTTTGTCTTGATCAATTCCTATTTTACACAATGTTATTGCGTATGATGAAACAAGGATTTTGTTTGAAAGTACCAATGTATCTATAGGTTTAATTTTATTGACTGTTTACAATGTTTATCCTTGTAGTCAGACTCCAATGCAGTGTTTTGTCAGGAGCCTAAAATACTGCTACGTCGCTCCTGGTTTTCGCCCTGTAGAATTAGTCGGACTTGGGTGTTGTTCTAACATCCAGGAGCCTAAAAAAATTCACAATTACTACCAACAATGACTTTTGTACTCAAGAGATAGAAACAAAATAATTTTCTCAATTTTCACGCGTGCGACACTGGGGCACAATTTGCTTTTGGGCAGTTAAATTTTGTACGTGAAATTTGTTTTAATATTGTACATCTGACATACTTTGTATTTTTCAGTCAGACATTTTTTGTACTAAATTTTACTCAATACAAGCCTCGATAGCCATCCAAGTTAGAGAGGGTTATGGTCAAAATGATAATGATAATGAGGTGTGTGATATAAATGGAAGAAAAAATGGTAGATAGTTAAAATTCTGAAAATAAATAGGATATAAAAAGATTGACGCCTGATTTGAAGACGTGTTCAGCGAAGTAACCACACGAAAATATGTCTCACTAAGTGGCAGTTCTTGGGGAAAACATTTCTGAGAGGAACTTTCTTTTTATAATTGGAATGTGTAGGAAATGAGGCTGATTCGGCTCCGTGGAAGTGGCATAATGTACGCAAAGGTCTGAACTGGTGGAACTAAAAAATGGAACACACCTAAACATTTCCTATGGAAACAGTGCCAGAGTAGCCAGAGGTATGCAACGTAGCGGCTGTGGGAAAGAGATTGCAGAGTGGAAAATGTTATCACCCACAAAACCACACACAAACATATAATGTTTGGTTTGCTTTTAAGTTTTGTTTCTGCCTAGCGGCCCTTCAAACATTATAGGGTTACTTAAGGACAAATATTTTTTTGATTTTTTTTTGGTATAGTTTTATGTTATTTGTGGATCAATGATAGTTTTAGGTACAGGTTAATTGGTGAAAGTTTTTTTCCTTTCTTTTAAATCAGTTATGAGAAATGATGGCTTATGATTCAAATTATTTTGTATTCAGTTTCTGATAAAAGTTGATTATTAGAATTCGCGTTGTTATTTTTAGTGTGTATCATTATGAAGTCTGAAGTTTTTTTCCTTTTTTCGAACTTCAAAATATATTAATGATTTTATGTAGTTTTATAATTTTATATTTTGGTATATAGTTTGATTTCCTTTAAGAAGTTAACAATATTGTTTGGTTTGGTGTTTTGAAAGAGTATTTTTGTATTGCTTGATATTATT
The DNA here is from genome assembly GCA_964036315.1 of Acanthosepion esculentum. NCBI lineage: Eukaryota > Metazoa > Mollusca > Cephalopoda > Sepiida > Sepiidae > Acanthosepion > Acanthosepion esculentum. Next base: position 21,285,859 of record OZ038504.1, read on the forward strand.
TGGTTCAGGCTTGACAGCGAATATGGCAACTTATGAGTATATGTCCAACTGTGAGAAGCACTTGAAACCTGTTGCTTGATGAGAACCTCTTTAGCTAGTTTGTCTGCTATTTCATGACCCGATATACAACATGACTTGAAATCCAGGACGTCTTATTTTTGTGATTTATCTATTTCAGCGTATGTCTAAGATGTATAGATGTTTGGACTCTTCTTCTTTCAGAGCTACAAGACATGATAGAGGGTTTATATGGCAATGATGAATATCTGGTTGTTTTGGTTTTTAATGATTTCAAGCATGTGATGTAAAAATAGTTTTAAAATTTATTGAGTTGAATTATTAGATATTGCTGGTTACTGATTGATTGGCTAATTCGTTTTCTACGACTTATCAACACTTTGCAGGAAAGCCAGGAAATATTTTTAGATTTTAAGAAGTTTTTTGGAGATAATAATGAATTAGTGATACAAATCTTACTAATTAACCCGTAGCTGAGGGGTGAAGTGATGGAATCATACATTTCCCAAGCGTATTTCCGCGTAAATGAATGTAACAAACCCAAATGGAATTGGAACTCGGCTCTCGATTAACAATTCTGAGCCATTATCCATTACACTATCTGCACATTCAAGCTTACAGCACCTAGTATTACCAAGCGTTCACTGATCTATGTACTGACCAGGCTCGACGTTGCTAAACTTCGCTATTCGTACGGAAACTGGTGATCGTTTGTTTGTTTAGCGGCATATCAACTCCTCATGGGTCATTTAATGCCGAAATTTAATTTAATTTTCTCGGGAGCATTAGTAATTTTATTTACAAAAAATGTATTGCTGGTAATTTCATTTTTTTCAAAAATCTATTGCTGGTAATTTTTTACTGTGAAAATGCATTGCTGGTATTTTCACTATAAAAATGTATTTTTTATACTTTCATAGCGTTTTGACTCCAGTTGTGGGGGTTAACTATTTGCTCATAGCTGGGACCCTAACAGGTGCTACCACCCCGGGTCAGAGTGAATCTGGGAAAAACAATAAGTAAGAGGTGGTTCCACGCTCTTCAAAACCTCCAATCTCCCGATCAAAGGCCTTGCTGCTGGATGTAGTTTATCGTTATACCCAGGACGAAACGGTGATCGTACGGGAATCGGTGTTCCGATGTGATGTAGCCGTAAGCCCTGTTGGTTACTGATTAAATTTTACAATAGAGATTTGACTATGACGCATCCTTCCTGACTTACGTCAGTATTCTAATGTAATTACTAAGCATCACATTTTACTTTCACGAATTGGTAAAATAATTGATAAGCTCAATTTGTCTTGCTTACATGACAAAAAATAATGCGACTATCGTCGACCGCATTTGATGCCATGAGTCAAATTTTAAAAAGAAATAACTCTAGAATTTCTATAGGTCTTTTATGTAAATTTGCAGCCTTCCATAATGGTGAAAATAACCGTTTCCCTATAAGGAAACATTCGCCATTCAGTGACCGAACAATTGACGTTACTTTCGACTGACATTTATCTTCTTTTTTTTCTCTTAAAACAGTTTTTCAGAAAATTAAGCTTTTTAAATCATCTGTTATTGTTGTTTCTAGTACTGATGGGGGCTTTTTTCCTGACTTAAAGTAATCTGCAAAGTTAACAATATGTTTATATCATTATTTTCTTTGCGAGTTAGGATTTACTACTCCTTTTAGTTGTTGTTGCTGTTGAAAGACTCCAGATGATGTGGTTTCTGTTATTTGGTAAATTTCTTTGTGATCTTGTAGCACTAGTCTATGAGATATGCTAAATGGCTGGCTGCATTTTTTATTCGTTTGAAGGTTGTATAGAGCTAAAAGTTTACACATTTCTGAACGAGTTGGACGCAATACGGGACATCAATATAAGAGTCAAGAATTGGATTTATACCTTTCCCAAGGATATTAGCACGTAAGTGAATGTAATGAACTCAACTGGAATACAAACTCAGCTTTCCAATTCCTCACTCTGAGCCGCAACCCATTATCGTGCCTCCTACTGAGTATGAAACATGAATCAACTCAGTTGTTACAGAACAGGATAACATGCTCAATAATATTCATTAACAGTATATTTGCTCAGTGTCATTGTACTTTTAGCTACATAATAACAAGAATTTAATAAAATTCCAGTATCAGGTTTAGTTTTTTTGTGATTGTGTAGCCCCAGTTCACAAGAGTCAATAAAAGATGGTTCTCTCGAAGACTTACGGTGTTCCTTCGCTTGAAGTCATTTTTAATCCTTGATCTGAGTAAATGGTTGTATACAGCTGATAGTTTCAATATTTCTGGATGTGTTGCATGTTATATATGACATCCACATGAGCGTCTCGATCTGACGAGACTATTTAAAAACATGCCTTTAATTCTTAGGTTAATGTTTTGGTTTTGCAACAATTTGTGGTGTTGGGCGAAATTTCTTTTATTCTATGTTTAATTTCCTTATCTTCTATATTAAATTTGTTATAACTGATCCATACACCGAGGTAATTGAAGTGTTTAGTATTGATTAATTCTACGGATTCAGTGTATATGCCATCACTGCTTTCGTCCCAACTCCAGAATGTAGTTTCTGTTTTCGAAAGGTTTATCTTGAGTCCTACTTCTTGGAATACTTAGTTAATTGCATTCCCGACGCTCACTACTGTAAGCTATAATTTTACCTCAGGCAGACATTAGACGATAATAACAAAAGACTACACATTATTTGAAGACAATACCGAATTTACCGTTCAGCTAGGTTGCCTAGCTAATCTCTGTTGCGGGCTCACATTTGTGTTTCTTCCACACATATAGCCAACATGTGATTCATACTGTAACTATATTGAAAGGGCCTTACTTATAGTTTCGGGGGGCGCATAATCTGATGTGTTCAACCGTTGAACAAGATACGCTCAAGCCCTTGGTCACGAGGACTTGTGACTTTGTACTGGCATTCGTGATGGCTTCCGAATAGTTCCGCCTACCCAATTTCACTCACGCGGGTTCAAGAATTTCCCGACGGTGCCGCATGCTGGAATCGAACCCCCCCCCACCGTCCTATATAACTAAGAAGTCACCTCCATGACTAAATTCGAACCCGGGTGTCAATGTTGAAACTGTAATGTACTAACAAGGATGAACGCTGCTGAACTTTGATGAGAACCGGTGTTTTCAACGTGATTTAACCATAAGTATTTAGACATCTATGTCTGTCATGTGGCTCGTTTCCCTGTCTGCAAGCTGGGGCAGCTAGTCTGGTCATGTGATTCTGTTTTCGGCGGCTGGGAGGTTACCTCAAGTCAGTTCTGGTCTGGTGTGCTTATTCTGACATGATCTGAGGGTGAGAGGTGGAGAGAGAGAGAGAGAGAGAGAGAGAAAGAGAGAGAGAGAGAGTGTGTGTGTGAGAGAGAGAGAGAGAGACTACAGTTATAAATTATTCAAACTGCCCTGACCTGAAGAATTTAGGAAGACGCACATGCCCTTTAACCCAGCTTGCCAAATTACCATATTTGGAGGGTTGATTTTACAAATCAAGTTGGGTTATTTAATATCGAATTTTTGTATGGGCACCTAGTTAGGCTCGAACTCACTAGTAATTGCCAAGTAGACTAGACGTCCTAACCATTATCTCACTCCAAAGCGATCTTATCATATTTAGCCTTGTACTGTCGAAAGCAAGGGTTTTGATGTTTATTTTTACGGCAGGCATATCTTCATATTTGTAAGATTGGCATTTTTAGCCTCTGATTTCTTCCCAGTTTGTTTAGGGCCATCCTAAAGTAATCTTTGTAAATATGAAGACATTGTTAAAGTTTCTTTATCTTTTCCGCTCCTAAAAGATTTTCTTAACCCTTTGAACCCTGAATTCCTGAACAGTTTTAACCCTTCTGTCTGAGTTCCTGGGTCAAAAATCACAAATAATTGGCATGTAATGTTTCACGGTAGATATAAAAATAGTTACAAGTGTTTACCCACCGTTCAACCGATGGCTAGGCATGACGTCATTTTTCTCTAACACCGGTAAAGCGGTAGTCAGGGATCAAAGGGTTAAAAAAAATTTTGACTTTGTCAGATCCGGTCTCTGTTTTTCGTCATATGCAAAACTGAAGCACATTCCGAAATCTTATTTACAGGTCCTTTGAAGCAAAGTATCCAATCCCTCAGGAATCATCCGAATTGTTTACACTTCCATCGGTGGGCGCACCAAACTGAAGTTACATTAAAGCATCGTAAACAACTTAGAATCCTGTTTTTGCCTCGTTTTCGCGCCCAACGACGCCGTATCGAACGACAATTTAACCACCTTGTATATTATTGATCAATATCACCCGATTGCTGGCGGCTGCTTTTTTTTCTTCCTTTTCTTCATCGACTTACCCGAATCTAGAATAAGTGGACGATTTAATCTGAGCTAAGAATGTCGGTGATTTATGAGGGAGGAAATTTCGCATCTCATCGCCTTTGTAATATAAGGTTCACGTGCTGTCATACCGTACCGTTTCCATCTGGAACTTCGTACAGAAAAAAATAAACTTTGAATCAACTTATATATCAATGCCGGTAACATGATAATGTAATTCTGATTTTTTTTGCAATGATGTTCATTCTGTACAAGGCCCGAGAGCCACTCGAGGTAGAGGGTTACAGAGTAAGAAGTACATATTATGCGCATATGTGGGGAAGATAAAGATTAACAGCAGACTTGAACAGGTTATGGTTGTAGTGATAGAGGAAGCAGCATCAAAGCAGCGTCTCCTAATACATTTAGTTGAAAGATTTATAAAATCAGGATTTACTATTATATAATAAGTTTTCGATTAAAAGTTCAGCAGTTAGTTTATTAAAAGAGATTTTTATCGATTTGTTGTTTTTTACGCTGTATGAAACCTTTGCAGTTTGTTAAAATCGAAATCTATTTTGGATTGTAGGAGGTTGCCTACAATACCCGGTATTCCAAAGCTGTCCCCATTTAAGTAATGACCAGATTGGGCGCTGCTTAACTTCGATAAGAACTGTTTATTTTCAATGCGATTTAACCATAGGCAATTGAAAGAGAATTTCCACTGAAGAAATTTCTCATTATGGCCAATGTAATAAATAATTATTTAAACAGGTGTAATTCAATCCCTTAAAAATCTACTTGCTACAAAAACCATCCCAGCAACACTTAATTCAAAGATCCTTTGACCTATATTCAACAAGGTGTGTACTGGGGACAAAACAACAACAAAGTATCCGCATTTCAAATGTTCAAACGGGCTCCATTCAGATCTTTACAGCTAAAGCCCGCCGAGCCACATTCACAGGATCGGATCACGTTCATTCTCTTCGAATATAATTTGTAAGAAGAATGTTCAACTCTTTACAAGAACTGCTACTTCAGGTAAAATTCAGCCACGAGTATGCCTCCCCGAACATTACAATCGTTAACCATTTCAAATTTAGGGTCAATCATTAATTATCCTCCGTATCCTTATAATCTTCACTTCCTCTTATGTCCATACCGAAATCCTTATTCCATCTCTCTTGAGTGGTTCTTGTAATGAAGAAGAGATCTGAAGCAAATAGAAATGTAGTTCTACAGGAGGATGCTGAAAATACCACGGAACGAACATGTGAGCAACGATGAAGTCTTAGAGAAAATGGAAACAAAAATGAAACTTGAGTAAATGGATGGCAGAACAAGGTTTAGGAGAGATAAAAAAAAAAAGACAAAATTCATCAAGAGCTAAAAAGGACAGGAATTTGTGGAGAGCCATGACCGCCAACACCCTGAAAGGACACGGCACATAGAGGAAGATATATGCGTTAAATGACTAACCCAGAACTTTCATTTTTTACTTATGAATTATTGTTTACAGAATTTAATATTTAGCATGTCTTATTGCCCAGATACAATATATCGTTATTAACAGACTGTGCATTAAATCTCCCTCTTATATATACAGCCTTGGCCAAAATTATGGAGCACCAATGAAAAATGGAAATTATGATTCAAACTTACATATTTAAAGGTTAAGAATCAATATTTGGTATGTCCTCCTTTTGCCTTAATAACAGCTTTTATTCGTTTTTGCATATTATTGACTAAGTTGTTGCAGGTGGTAGGATCTATTTTCTGCCACTCTTCATGAAGTTTGGCCTCTAATTTCTTTTTTTTCCCTAAATGGGACCACAAAGTTTCAATGGGATTTAGGTCTGGGGATTGAGGGGGCCACTTCATCACTGTAATCCCTTTTTTCTCAAACCAACCTATTGAAACTTTTGACGTATGGCATGGAGCATTGTCTTGTTGGAAGATTGCATCACATGTTATTATTAAATATTTTAGTCAAAGACGTTCGGTAAACCTGGTCCAGCATACAGTATTTACATTATTCGGACTATTGTCCTCATCTTTGTCGCCATATTTGTCACAACGTTTCGGCCGTTGTACGCTCCGGCCTTCTTCAGGTGGTTGGAATTTCGAACCGAACCCTTTATTTCGATCACTGGGGTAGACTGTTCTAGTTCCACGAGCCATGTTTGATGGATGTCAGTTATCAGTTATCTCCTGGTAATTTTTCCCTCTGAAAGTTCTCCACTGCCTGAACCGGGTATTGAACTCACACTCTTTGGGTCTGTTACTGGATCTAACCAACGCCTTTATCCACCGTACCATGTGTCCTTGAGGACATCTGCGTATGAATTTCTGAGTATTATAAACCTAATTTTTCAGCAACCATTTTTTACCAGTACTCATATTGCAATTTTGCTGTTATCATTGCATGTTCTTTACCAGATCTCATATTGCAACTTTTTTGTTATCATTGCTGTTCTCTGGCACTCCTTATTACTGGTTCCCATATTGTATTTATTTCTATGCTTGGCCGACTCAGGAGATTTTTGTGGCCTAGCATATGTGCTGATTCCTTAAGTTTACGAATTTTCCAATGGTGTTCCTTGTCTATGATCTCAACCTGATCCCACAGGGGACGGTGATCTCCCTTCTCTCTCCATATGTGGTCAGCCACGCCTGATTTTTCTACTTCCCCTCGCATTACAGCTTTCTGGTGTTCTTGAAGCCTTACCTTGAGGGGGCGGCCTGTTTCTCCTTTATATTCCTTTCCGCAGCTGCACGGGATAGCGTACACACAGTCTTTAGTCCCGTTCTCCTCTGTGGGGGGTCTCACTCGAGAGAGATATCTGCGAAGTGTTGTCACGCTTTTGAAGGTTGTCCTGATGTTATATGGACCGCAGATCCTTTGTATTTTCTCTGATAACCCCTTCACATAAGGCAGGCAGACTGTTTTCTGAGTGTTGTTGTCCTCCTCCTCTTGTACCCGCCTATCCCAGTTTTGGGGGGCTGCTGCCATGTACCCAGGGTAGTTGTTACGTTGTAGGGTACTACTTATACTGACCAATTCCTTATCTAATGTCTCTGGGTCGCCACTTATGACTTTTGCTCGGTGTTGTAAGCAACGGACGATCCCTTTCTTTACGCTGTATGGATGGTGGGAGTTGAAATTGAGGTACTGTCCAGTGAATGTTGGTTTACGGTATACGGATGTCTTGAACCCATGCTCTGTTCGAGATATTAGTACATCCAGGAATAGGAGTGTGTTGTTACTCTCTTTCTCCATTGTGAACTGTATCGATGGTTTTTTTGAGTTCACATGGTCCAGTAGAACCTGGACATCTTCCTGGTGTGGCCAGAGTATGAAGGTGTCATCTACGTACCTTAACCATATAGTTGGCTTGAGAGATATGGATTCTAATGCCATTTCTTCAAAGTATTCCATGTATATATTCGCCATTGCTGGTGATAATGGCGAGCCCATTGCTAAGCCCTCATCCTGTCAATATATGTGTGATCCCAATCCGAAGTGTGTTGTTTGTGTACAGAAAGTCAACATCTCCATCAGACAGACTCTGGTCCAGCATGTTAGTATAAATTGTGGAGTTCATTCTGCCTTCACATGTGTACAACATTCCA
>OZ038504.1:21298840-21348840 GCA_964036315.1 Acanthosepion esculentum
GGTAGAATGAGTGAGAGAGAGAGACATACAGAAAGAGACGAACAGATAGACTGAAAGCATGAGAGAAAAAAGAGAGTGAGTTTCTAAGAGATAGAGATCTGGGGCCGGGGAGAAAGAAGTGAACCAAGAGATGATTTTATATAGACATGGCTGTAAGAGGCATCTTGATAATTTCTCATGAATATAAATTAATGCGTGCATAAATGATGACCCTTGCCAAAGTGTGTGGCAACCTTTTGCTGCTACATCCGTCACAGGTGAGACATATGAAAAGCTGCTTTATCCAAGTGCTCATGTACATTTTTTACCTACATAAACTTGGCGGTAATGAAATATTTTAGTTAATATATGTAGAACTAAGATAGTAATCAGGAAGAAATGGATTCATGCCTTCGTAAGGATCATAACACGAACAGACATTAGAATTATATATTGGTCAGAACAAAAATTCATATCATTTTTTTCAAGTGAATTCCAAATTCCAGATTTAGATATTTGTGTCTAGATATGTTCAACCACATATGAGCCATTTTGTTCCATTAATTTTCACCATCTTTGAAACACCTTCATGATTCCTCCTCCCAGAATATGCCTAAATGATTTTTACATGCTTCCAGAAAATTGGACATCTTCCAGAAACTGACTAGGCAGAATATTTTCCCGCGGTAAGATGCCATTTTTTTCTGCGGTAGACTAGTTACCAACTAAAGCTATAGGACCCAGTCTGTCCCGGGGCGGAGTATAGATGGATTTATACATTTCCTCGAGGATATAAGCTCGTCAATGAATGTAATGGACTCGACTGGAATTCGAACTCGGCTCTCTGATTCCCCAGTTCGAGCCGCTATACATTACACTGTACCATGTTTCCATAATCGGTCCAACGGAATAGTACTTGCCTGAATTCAACGTCTGATTTTGTAGAAGTAGCTCCTAATATACAATGTCCTTCCAATCCTAGAAGATACACAGTATCACCTTCTTCGGATGTAAACCAGCGTTTGGAATGATTGACGGTAGCACATTTCATTTTCTCCAGGAACCTTTTTGCATCAAATTATTATAAACTATCCACTTTCATCACCTGTGATTGCATTTTTTCAGAAATTGACCGTTTTTTTTTACATTTGAGCATAGAATCGCGGATGGAAATGCGATCCATTAAACATTTAACTTTCAATCATGAGTAACCCAATCATCATAGGGACTCACGTATCCAAGTGTTTTCATATGCCCATATGAGATATGCGGAGTATCTCTGCGATGTCCCGTGTCGACGTGCGACGTGGATTACAGCATTTTGATCAGCACCATCTCCTGCCGGAACATTCCTGGCCTTCCAGATCAAAATTTCCACTTCTAAACCTAGTGAACGGCATACGAACAATGCGCTCGACTATAGTACAATCTCCATAAACGGCACACATTCGTCCATACACCGAATATTGCTGCCACATATGGTCTGGTGCTCCTGCTTTAGTTTGGTTTGGTTTGTTTAACGGCATATCAACTCCTTATAGGTCATTTTATGCCGAAATTTAATTTTCTTGGGAGGTTTGATAATTTTTTTCAATATTTGCTCATATTTGGGACCTTAACAGGTGCTACCACACCGGGTCACGGTGGACCTGGAAACAACAGCAATTATGAGGTGGTTCCACGCTTCTCAAAACCTCCTGATAAAGGCCTTGCTGCCGGATGTAGTTTATCATCACACCCAGAAATGCATTATATTTAGAGATTCTTGATAAAATCCATAGACGAATCAGCATTGGTCTTGATATGGCGTTTCGTCTTCAGTCACTTTTCCATCACCGTGAAGTTCCTACTCTATGCCTTTTAAATAATTTCCAGGTTTGGATAGACTTTCCTTTATAGTACCCTAGACTTTATGAATTTAAGCGTAATACTAGATTGGTAACAACGTCCCATCCTTTTACACTTGAATTGATTTCATGTAACCGTACGTTCTGTTCTAACAGTTTTTTTCTCACACATCTCGCTTGTGGAACTCTCTTCCAGTTTATTGCTTGCCAGATAAATTTGATCCCATACAAAAAAGGAAACCATCCTACTAGCGGGAAATTTAGAGACTTTCCTTTTCATCGGCCTCTCGCAAGGAGAGCACGTGGAATTGAGCAGCTCCAGAAATGAAGACCGCCGATAAACCATTTTCTCATGTTTAATATTGCTTTTTACTGATAGACTTATCGCTCAACAAGCAAGACAAACACAAGCAAGAAACATTTTTACGAACAATCACATGACAAGAACTTTCATATAACTACCGAACTTGTACAACCAATCCTTCTGATAATAAATCATTCTGATTATTATATATATTTATAAATGTCTCATTTTGTTGTTATGATGAATATATGTTATATTTTACTAACCAAATATTGGAGTCGAACAAGGCCCATCATAAAAACCTCTTCTATTGTTCTCACTCCTCAATAATGCTTCTGTTTTCTATTTTCTAGTTCAGGTGCTACTTATTGAAAAACCCTACGAACTTTTGTTCCACCCAACCCAATATAATTGACAATGAAAACTTAACAGTTTCAGAAACATTTTTATATACAATAGTGGATTCATATGTACTTAACATGACCCGAAGTTATTAGCAGAATTTGAGTTTGGAATATTTACTGTACTGTGTTTGATTTATGTGAATAATGCAGCTGTATTGGCATGACAGAACATTATGATGAAAAATAAATAAATGTTGCTCAGAATAAACACTTTTTTCTCATTTATTGGCCTCAGAATTATTGATATATCGACCTACATAATAAAGATACTGATGATTTAAATGTTTTAGAAAGTCCGCATGCGTATCTACAAAGTCACATAAGCGTTCATTTCTCTCATAAATAAAGATATTGTTATATAAAATCCCCAATAATTTAAACTCAAATGTGGACGGCAAGACGACGTATATACGGAATTTTTTTTATATTTCAGACCAAATAGATATTTTCTTATTATTTAAGGAAATTATTTCGCAGACATAAACGAAAAACATAAATTTACATTAGACTATTTGCTACTGGCAATGAAGACATTGGAATTGTCGAAAGATATGATTATATTTTCGGTTTACTGGTGTATATTAATAATTATACGACTAAAGAATAAAAGTAACTCCGAAGAACATATTTGAAGTAAATCAATATTCGATTAACAAACAAAAATGCTGGGTGATTTTGTTAATTTCTAAAAAAGAAAAAAGAAAAAAGAAAGCTGATATGAAAACTTACACTAAACAAATACTATTTCTTTGTAAGTTTGTATTAATGAATGTTCTTCTTTTCTGAAACAAAATGCAATTTTTTAGGTAAGGAAATTGTGTGTGCGTGCGTATGTGTGTGTGTGTGTAAATAGCAAATTTTTTAAATGGCCTGAGCTGAACCTGTTACCTGCTCTTCTTTTTAGAAATTATGGGGATTGACCAAGTTAAATTTTAATCATTTCTCTAAAAAGATTTCAAAGAATACAATATTTTCTATTTTTATTTAAATATTTTCTTTTCGTAATAAATATTCGCCATTCCAAAAAAAAAAAAAATCGCAGTAAAGTATCGTCTGCTAAAAGAAAGCGAAATCTCATGACGATGGCAAAGGAAAAGAAGTAACTGGAAAGCATCAAACACTTCAAAAATATATTGAAGTCGATAAAATTACATTTTTCATTGGTATGCTAGACGGTATGATGTTTTATTAGTGCACTAAAAGCTGACATAAGTATTTGATAACAAAAAGAAACAATTCATTATTTATTGATATATATACCGGGTAACAGCAAAATTGTCCATTTTTTAGATTAAGTTTTGAATTGTTCTATTTTAGAAATGATTAAAGATAACTTACTGGAATTCTACCAGGTTTTTATAAGACTATTGGATTCTACTTTGAGCAATAAGAATGTATAATTACTCCAAGCTTAACAGAAGAATCGTGGTAAAATCGTTCATAAACGAAAATGACATGTTTATCATTAATTAAAGCTAAGAATCATGAGGATTGAAATAAAGTTCAAATATATATATATATATTATCCCAGGATCATTTTCCAATTTATTCAAGATGATCTTCGCCTTCTCTAATCTTCTAAATTTCTGTTGTAGAGTAACAAGGAAGTTTCACGTACGATTCCATTTTGAAATATTTTTTCACTGCTCTTTGGACTGTCATAGGTGAAACTCCTTTCTCATGTGCCAAACGTCTTACGAATTGAGTTGGATCTTTTCTAATTGATCTCTAAGTTGAAATGATGATACATCTTCCTGTTGTGACCTCCTGATCCAGTTTTCCTCTCTACTGTTCCCGCTTTTTAAACATATTCACCGTTCTCTTGATTGTTCTTGAATGGATTTTGAAGATGGAAGCCAGAGTATGAATGTTGAATTACTCAAGGCAGGAATGATTTTTCCTATCACCATTGCTTTGTGGGTCTGACACAAAACGATTTTAATGTGTTATCTTTCTAGCTGAGTTTATTAGTGATTCCTACGACAAGTGTTGTCAAGATGGCTAAAGGTCTTAACTAAAACCCTGGAAAAAAGAAACTCAATTAGTTTAGTGGCTTTTTAGATACTAAACATTTTGTGGGAATAGATAATTATGCTGTAAGACGATTTGTACAATTTTGCAGTTACAGCCGGGATATATATATATATATATATATATATATATATATATATATATATATATATATATATATATATATATATATATATATATATATAATAAATTGTTACATTGGAACATGCAAGTTACTGCGACAAAAATGTATATTTGTTTCGACGTCAGGCGGTTAATAATGATAGTAATAAACGATTTTATTTAAAAATACAATTTATGAAATGTATATATATATATATATATATATATATATATATATATGCATCCAGAAATGCAATAAATAAAATAAATAATCGTAAATATTAATCGTGTTTCAACCTTAACAACGAGTAATAATTTGCCGCTATCCTTACGTTTGACTTGAACGTCTCCATGACAACGAAGGCGTTGTCTCTGTCCGATATCCACAAATAAATTTTAATTTGAAAGCAGTTAGAAAAATATTACTAATACAACGACGATAAGTAAAGTTACATTCACGTGAAATGTATGCATTTTTTTTTTTTTGCTAAATCCGTTAAAAAACGTTGAGTCTTAAACAACCGCAAATGCCATGTCTTTCCTGACTTACTTTCAATACACTAGGCGATAATGGCTGTGTATCTGCCTTTGGTGTTGGAAATTAACTGGCAAATATTACAGGTTATCAATATGCGTCCGTTTCTTTTACAATGCACAGCGTGCCACCGTATAATATTATCTAAATTCGTCGTTTACATTGAAGCAAAACGTAAAGCAGACGGGGATTTGAACCCACTTCAGTTTGATTATTATATGTTTTATTTTATTTTATTATCGCCACAGTTTGGTTATTATGTTTTTATTTTATTTAATTTCATTCAGTTTGGTTAATAATATTGTTCCGTCTGTGTGCTAAGATGACGATCGTTGAGAGCAGTAGAACACCAAAGCCGCTACTTTAAAGCGGGAAGCGTTTTTCAAAATGTCAAGACATGAAGATGTCTTATTCCCTCAACGATATTTTAATAACTGATTTTTAAAAAGGATCGAGAGTTCAAAAGGACCTCGAATTATGCATGTGCGGGGGAAGCAACTCTTGTTTGCTAACATTATTATTACTAAACAATTATATTTTTATTTTATTTTATTATGTGCACAGTTTGGCTATTTTTATGATAAAGCAGGATTCTTATAATCCTTTTAATGTCGAGAATTCCAACATGCCGAATGATCTATTCAACAATTAAGAATTCTTGGCCGAATATGTTAAGGCATCGACCGTGGAAGACGAGTTGCCTAGATATAGAATATGAAGTCATGATTCTTAAAGTTTGTGTTGGTTGATTTTACGATATGCTAAATTTTGATAAATGTTTAAATGTCGGATTTTGTATGGGGAACTTTTAAAGTTGAAGAATAGATCGGCCTACAATGACATCCGGAAAAGCAGCACAAAAGTGAAAATTAATCTTTAAAGATCAGTAACTAATAGTTACATGACGATACAGATTAACTCATTGTGTTGAAAGTGTGGCATTTAAGTGTTGTTTCTCCCCCCCCATATGTGTGTGTGTGTGTGTGTGTGTGTGAGAGAGAGAGAGAGAGAGAGAGAGAGAGAGGAGAGAGAGAGAGAGAAAACGATATATACATTTTTATATATTAAGGATAATTTTAGGAAAATCTATGACAAAATGCACAATTTCGTTTCGTGCGATGCGTTTCTCATCGGTAACGTTTATGTGATTAAACCTGTGGATGAATGGGAGCGGACGCTGAAATTTAAAATTTAAATTTCATTATTTATTTTATTTTTGGATTTGTGTGTTGAGTATATATTCTAACCGATTTCATTTAGTTTCTTTTTCTTTATGGTTTTATCACTTTTATCAGAAGTAATTGTAGCAATATTTTCGTTTCTTTTCAACTGGACTTGCGACAGAGTTAGTATTTTTAACTCGTTGGGTTTGTCAGAATGGCTCACTCTTCTATTTAAAAATATTTTACGAGTCTTTTATTTTGCATTGAATATACGCCGGTGGAAATAAGTTTAAGAGCGATGGTTAAAGTTTTATTCATTTCAGAATATGTTTTTAATAAAACAATATAAATTAGTTTTATTGTGTACACTTTATGCAGAATTTTATTTCTCTTTCGAATGATGTAAAAATTGTACATTTTTCTGCAACTTCCAATGCTGGATTAACTTAAATTATCTAAATTTGCCAGCAAAATAAGTTTAAGACTGCATGACATTATTATATTTAAAGCAAAAAGTCATAGTAAAAATGAGCAAAAAAAACAAATTGTCAATATTTAGTATGTAACCTTTATTATTAATTACAGCTTCATATCGCCGCAGCATCAAGCTTGGTAAGTGAGGCACAAAAATCATTGGGAACGCTTTGCCATATTTATTTAATATAATCGTATAATTGGGCTAAATTTGTCGGTTTTTTAGCGTGAATTCTTTTAGAAATTTAATTCCATAAATTTTCAATCGGATTAAGATCGGGACTCTATGGAGGCCACTCAATAACATCCATATTATGCTGATCAAAAAATTGCATTAACTTTTTTGGCTCTATGAATCTTGTTGATAAATATCTCCAGGTGGCATTTGGTCAGTCAAATATGGCAGAACATGTTCCTTAACTAGCTGCATATAACCTATACTGTTGAGTTACCCATCAACTTTAACAATTGGACCAATACCAAAGCTACTGAACGCACCCCACACAATTACACATCTGCCTCCCGCTTGCGCCATCGTTTTGACACATTTAGGATGGAATTCCTCGGTTGGGCGGCGTCTGATAAAGGTTTTTCCATTCGATCTGAAGATGCAAAAGCGTGACTCGTCACTCCAAAGAACTCGACATCAGTTGTCAGCCGTCCATTGAATGTAACTTTTCGCGAAATTCAGCCGCTTGAGTCGATTCCTCTCCAAAATAATTGTTTTTTTTTCTAGCAATGCGTCCGGATAATCCAAATTCTCTTAGACGGTTTCGGACAGTTTGCAACGTAAAACTAACGCCATTTTTACCAGATAATTGGCTGCAAACGTCCACGGCTGTCAGCATTCAGTTAGCTTGGGAAAGCCTATGAATTCGTCTGTCCAGTTGCACTGTTCTTTTCTTCTTGGGCCTCCCGATCTTTGCCTATCCTTATATTATCCAGTTTTTCTGGTAAAGCTTCCAAGCCATTTTCCTGCACTTTAATTGCTTGCTTATGTTCATAAAGGAAACATTTTGTTGATGAAGTAACACTATTTTTGATCTAGTCACTGAGCTCAGACTACGACGCTTTCCATAGCGAATTAATTGTATAACAATGATCAGTTATTACACTAGATAATGCATTAATCACCAGCCATGTGACCAGCCATTTAGCAAATAATTTGCATAATGCCCATGCGGTCTTAAAATTATTTTGCCGGCAAATTTCGATAATTTAAATTAATCAAGCATTAAAATTTTTCAAATTGTAAAAAAATATACAATTTTTACATCATTCGAAAGAGAAATAAATTCTGCATAAAGCGTCCACAATAAAACTAATTTCTATTTTGTTTTATTAGAAAATATTCTGAAATGAATAAAACTTTAACTATTAGTCTTAAACTTCTTTTCGCCAGTATGGAATAACTAAGACATTGGAGGAGCTTAAAAGTATTTACAATGTATTTCTTCTCTTAATGTAAATACTGAGCGTTACAAATTCTGAATGCTTTGAAATAGAATCTGATGATTATTTTGGATTTTATTTTGTTGTTATGATGAGAATAGATGAAGTCTATGAAAAACTTTCTCAACTTTCTCATAGATTTTCCTAACACACACACACACACACACACACACACACACGCGAGCACACACACACACATATATATATATATATATATTTCATTGAATACGACAGTCAAGGTGCTTTGATTTAGTTTTTTAATACAATTTCTCATGTGATGTAATAATTTTTTTCTTTTCCGATGATAAGTTATATAAAAACTGTCCGATTGAAATATATTAACTGCTAACAAGAAATATGAACATGGACACAATATCATGACCGTGTTTTGAAAATGAAAACATTATATTTCTTGTTAACAGTTAATATATTTCAACCTTGAAAATGGATAAATGTATAGCCGAAAGCGCTCGGATAAAAAGAAAAAGGATTTATAAGCACATACAATCTTGATATTATTAGTTGTCAAGGTTACGGGGAAATTTAATCATAAGGGGTGGTAGGGTATTCGTTTCCATCGACAACCTCTGTATCAAATCTAAGCTACTTTCAAAATCAGGTTAAGTTAAGGTAGAGTAATGTTTTTCGCATGTCGTTTGTTTATTTTTAATGACATAGATTTTTTGGCATCTTAATTTTGATATTTAATTAGTTTCGTTTGAATATGAGTACGTCTTATTTTTAATATTAAAATTTATTCCCTCAATTTTAAAGTATTATCCCTACTTTTAATAACTAACAGATTATACTTTTTAAAAACAAATAAATATATTAGAATTACTTTCATATTTAAAAATTATTATTCAAAGATCAAGTTTAAATATGTATGTTTCATTTTTCATCTTTTTTATCATATTTAAGGAAAACCTTTGACAGTGTCTGCAGAAAATAGCTATTTCATTTCTTTGATTAAGCAAATTTTTATTTTTTATAAACTTAACAATATGTAACTTCTCATGTATGCACAAAGGACATGGGTCATTTAATGACCTGCAAATTCTAGCTTTTCTTAGGAATTTCCATTTTACATTAGGTGTTTTATTGGTTTCCTTTAAGCGCCAGAAGTAGATAGGGACGTTTGATTCCGGTATTTACTTATTTTAAAAGAACTTTGATATTGGTTAAAACGCTTCTTGAACTCATGTCTTGTGCATCCAATGTAGACTTTAACTTCGTCTGGATCCTCAGTAGATGAGATATTGCATTGATACACAACAAATTTAGTGCTACACAAGGGAAGTTTTGAGGATTTCTACAGTTACATAATTTTCCTTTATTTTTATTTTACCTTCTAAATTTTTATGATTTTGGTCTAAGTATTTACTTAAGATATTAGCATTATGTTTCTTTATAATCATTTCCAAGTTGTCCGTACAACTGTAACTTAATTTTAGATATTTTTATCAAAATATTTACTGAGTTTACTGTTTCTAGGAAAGTGTTTAACGACTAGCGCAAGGAATTTTTATCTTAACTTATCTTTTACTTTTTGGTTGCATATCAAATGTTTTTTCTACTTATGTTTTTTTCTATGGTTTACATCTTCATTTCTTATATAATTCTTTTGTAGCCACTATTTTTAGAGCTGTTCATGGAAAATTTTCTCATTTGCTGAATTTGTACTTATTCTATTTTCGATAGATGAAGGTATATGTTTAATTATAGATGGAAGATGATTAGATTTAGGCTATATATACAAAAGATTAGTATTGTTTTTTTTATAAGGTGTGTATAAATTATTCATTAAATCTAATGTTATATCAAGGAAGTTCACCTTTTTCAATTTAGTACTTACAGTAATTTTCAAGTTCAGGTATTTAAATTCCCTGTATAATAGTTTTCTAATTTTATCAATTTTAAAGTTTGTAGAATTTTTAATATATATATATATATATATATATATATATATATATATATATATATATATATATATATATATATATATATATATATAATAAAAAACATACCTATACGTACATATACTTGCACGTACATATATATATATTTCTCAGGTTTATTAAAACAGCACTATATAACAGAGCTATTAAGTATATATTAGTGATTATACATAATATCCCACATCGTTAGCACGACTCAGAGTTTTATGCAAACACGCCATACAAAAGGCTGAGATGGAAGCTATTCTTCTCTAAACCGATGCAAGAAAACTTTCATGGCTATGAAAAAGAAACTTATGGTTTCAAGTCACAAAATAAACAAACTCTACCATGTAACAAACTACTATGGGAATTTGAAAAAGAGTTCTTCTCAATGATAAATAAGTTCAAATTTAATAATCACACAAACGACTTACAAAATAAAATGCGAAAAGACATTGATAAGATCATTAAATCTGACAAAATAATTATCAAATCGGATAAGACTAGTAATCATTATTACATCGACGCAGAATTATACCACAAAGTCATCAATACAGAAGTCAATAAATTTTACAAAAAAGCGGATGACAACTGGGAAAAAACCTTGATTCCAAAGCAATAGCGACCGGGCTGAAAATAGACGATAGAATACCAAAATTACACAAACAACAGGCATTCGTCACGATTAAAGACCACAAGGAGAATTTCCTAATTAACTTCCAATATCGACTGCTCAAATCTATCCCAAAATAACATTGGTATTATCAGCAAAACTATTATGGAAAGAGCGTGCAAGTATATTAAAAAGGCTTTAGTGGCGAAATACAGCCGAAGCCACTGAATGGTTTAATAATATAAAAAAGGGGGAATGCACATTTTTGCAGTTCGATATCTGTGACTTCTACCCATCCATCATAGAAGATCTACTGATGGCCGCTATTAATTTAGCAAAGAATTACTGTCATATTTCTGACCAAGAAGTAAATATAATAAGACATGTACAGAAATCGATACTATACCACGACGGAAGTTTATGGACTAAAAGAAATAACCCAGACTTTTGCGTATCCAAGGAGTACATGATTTTGCGGGAGCATGAGAACTTGCAGGGATACGGTTGCTATGGAGACTCAGATTTATATTTGACATTAAAAAACAACGGAATATACAGAAACGACGAGATAATTCTTCTTCGGAAATTGAGACCAGACAAGCGAACCGGATGAGAAAGGACCTAACTAAATTTTTTAAGGACCATTAACTGAATATTACCAACAATGCTAACGCTAAAGTGATCAATTTCCTAGACGTTATATTAAACCTGAGCAGAGGCCAGTATAAACCATACACTAAGGTTTCATACAACCACAGGTACGTCGAGAGAAAATCCAAACACCATAAAAGGATCGTTGACATTTTTTTGTGCACACAACTCCAGTAAGAAAGAAATATTTGAAGATAATAAAACTAACTATACTAATGCGCTAGAAAAAAGCAACCACAAAGTGAAATTAAAATATGTAGAAAGAAGCAATAAAGGTAAAGTAAGCTAGAATAACTTCAACGTAACATCATATGGTTGAACCCACCTTAAATAGTAATGTCCAAACTAATATAGGTAGAATTTTTCTAAATTTAATTCACACTTTGATCATTCTCAAAAACTAAAAAAGATTTTCAACAAAAATAATATTAACGTAAGCTATAGCTGTACTAAAAAGATCGATAATTATATATCGCAACATAATATTATATTAAACAAGCACACTAACAAAATACTAAAAAATAATCCTACTAAAAGTCAATGCACCTGCCGTAAAAACGTAACCTGCCCACTAAATGGCCGGTGCATGACTGAAGGCATAATCTACTATTCAGACGATGCTGTTAAATATTACCTTGGTTCCACGGAGAACAACTGGAATTGCGTTTTGACCATCACCAAATGACGCTGAACAATATTAAATACGAAAACTGCACAGCACTTTCAAAGTATTTTTGGCGATTAAAAACAACCATATGAACCTGTCCATTTAGTGGAAGATAATCGTGAAAGCTAAACCATTTTGTTGGAAAAGCTTATTATATTAAAACACTTAAACAACATTAACTTGCTGAACAAAAGTGAGTTGATATCTACATGTATACCTAAATCCAAATTCCTGCTCAAGCACATTTACCCCGATGAAAATAGATTTTAAAATAGATTTTTCGAATATTAATATAAGTATGATCTATTAATATTCATAGAACCCACAATTAATAGCATTTTATATATCTATACACATATATAATTCCATATTGATCTTACACGATTAATTTATGACGTGTGTATATGTAATTTCACCTTTGTAGGTATAAGGCTAGGTTCCAGGTGCATTATATATATCCTAATCAAGTTAACATCGTGAGAGCTAAGTTTATTCTATAAGATATTACTTTAATAATATATTTTAATAAGCACCAATTATTTCTATTAAAACTAACGACGGTTTTTATGCAAAAAGGGAGTTATCCCCCTTGATACAGAGCGTGTTTACGTAAATTCATTTTTAAAAAAAATTAATTAAAATAATTTTTGCTTTTTTTAATTTTTCGTCTTTCTAATTTAAGAATTTGAATGATATAAATTATAAATAATTACTTCTAATATTTTGGCAACAATAAAATGAAAAAAGTCTTAACATACAATTTTAAATTCAACAAAGAGAATTTCATAACACTTAACGGTCAGTGAGTATTTTACACCTGAAGATTGCGCGTTTGCATGAAACCCCGAGTTGTGCTATCGACGTCGGATATTATGCATATTCATTAATATATATATATATATATATATACCCCGTTAACAGTTCTGATGAGAGGTGTTTTGTGTTTTTATTTTAAATCTATCATGGCCTATAATAAAAAATTTCTTGTTTTTTATGCCGTAATACGTTTTTGTACTGTTTCAAACATATTTATATATATATATATATATATATATATATATATATATATATATATATATATATATATATATATATATATATATATATATATATGTGTGTGGGCAGAAAGTTTTCTTTTAAACATCGTTCATTAAATACATCAGAAGAGGAAGATTTTATTAATATTTTATTTAGTTTTTCCAGCCTCCTTACGTTTTTCGTTTTGTAAGGGAGTACAAAAACTTTACATAATTTTAATTTTCCCAAACACTTTCGGACACTTCTTTAGCGATTCTCAAGGGGTTTAGGACTTGTTAGTTTTTCCTCATATTTTGACTGTTTCAGTTGTATTTTGTTTTCATTTTGTTTTGCCTTGAATAGGAGCGTTTATTCCGAGCCTTCGCCTTTTAAAAACTTTTAACAATCCATTTCTACTGTTAAATAAGGTGAGGTTGATAGTAGGAGAGGGATATTTAATATACGAGGCCTCTCTAATATCGAAATATAGTTAAAAGAATTCTTCATAAATATTTTTGCATTAAAATTACATAGCCATTATTTTATAAGTATATAATGGTCCACTCAATTTTTATTGGATTTTTTTTCGATTTTAATGTTGCCGTCTTTACAGCCCATTCAATATAATTAGCATCGTAGTTCCACAAATTTTTTTTTTTCTTTTAACTTTATCTATTCGGTCACTTGAAGAAGATTCCGTAGTATAAAAATTTTGAAAAATTCTTAAAAATATATATTTTTTTTTTCTTGATCAAGGTTACACGATGTCTACTTCAGCGAATCTGAACTTTGGATTTCGCTACTTTATGTTCAACGCTGACATGTCTAGAATGTCAATGTATCATCAAGACACGAATTTATAACCCACCTCCCTCCACCCTCTGACCTTATTTTTCATTTTTTTTATTTTAGCATAGATCTGACTTTTAATTGGTTAATCCAGACATGCCCACAAGTATATGCTTTAATTCTGACATGAGGCTTTTCCACCGACTTTTTAACTTTCAAAAGAAGTAACGATTTGTTTTCAAATTTCCAAAATAAATCATTTGTATTATTTGTAATCTACCAGCACCCGTGATGTAGTTTTTCCCTGTGTCTTTTCTGGAAATAATTCAATGGTAATTGTTTCGATGAGCTTTCCTCTATGTTACATAAATATGGTTTATAAATTGTAACCATTGTGAATATTCAGGGGATGTTATTTTTAAAGGTTGTCATTTTTATCCGCCCTGCCAACAGACAAATTGTACATATGGGAACTAGATAGGATTTCATAGTCTTTGTTATTATGGTGGTTGTAGAAAGACTGGAAGTAATGTTTTATTTTGGTGTAAGGAATACTGTGGTGTACTTGGTCCAGTAATTGTGACTAAGTTTAAGTAAGATAAGACAAATTGAAGGACAGTCTTCCCTTTTGGCTTTGAATAACATTTTTATATTTTACAAAATAAATATCACTTTCCTCTGTGGTATCTAGACTTTATGAATTTAAGCGTAGTACCAGATTGAAAACGAGGTCTCATCATTATACAGTCTATTTGGCTAGATGTAATCGTAAATTCTATGCTAATAGTATCTTCTCTCGCACTTCTCGCTTGTGGAACTCTCTTCCAGCTTTTTCTTTTCCAGCCAACTTTGATCTTCCAAAATTAGATGCAATGTCAAGCGTTATATCCAGTCTTCTTGATTCCTCTTCTTTTATTGTTCTCCCTGCATAATAATATTTTATTTTCCTTATTCCATCACTCTCCGTAAAACCCTCGCGTCTTACTGTTTTGCTTGGGATGAAATGGTTAAAAAACAACAACGTTTACTGTTTAGTACACTATTGTATAAACATTTCGAAATAGCGGTTAGCTACATCATCTCATTTAGCGACCAGCTCGTTAGAACGGAACCTGGTTGTTAAGTGAGAATTGTCTCTATATCCCTCAGTCCAGTGCTTTTATTTTATCTTAAATGCGCACATATAAAACGCAGCTTTTCATTCTGATGTTCACTTTTCAGAGTCGCCACTGGAATGATCTCAAGTCAACCCAGCATTTGGATTCCTTGAATGTTAAATTAAGTGAAAAGCCGATGTTGCCATGGTCCGGGGTGAAACATACATTACAGTTGTGGAAGTTTGTTTTCTTAGAAACATGAAATATCGATCCATACTATTGCCTGCTTCTGCGTGAAAACGCAACAGAAAGCAACCTTTCCCTATTTCTCTTCGCACTCACGATGCCTTCCCTTTCTCTTATTCGTGTCCGCATCGCGACGGAATGCGTCACATTTTCGACTATTTCTAAAGTTATCAACATGTCATTTCCAGCCATAAGCTAGCTGCCCATCGATCCATTGGTGGTTCTATTGAGGCAATAAAGCAAAACCAGTTAATGACAACAAACAAAAATCAACGCAGAATTGTCGACATCTTTGTAATAGTCTACAAATAATATTTAATTCCAGACAAATTAAAGTTTTATTTTTTCAAGAATTTGAAAGACGGTTGGGTTTAAGAAATCTAGCTAAGTAAAGAAGACAGTCTGGCTGATAGAATGTCAGTAATTTTCCATAACATATTCTTTTGTAGTAACAGATATATCCACCGGTTTAATGGAGAGGCAAAGAATTGGCATTATTAAAAAAAAAAGACAGTTACGAGTCATGAAATTTCTTTGGAATCCTTCTGGATGTGACATACAAAGAAATGATAGCATTATAGACTCTTGGATTAAATAAAAAGTTTCGTTTGACATTCCCTGAAGTTTATCGAATAAAAGAAACACATGTGGAAGGTCGATGGCAGGCATCACGTTGGCATGAAGAAAATAAAATCGCAAAAATTAGTACAGAAAGAAGTAGTGAATAATAGAAATAACGACTCGTTTCTTAAAATTCAAACAGAAATAAAACTGAAAGTTACAACGAGCGAAACTTTGTGATAAAAAACAAAATCAAGGAAAATCACCGAAAAGGACCAATACACATCATTTCGGAAACGCTAAAAGGTTCTCTAGTCTGAAATATTCTCATTCTCATATATATATATATATATATATATATATATATATATATATATATATATATATATATGTATATATATATATATGTATATATGTATATATATATATATATATATATATATATATATATATATATATATATATATGTATATATATATATATATATGTATATATATATATATGTATATATATGTATATATATATATATATATGTATATATATATATATGTATATATATATATATATATATATGTATATATATATATATATATGTATATATATATATATGTATATATATGTATATATATATATATATATGTATATATATATATATGTATATATATATATATATATATGTATATATATATATATATATATATATATATATATATATATTATATATATATATATATATGAATAAAAGAATTAATAGATTTTTTTATTTAATCCATTAATTTAATTTGTCGTACACCGGATAAAAAATTGAAATCCATTAGTTCTATAGAAATTGCTTTGTTTACGTTTCGAGTATGAAACTGAGTAGATATGGCATTTAGAGAAAATCTGAATGAGTGAAATGTACTTTACAAGCCGAGCGGCCAAAGGAGACCCGGATCAAATGCTGGCTTTTCTCACAAAAGGGGACACGAGTTCGGATCTTACCGGAGGGCACATCTTCTTTATTAAGTATTCTCGTGTAAACAGACCGGCAGACGAAATAAATAGTTTAAAATAATATATATAGTTTAAAATATGGCTATCCATAAAAAAATCAAATAGGGCTATTCATAAACAATAACGGTTGAAGTAATGCAAAAACACGCACACACACACACACACACACACACACACACACACACACACACACACACATATATATATATAGTAGAGATAATCGATCCGTTGGTATATAATCCGGGTGGATCCTAGTAATATTACTTACTAAAACTGTGTAACTACAGTAAACATTATATTTAGTGGCCACAAGAGTTTGAGTAAACATCCTTCTTTTCAAGAGTGAGATTAATGTATACCGGTTTAGAGATAGAAAGTCTTACTAAAGCAAATGTTCAATGATGTCTACTCAAGTGCTTGTACCAAATATAACGTTATAAGAAATAGTGGAAGATTAAAAAAATCGATTAATTATATATATATATATATATATATATAAGCGATTTATATATATATATATATATATATATATATATATATATATATATATATTTAAGCATTTCACCCCAAGCAAGGCGGGAAGCCACTAGTACGCAAAGGTTACAGAAGATTTGGAGCGAGAGCAGATAGGAGTGATAGAGGAAAGGATGAGGAGAAGGGTAGTGGATAGATCAAGGCAACCGGAGATGTCGATTCACATTACATTTGAATAGTTGGAGATTATCGCTATCAGAGAAACGGGAATAGGGAAGGGAGTTCCACAGGCGAGAGGTGCGAGATATGAAGCTATTGGAGTAGAAGAGACGGCTACATTTAACAGTTTCAACAGTGAAAGGGTGAGAGCGGGATGCCAGCCTTGTGGGACGCTTGAATTCATGAAATCTGGGGACCAGTGCAAGCAGCTCGTCGGGGCAATTACCATGAAATTATTTGTAAAAAAGACAGAGAGAGGCGGCGGTGCGTCTGTGAGAGAGCGACTGCTGACGAGATGCCAGATCAGGGCCAATTACATTGCATATCCATCTCTGGATCTTATCAAGAATCCCGAGACAAACAGAAGGGGCTCCAGACCATATATGGCAGCAATATTCCATGCAAGGGCAATGGTTGATTTGTAGATTTGAAGGATCGATTCCGGGGAGAAAAATTTCCTGGCGCGGCACATGGAGCCAACTTTCCTTGCAGTGGACGAAGCAATTTACTCAATGTATTTGTTCCATCTCAGGTGAGCAGTCAACGTGAAACCGAGCAGCCGCAGAGAGGTGCTCTCGAGAAGTTGAGCGTCAGACATTCTAATGGGGGACAGGGAAGTATCTCTGTGGTGATTAATAGAGAGCAGTTTTGTTTTTGAGACGTTAAAGTTAACCAGCCAATTCCTGTCCCAGTTCACAACCGATTGGAGGTCCTTTTCGAGACGGACGGCCAGGTTAGTTTTGTCAGCGACAAGGATTTGTTTTTGAGGCAGGAGAAATTGTAGTGTCGTCCGCGTAGATGCCTACTTGGGAATCTATGGCGTCAGGAAGATCGTTGATGAAGATAAGGAACAGAGTAGGGCCTAGGATGGTGCCTTGAGGAACACCTGCGTTCGTGGGATAGGAGCTGGAGGAGAATCCGTTGAGAACGACCTTCAATTCACGGTTTGACAGGAATGATTGCATTAGTTCAAACAATCGACCTGTAATACCATAACCCTGGAGCTTGCGAAGAAGGCTGGTATGCCAAACCCTATCAAACGCTTTGGAGATGTCTAGGGCCACGGCACGAGGTTCTCCGTTATTTTGAAGACCTTGGTAGACAATTTCAGTGAAGGCCGTAAGTACATCAGCTGTAGATTGGGCAAAGTGAAAACCACATTGCCTGTCTGAGAGCAGATCATGGGATGTAAGGTGGTTAACCACTTTGGCGTTAATTAGGGCTTCGAAGACTTTGCCGAAGAGGGGTAGGAGACTGATAGGGCGGTAGGAGTCGCCAGAGTTCTTAAAGACAGGGACAATCGATTAGGACTTCCAGCAGTCTGGAAAACAAGATTCCTTGAGGCAGTAGTTATATAATTTGGAGAGGGCAGGCGCCAGTTCAGGCGCGCATTTCTTCAAGACTATGGCTGGTATCCTGTCTCCACCACTAGCCTTGTGGGGGTCTAAATTGGAGATAATGCCCAATACCAATGTGAAACCCGCTCAATAGGGCCTCAGTTCTAAGAGGGAAATCGGGTATGGGTACACCGGAAGAGTCGAGCGTTAAATTGAATGAAAATTTCCGAGCAAAGCATTCAGACTTGTCAGCAGAGAAGGTCAGGACCTCAAACTGGTTGAACAAAGGAGGTATAGCGGGTTTGCGATTGTTAAGTACGCTCTTGCAGAGACGCCAATAATCCATGGACCCGAATTTGCGAGATGCGATGCGTTCCTTCATTCGAGCAGCAAATAGTAACTTACCTTCGTTGAGGACACGCTTACACTCGTTACGGGCGGAGGCAAAGAGACGTCTATTGCAGTCGGACATGTCGCTACGAAATAGGTGGAAAAAGTTGTTCCTATGGGCAATGGCAGCTGAGCAAGCAGCGGAGAACCAAGGGGAGGAGCGCGATTTGACCATAAATTTCCTTGAGGGGATGAAAGCGTCGATTCAAGCTTTAACTCAAGAGGAGACGTCAGAAAAACATTCTTGAACGGGGAGCGTAAAGACAACATCCCAGGGGACATCGCGGAGGAAATCACGGAACGAGTCCCAGTCAGCTCGTTGATAGCAGAACGAGGTTCTAGTGATAGGATATATATATATATATATATATATATATATATATATCAAGGTTTTATTGAAATTTGATTTAAGTTGCCACATGTCCTCCATCATTAGCAATACAAAGGGTAATACGATTTTGCAATTCACGGAAAACATTTGCCAACTGATTTACAGTAATGCCTGAAATCACATTAGTTATTTTAGCTGTACTTAAAACTAGGTACATTAAACTTTATAACATTTTTTAAATATTATTTATATCACAAATACAAATGAAGTTATAATTCTTTTAAAGTGCACTCTAACTTTATGGATACCCTATATATATATATATATATATATATATATATATATATATATATATATATATATATATATGTATATATATATATATATATATATATATATATATATATATGTGTGTGTGTGTGTGTGTGTGTGTGTGTAGTGGTGGAAATAAGTATAAGACACCCCATGAAATAATTTTCTTCTTATTAATTGTCATACTTATTCGTAATTGATCTAGAAAGTCAATCTTTCTAACCATTACACCATGTCGAGGTGCCCAACCGCATGTCAGTTTAGTCTATTTCAAACTAGCCCTGCTATGTGCCAGCTTCCTCAGCTCAAGAAATGGTGTTTTTTGAATTTGATTTAGATAGCGTTTTTGAAAACGTATGGGGCTACTTAAATAGTAACTTACCAGTTTAGATAAGGAGTCTGGGTTGATGACCGGGAGATGAGCCGGGGTTGGGGTTTATTTATGGTCTGCTAGTGGATTATATTATTAGGCGGTGGGGAATTTAACACACGCACACACACACACACACACACACACACACACACACACACACACACACACACACACACACACACATATATATATATATATATATGCGTGCACACACACATATACGCATATATATATATATAGTGCTGTTCGATAAAAGTGACTCACCTGATTTGTTTTACTTAAAACTTTTTTCGCTTATTGTTTTTTGGGTCAAACTAATTTTTAATCTTACTAATATAAAGACCCCTTCTCCACCACCTTGTAAAAAAGTTTACTCAACCTTAGGTATTCTATTGATAATTATAATTTTGGATATAAATGAGATTTAGGAAAAAACTGAATCACTTATTTCCTGCAACTAGCAATCAATAGAAACATAACCGAACAGCTTTAAATAAAGAATAATAGAGGTATAATTTATTTATAATATGTAATATAGTTCGAAATAATTAATAATCTATGGGTCCTCCTTTATTTTGAATAACCTTTTCAACCCTTTCTGGCATTGACTTGATTAGGTTCTGGCAAATCTCATCTCCAAGCATTGAATTCCATTCGGATATGAAATTCGCAATCAAATCCTCTTTGTTGCTCAACTGCTTTCTCGAGAGCCTGTACTTTATAATGCTCCATAAGTTTTTTATGGGGTTGAGGTCAAGAGATTGGGGCGACAATGTCACAACACTCACCTGCTTCTCAAGTATTCAAAGTATTCCTTCATTAATTTTGATTTGTTACAGAGAGCATTATCCTGCATAAAACTGAGCTTGTTGGGGTCGATTTGCACCCTTTCAGCAGAAGCGAGCATACAAGACTCTAAAATTCTCTTGTACAGCTCGCTTCTGAGGCTCTTTTCAATAGGTTTTAAGAAACCAGTTCCATGAAAAGAAAAGCATCACCAGAACATTATACTGAACGAATGCTTGACAGTACTTACTGCTAAATTCAAAGAGCTTTCAAAACCTTCTTCTTCGAATTTTAGATCGCTTATCCTTTGAATTTCGCTCAACTTTCGTTTCATAGGAGAAGAGAACATTTAGTAAAAAAAGCAGGCGAGTCACTTTTATCGAACAGCACTATATATATATATATATATATATATATATATATATATATATATATATATATATATATATATATATATGTACACACAGACACATACATACATATACGCACAATCCCTTTCCGCCATTAAGTTTCGGTTATAATATTAGGAATTTCGAGCTGTACCTGAAATTCTTTAAGAGGAAGATATTAAAGTTAAAATTTAATCAGTGAGGGGGGTTATATCAATTGGGTGGGGGATATTATTTTTTGGTAGTTAGTGAGTGATGGTAAGATCTATATTCTTATATAATCTTGAACCAGCTTCTGTGCCTAGATTTTAATACTAGTTCTCTCCTTTGGTTTAATAGTTTGCAATGATCATTTTATTTAATTATTCAAATTTCTCCTCTAAACAAAGCTTGTATCTATCTCTGTACTATTAGGGTAGATCATCAGCCTACAACAATCAATCCCAACCCTGCAAACTTTGCTTAGAGGAAAAAATAGCTATTATTGTCTTCCCAGACCAAAATAAATTACTAAATAAACGATCTGAGCTCAACTCAAAATGCAGACATGAAAACAAATTTTTACTAAGTTACTTAAATAAATAAAAATAAACAAAATAATATATATAAAAAACAAGTAAAATAAATTAACACATGCAAATAATAAACAAATTATCAAACCACTCCCGTTTGATTAGACGAAATAGAATAAACAAAAATAAAAATAAATATATAAAAAAAACAAGTAAAATAATCAATCTGAATAAATGAATAAAGTAAATAATAAACAAATTAACAAGCCGATCTTGCCAAAATAACCATTAGAATAGAATATAACAATCAATCCAAAAATTGGCCGAGAAAATAGTTATAACTAAATAACGCTAAAAAAGATTTACTACGTTACTCAAAAATCGAAAATCGAATAGAGTAAATAAAAATATACAAAAGAAAATAAAAAAATAAGTAAATAATTAAGAAAAAACAAGTAAAAATTAATCCAAATAAATGAACAAATTAACAAATCGCTCCCGCTAAAATAACCATTGGAACTAATAAAAAGAAACATAAATAAGCAAAAACATGTAAAAATAATCAATCCAAATAAACAAATAAATAATATACAAATTAAAAACTGTCCCCAGCCAAAATAACAGAATAGACTACGGTAATCAATCCAATAATTGGACGAATAAATAGCTTTAATTATCTTTCCAGACCAAAACAAACTATTAAATAAGCGATCTAAGCAACACCCCCCCAATTTTTTACTACGTTACTAAAATGTTGAAAACCGAAAACAATGAATATATAAAATAAAAATGAAAATAAAAAGCAAGTAAAATAAATTAACCCACATAAATAAATAAATAAGCCACTCCTGCCAAAATAACCACCAGAATGGATTACCCACAATGCACCACTGACCCATACATATATAAATAGTCGAGAAAAAATCTAACACTCGCGGCCTGACGATTGCGTTTAGCATGAAACAACCTGTCGCCTCTGAGTGTTGACTTCAATGTTCACTTATATATATATATATATATATATATATATATATATATATATATATATATATATATATATATATATATTAATACATAAAAGGTTAATGGTTAGAGTTGAATCAGACTAGGGAACAGTAGGTATTAAAAAGTACTGAATACACGTGTGATAAAAAAATAATAAACTACAAATAAAAATAACATGTAGAGCTTTTAACTTAAAAAAAATTAAATTTAGGAGATCAATTGAATCCGCTACCTAGATTTGAACCTTACGGTATACTCAGCGAATTTTATCAATTGACCTCCCAAAACTAAGTCACAACACATTACATTGCATCTAGACATATGGTTGTATTGTTAATATTTCGGACTCTCAAGTGGTGTGACGTCATAGAACCGCATCACAAATTTACGACTCGCGTCTGCTATTCCGCGACCGTTATCGTCGCATTGCAGTCTTCTATGTCAACATGACAGGATATCATCTTTGATGGTGAATATCTTTGATTAAATGTCCGTATAACCAACTCTGATGATGGTTCATGTGAGCCGGAAGCTTAGATCGAGGAACAGCAGAATAAAAAATATCCAAATTTTGGACAATTTTTGTCTTTACTTTCTCCCGAAATTAAAGCCACAATACGAAGCTTAAGAACGGCTCATGATCAAACATAATAGGCATTCATTATCTGTTAAATATAAAAAATACATGTTTGAATATATATACATATATGCCAATCTATAGTCTGTCGATAAAAATCATTTATTTTATCCAAAAATATTACTTTTTTAATATAATCTCCTTTTTCAATGCACTTAATTCACTGGTGAATAATTTTATCACATAGATAAAATTATTCAATGAAAATTTCATTGAAAATTCACTTCACTTAATCCTTATAGTATTGTGAATTTTTTATTCGAAACTTTGTCACATTTCTAACTTCCTGTTCTCCAGCAAAAAAGTAGCGATGAAAGAATCATACTTTGTCAATAAATATGACCCTCAACCAAAAAGGTGAACATAGATAAATGCTGTAAATATGAAAGAAATAATGCAAGTAGAAAATGAATGAAAAATGTTGAAAATTTTATTTGTAGTTCAACGGATTTCTAGAGTAGGCAGT
Source organism: Acanthosepion esculentum (assembly GCA_964036315.1). Lineage (NCBI taxonomy): Eukaryota > Metazoa > Mollusca > Cephalopoda > Sepiida > Sepiidae > Acanthosepion > Acanthosepion esculentum. Next base: position 21,322,940 of record OZ038504.1, read on the forward strand.
GAAGTAAGTTACGCAGAACTAATATGGCGTCTGGTTACTTCATCTGTAAATAAAATTGTAAGTTGTTCCAGAACTACTAAAAAAGGTATATATTTAGAAAAGAAGTTTATGATTTTTTAAACAACACACTTTGTGAGATACAGGTGCGTATGCTTCCTCAATAATTTGGTACGTACTCAATGATGGAAAGCGAAGCCATAAATAATACCATCTTTTCTTTGAAAAGATCAAAACCTATAATTGACTGGTGATAATATAACTTAGAATAGAAATTTTCCAATCATTATTTGGTGAAAAGACAAGTAAAATTTCATTTGAACTAATTTAAAATTAAATTTTTTTTTCAATAGAAATATGAATATTGTTAGTAATTTTATTTCACTACTAAAAGTATAAGCTTCGCGTGAAACGTTTCTTGAATTATTCGGATAAGTTATTTTTGTTATTTTTAGATACAACTTTGCGTCTAATGTATCAAATGTCTTTAAGTAAGGCACAGGTTCTAAAAACAAATACGAGAGACGCTCATAAAAAAGAGACCATTTTCATTAAAAACTCGTTTAAAGAAAGAATCGGTCATTAAAATATTTTGAGGTACATTCTGAAAGTAATACTTACAAGAAATGCAAGCAGAACAACAACACTATGGAATAGAGCAAATTTTTAGCGTCAAAACATTACTTAGAGGTATTTCATGGGAAGGGGCACCAATAAACTTGAGTTGTTATACGTCTCGTTGTCTTCACTAACGAAGCAAATTGTACATCATGTAACTGTGCTCACATCCATAGTTTGGTTTCCGTAAACACTTAGAAATTATCGATGAATATCAATGAATATATTTTTTAAATGAAGGAATTCAATAACATACCGTTGCTTCGTACACCATTTTCCAGATGCTATTTTACCAGAATTCCGCTGAGCTGCTATTTGTGAAAAGGTAGTAAAAATATGGTGTATTGGTAGAAGGTTCACCCACTACTGCCACACCACTATCATCATCTGTGATGTTGTGGTCCAACATTATAAAGTAGGAGCCATTACTTTTGGAGCTACCCTCGTAAATTAGGTTTTAAAATATATGGCTTTTGCGATTTTAAAATGGTTTTTGCGACTTTAAAATATATGGTTTTTGTCGGCCTTTTCAGAACAAACAATCCAAGACATTATGTTAATTCTCGTTTCAACTTGAAAGAGTTCAAATATTTAACGTCTAAAACTTCGCGCTACCGGAAAAAACAGCATCACATTCCAAATTATTTTATTTACAATAGGCTGCTGGAAGGTTTTCGGACGAACCCAATTCATACCGATGTATGCGACAAGATGTTTTTCGAGCAGACCTGTGCAATTTTCAACACATGACATATTCATCAATGGGGAAAATGTATAGACAATGAAAATGTAATAATAGGCTTTTGAAGCTTAAAACTTACTCTATCCAAAGGTGATAATTATGATCCGAGTAGCTGCTGTAGTATCCATAGAAACACATCCGAGGCATTATTTTTAGTGTATCCCTTATATATAAAGCGGCACATTTACTTTAATAGGATTTTCGATTGAACAGGCCGGTAGATGCTGGTTTTACTGTTAAAAACAACAATAAAATAAAGTTGGCTACTCAAACACGTGTACCAAACTATAATGTTTTTAAAGAATACATATATATAGAGAGAGAGAGAGAGAGAGAGAGAGAGAGAGGGGGGGAATTAGATTATATATATATATATATATATATATATATATATACGCGTGCGCGCGCGCACACACACATGTATATATATATATATATATATATATATATATATATATATATATATATATATATAATTTAATTTTTTTCTGATTGGGATTGATGGATGTCTTATAGGTTTTGAATAATATGAGGTTATGGATTTAACGTTTTTCTTTTACATTTTTGTGGTTATGTATGTTGGCTTGGGAAAAGAGTAATTCTTTCAGGAAAGGAGATATTGGGAAGAATCCGGGAACAGATTTGTATTTTAATAAAACCCAATAGCGACACTTTCGAAAATTTTACATTTTGTCACAAAATAAAATCCTTACATTTGCCTTGATTCCCAGAGAACGAAATGCATTTTCCTATTGTCTTTTTCATATTGGCCTTTTACATCTGAAAATTTTCACGCACACACACACACACACACACACACACACACACACACACACACACACACACACACACACACACATACACTTAGTGTATTGGGGCAGCAGATCATTATTTAAACATATATTGTTAAATATAACAGACAATGAATGTCTATTATGTTTGATCAGGAGCCGTTCGAATGTCTGCTTTAATTTCTGGTGAAAATAATACAGAAATTGTCCAACATTTAAATCATTTTTTATGAAGTTGGTGCTAAACTTACGATCTGCGTCTGCTGTTCCGCGACCGTTGTCGTCGCATAGCAATTTTCTACGTCAAAATAACAAAATATCTTAGACTGTGGATATCATTATTTCATGCTTGTATAACCACTCTGAGGATGGCTCATGCGATTCAAAAGCTTATGACGGACATAATAGAAAATCTATCTAAACTTTTTTTTATATCTACAACACCCACATTTACAGAAAGTGATTCGTATATTAGAAAAATGATCAGTATATTGAATAGACATAAAATGTCTATCATTTTAAGATATGTTTGCAAGGGTCAGTTTGTATTGTCTGTTACCGTCGAAGATTTGTTGGAGATTCCTGTCGGAGAAGCAGATATTTTCTACGAAATTTCTTGAACATTCAAGCAGGTAAATGTAATAAATACTGTTTATTTAAAAAAACACAACAAAAACAAAAAAGACAGAACTGCTATGTCAAATATATCGTCCTATATGTTAGTGAATGCTAGACAGTTTCCTTATATATAAAGAAGACGCCCGAAGCGGCAAAGAAGAGGCTCGACAGAAGAAGGCTAAGAATACCATAGACTGAACATGTGAATAATGAGAAAGTTTTAAAGGAATTCGAAATAAAAAAGGATATTTTTATTTAAAAGGATATTTTTGCTTAGGGTGAGAAAAAGAATTTTACATTTTTTGGGGAAGAATGAGGAAAGAAGGCTTGGAGAATTGGACGCTCACAAGGCATATTGAAGGCAAAAGGGACGGAGGAAAGCAGTGAAAAGGACGAGCTTGTGTAAATGGATGACAGAAAAGGAAAAGAGAGGGATAATAAAGGTTAAAAATACTAATGCTACAAGGTATAGGAATTCGTAGAGAGCCACGATCGCTAAAATCCTGAAAAGAATGAAGAGAAAGGAAAAAGAAAAGTGAATATTAATTTAAAACTTACAATTCATGCAGGTTGAACAAAGTTTATAAATCAAGGGAGATAAATAGTCACTAGAAGAGTTAATATGAAATTAGTTTATTCGAGGATAAAATGTTAAATTTAATGAAAAAATTATATAAAAAATTATATTATATAAAAACAATAATATAATTAAAAAACTGAGAAAGTTTTTAAAGAATTCAACTCAAAGATGACGTCATAAAAGACAAGCATAAACATAAAATTTCAGAGAAAAATTGGATCAGAATTAAATCGCAACAAGCAAAAGAAAAAAAAATCAAAATATGGCTGACTATTCAAATTGAACATTTTTAACATTCAAACAATTCTGAACATAAAATGTTCTCATTATAGAAGAAAAAATATAAAAAGAAATTTTGGAGGGATGTGAGGAATCACGCAGAGCAAACAAGGAACAATTGATATTGAATAAGAAAGGAATTCTTTCTCTTGTAAAATGGAAATAAAACTTGGATAGAAGACACCATTGTTCTTTCGTGCCGAATCATTTTTTCAACATCCGTCACCTGGTATTGTCAGATTGTAGCCGATATTGTCAAGACGTTAGAAAGTTGGATTGTTAACGTAACGACGGCAAACTGGTTACACCTGCGTTTTAACGGCCTTCTGGTTTTTTAACTTCGGAACAGTGAGGACAAGAAGACAAAAAATTGGTAAAAGCTACCGGGATGTGTTACAAAATATTTGTATAAAGATTTCTAAAAAATGTGATTTTTTTTCTTACTTTAAATGCTGTCAATTTAAGTCTCGTCTGGTCCTTCTTTTTCTAATTTTTCCTTTGTCCTTCTTTCTTTCTTTTTTCATTTATTCTGCTTCCTCCGCCTTTTACTTTCTTTCTTTCTTTCTTTTTTCTTTCTTTCTTTCTTTCTTTCTTTCTTTCTTTCTTTCTTTCTTTCGACCATCCAAATAAGACTTGTTATTATTGATGTTTACAATGCTTATTCCGGAAAAGGGAAGTCAGAATAGAAAGATTGTGCTGCGCTCATCGTCCAAGAAAGAAAAAGCAGCTACTGGAGTTCGACCTTGATCTTCCAATTCCCTTTTCCTTACTAATAACCGATACGATACCTACAAAAAAAAAAAAATTATCCGTACTCTTATCTAAAGATATGTTATGGCGAAAATGCGAATAATTTGTTACTTACCCTCGTATATAATTATGGAAATTACGAACATAATAGATTCATACACAAGTAAAAAACGTAAAAATAATAATGAACGGTTAAAAATTAAAAAAAAAAAGAATTTAACTCTCAATAATATCAATTATGAACACGGCCACAACGTGCTGATCGTGTTCGGAAATTAAAAATATTCACATCCATATATATATATATATATATATATATATATATATGGTGGGATGGATGAATTGCCGTCTAAATTACGCAAAAATGAAAATAACACTGATATTTCATTTTAAGAGAGATATTTACTAAATTGCACAAAAATATCTGAAATACGAAAGAGTAAATTTATTCAATAAAATCGCCAATCGGAATCTCCTGCAACTTTCTGGGACGGTCTCATTGTTTTAAGTTGGTGAATGCTGCCATAATCCTTACCTTCAATTCATCTTTGGTGTTATATAGATTTTTTTTATCATCTCGCTCAACTGCGCCCCACACATAATAATTTAAGAGGTTGTAGTCTGGGGAGTTAGGTGGCCAGATGTAAGGGGTGATGTGGTCACAGAAATTGTCCGAAAGCCATGACTGGGTTCTCCTGCTTGTGTGGCATGGTGCAGAGTACTGTTGCCAGAGATAACGTCTTCCAGCAGTCACCCTCTCCACCCAGGGCAGCACTGTCTCTTCCAGACATTTGATGTAGGCCTCTGTGTTGAGTCTCAGGCCCTGTGGGAAGATGAATGGAGGCATAACGTTGCAGTCAATAGTGAACATTCCAAACACCATGATGTTTCCTAATCCTCTGCAGTGTACTCAGATTGACAATCACTCTGAAATGTTTATATTGGAATCTGGCGCGAATGCCAACAAGTATAGCATGCCGTTTCCACATTTCTGGCGGAATGAATTGCGTCATGGTGCTTTTTTTTCTCTCGCAGACGGTGCCCAACTAACTCTAGTATTCTGTGCAGTCGACAAAATAAAAATAAAAACAAAAAACAAACAACGCTCATGGGTGAAATTAAAAATACAAAATAGCGGAAATTTACCCATCGCAACCTGTACACACACACACACACACACACACACACACACACACACACACACACGCACACACATATCAAATATTTGGTGCAGTTCAATTTATATTGCAATGAATCATTCATACAAAAAGTAAATTAGTAAAGTTAATGATATAAAATGGCGAAATCCCTTCGCTAACACAATTTTAAAGATGCATTCGATGAATTTTATGATCCTTGTTTTTTAAAATTATAAAATGTATTAGGTCTTCTTTAAATACGCAAGTACTTTCGACTGTACATTCAGTCATCTTCAGGCATGGAAATTATTTTGTTTTTGGTAAAATTCAGGTAGCATCCTAGACGAAAAAATAAAATCCGCATCGAAATATGTTTTTTGAAATGTGTTATTGATAACGGATACAAACTTTTAGAGCGTGCAGTCGCAACGCTAAGGTTGAATTTAAGTTTTTTTTACTAATATGGCAATTTGAGATTATTTTGTTGTAGGAGTTTATCAGTCAGTGTGGCATGAACTAAATTGTTCAATAAATAGAGTAATGTCTCAGTTGTTATCCCGAAAATTTGCCCGTCGGATCAGTTCTTTTAAATCAAATATGTGGTGCAGTTCAATTTATATTACAATGAATCCTTCATACAAAAAGTAAATTAATAATGTTAATGATATAAATGGCGAAATCCCTTCGCTAACAAAATATATACATAACTGTGTATTTTGATAACAATCCCTCTTTTATACAAGTTTCATTAAAGATGACTGATAAGATACTACGATTAAGCTTTTTATTTATTTTTTGTGTTCGTACAAGTTTTTTCTTATCCGCAAAAGAATTAAAAGTCAATTCTAATATCGTCATCAGATGAGCCGATAAAACACATTGTTATGGTCCAGGTTCCTTGTACCACGGTGATGGTCCAAGGTAGAACCAATGAAGAATAACTCGAACACAGGTATGGAATAACACAGATATATCACAAACAGAATATGTACAAAAGAAGTAGAAGTGTTAGTAATAACAATCAGGTTAGGTTAGAGAGAACTATGTTGTCTCGACCAGTATCACTATTCCAATGTCTTACAGTAATCGTCTGACGCGACTCTGTCTCTGACTGACTGACTCACTCACTGACCCTGTGTTGATATTTAACAACACTCCCACGTATGTCGAATGTGGAATAAGGCCGGTTTAATGTGGGCTCCCCGAGCCCGTAGGCTCGGCCAAAAATATGCCCATTAGAACCGGTATAAACGGGTTCAGGGACTGTCTACCTCCCCGGACGAAACTTTGCCCTGCGGCAAAGCTCCGTCCGAGTTCCTCTCCGCCGAGGCAGAGAGTTCGACAGCAAAGAACACTGGTTCACTCTGTGTCGGTATTTAACAACACTCCCACGTGTGTCGGATGTGGCACAAGGCCGGTTTAGTGTGGGCGTACCGAGCCCGTAGGCTCGGGCAAAAATATACCCATTAGAACCCGTATACACGGGTTCAGGGACTGTCAACCTCCCCGGACGGCACTTTGCCCTGCGGCAAAGCCCCGTCCGAGTTCCTCTCCGCCGAGGCAGAGAGTTCGACAGCAAAGAACACTGGTTCACTCTGTGTCTGCTGCTTCCTCTTGAGGCGCAGTATTTATGAGGTACGGAACAGTCTATTAATATTATGGGTAAGTTCCCATAACACACATACATATTTTTTGACTGACTCACACTGGCCGACTGCCTGACTCACTTTGACCACTGCTTACTCTTGAGGCGCAGTATTTATGGTGTACGGGATAGTCCATTACTGTTATTATTAAGTTCCGAAGCTTTTGCGTTGCAGGGGTTTTTAATATCATTTTTTCTTTGGATCTATTTCCAAAGGTTCTGTAAATGTTCTTTTTCGAGACGATTTTCTTAGGTCTGACATTGTTTGCGGTCTTTTTATATCAAACGTATCGAAAATCGTGTCCATTACCTCTTCTTGAGGTGGACCGTTAGCGTCCTGTAACAGTCTTTTCCTTATTTGGTTCACGTGTCTTCTGTGTGAGAATTTTTGTCCCTGTACTATGTAAACCATCTTGCCAATTCTTTTCTCAATTGTGCCTTGCTCCCAGTAAGATGTGTTATTTTTGTAGGCTTTAAAAAAAACTTTTTCTCCTGGGAGAAATTTTATTTTTGGTGCATAGGACTGTGTTACTTGTTTTGCTTTACTTGGTAGCAATTTATCAAATGCAGATCTGATTTTTCTAACAAACATCACTTCTGCGGGTGATAATGTCGATGGTGTAGCATTATTTAGCGTAATTCGATATACCTGAAGAAATTGCTGTAATGCTTTCTCCGTAGGCACATTGTAGGCTTTTCGTAGCGCTATTTTGAGTGTATCAACGAATCTCTCCGCCTACCCATTTGATCTTGGGTGATAAAGCGGGGATTTTATATGTTTTACTTGATAAATTTCGCAAACCTCTTGGAAATCTGTTGATGTGAATTGCGTTCCATTATCTGTGACTAGGCAATCCACTACACCAAACCGAGCGAATAGCTCGTGGAGGCAATTTATGGTCGTTTCTGAAGTAGGATTTTTGCAATGAAACACCTCCGGCCATTTACTATAGCTATCCACAATGATTAAATAGTAAAAGTTGTCAATTGGTCCTGCATAATCTGCGTGTATTCTTGACCACGATCAGTCTCTGGCCATGGCTTATGGATGATTGGCGGTGCTTTGGCTGCTAAATTTGCACATTTCCACAATCTGAGTAATATCCTGGTCCATATTCTTCCAATATACATAGCTTCGCATTAGCGACTTCATTCTATATTTACCGGGATGGCCCCTATGGAAATCCTTTAAGATCCGCTTTTGTAATGTTTTGGGAATTACAACCCTTTCGTTGTAAAGTAACACATTGTTGCATAGAGAAAAGCTGTCCGAAATTTGCTCATTTTTTCTGCTATTTTTTCTTTTGTATCTTTTATAAATTCGTCGTTTTTGGCTTCATTTTTTATGTCTGGCAATGTGACTGGGAGGTTTCTAACTGTACAAAATAGTACTGTCCTGATATCTTCTTCATTTCTTAAGGCTGCGATTACCGTATCTTCCAATGGCTCTGTTTTTGTTGGTATACGTCTCGACAGACCATCCGCATGCCCGATCTTTTTCATTGTTAATTATTCCAATCTGAAATTATAGTTCAGAAGAATTGTTCCCCATCTAAGTAACCTATTTGCAGTGTAAGCCGGTAGATCTTTTTTCGAACCGAAAATTGTTAGTAACGGTTTGTGATCCGTCTGAAGAGTAAAATGTCTACCATAGATGTACCTATGAAACCTCGTGACTGCGAAGATAATTCCTAGAGCTTATTTCTCTATTTGTGAATAATTTTTCTCCGCTGGTAGTGGGGTTCGAGAAGCATGTGCGATGGGTTTTATTGTCCCATCTGGCATTTTATGTAATATAAACGCTCCGACTCCGTAGGCGCTAGCGTCACTTGCTACAATAATTTCTAGTTTGGGATCGTAGTGTGCCAAAAATATATCTGAAGTTAATATTTTGATTATTTCGTCAAATGCTTTTTGGCATTGATCTGTCCACTGCCAAACTTTTTCTTTCTTTACCAGCTCGTTCAGTGGTGCGCGAAGTTTATGCATTTGAGGTATGAATTCCCGGTAGTAACTTACTAATCCTAGAAAACTTTGTAGTTCTGTTATGTTTTTCGGAACTGGCATTTTTTTAGTTGCTGTTGACCTTTCAGAGTCTAGTCGTCTACCTTCTTGATCAATTATATGGCCAAGGTATTTGATTTCCTTCATGAAAAAATCGCACTTATTTTCTTTTACTTTGAATCCATAGCTTTGTATTCTTTTAAATACTTCCTGTACATGTTCCCTGTGTTGTTCAACGCTTTCACTATTAATCAATACGTCATACAGGTATGCATTTGTGTACTCTAGTTCGGGAAGCATCGTATGCATTGTCTGTTGGAATATAGCCGGCGCGACCTTAATTCCAAAAGGTAATCTTTGGTATCTGTACAGTCCTTTGTGTGTGTTTATGCATAGTAGTTTTGAACTTTCCTCATCGACTGGAATTTGCAGATACGCCTCACTTAGATCAATTTTTGAAAAAAAATTTCCGCCATTTAATTTAGTGAATACTTCTGGACTGGGTAGAGGATAATGGTAGTCCTTTATTGCTGCGTTCAAACCTGTAGAAAAATCAGCGCAAACTCGAATTTCGCCTGATTTCTTTTTGACCTAGACCGTCGGTGCGGCCTATTTACTGTATTCTACTTTTGTCAATATGCCAGTGTTTTCAAGTCTGGTTAATTCTTGATCAATTTCTTCAATTGACGCAAACGGTACGCTCCTTTTTTTCTTGAAAATAGGCTGAACGTTATCCTTTACTTCGATATTAGCTGCCATTTTCTTACATCTTCCTAGGCCTGCTGAAAATACTTCGGAGAAACTCGTTTTTAGTTTCTCTTTTAATTTGTCTGCCTCGGTTGATAAGCTTTTTATATTTTGGCAGTAGGCACTTATAGGTAGATCCCACAGTTCGAATTTTTGCATCCAGTCCGTTCCGAATAGGTTTTCAGTATTTCTTAAGACGTACATTTTTAGTTTTTTCGTCATTCCATTAAATGTTACAATTATAATTACTTCACCCTCGAATTTTATCTTTCTCCCCGTAACTGACCTAGCAATTTTATAAGTTTTTAACATGGCAGGTTTGTTCAGTTTGTAGGTTTATAATCGTTAAGTCTCAGCCAGAATCCAGCTGTAGCCTAACTTTTCTCTTTTGCATTTCAACTTGTACGTATTTTCTTATGTTAGTCTCATCTGCTTGGTCAGTCCTCGTGATTCTTATTCTGCTTTTATTTTCTCTTCTATTCCAATATGTTTTACAGGATAGACAGGTTTTAAAACGATATGTACAGTCTTTAAACCAATTCCAAGACCCAAAGCGATAGCATGAACTGGGTGGCAATGTTTTTTATATTGATTTTTAGAGTTAGAAAATTTTGTTTTACCTGTTCTTGACGGGGGGGGGATCGGTTTGGTTTGTTTGTGAGGAGGGTAAGTTGGTTTGTCTTCGTACTTTATGTATGTGTGCTATGCCAGCTTCTTCTATGTCTTTTGAGTCTTTCTTCACACTGATGCATCTCTAGCAGTCTTCGGCTAGCTTTTGAAGTGTCAAATTTTGTTCACACCCCAATTTAGTAAGGATTCTGCGCCTCATTTCCGCGTCTTTGGTTGAGACCTGGCCTTGGACGTAAATTAAGCATTTGAAATTGTCCGCGCTGAGTTCTGATAATTTGAAGTCGTCAAAATATTTGTTGACAATGGACGCAAAAGTTATGTAATCTTCGTTGTCCTTTTTTGTAAGGTTCATGCATTTCCATCTTTTGTGGAATAGTGAAGTATTATGGCTGAAAAGTTCTGTTAGCAGTTTAATGGCTTCTTTGAACGCTAACTCACTTGTTTTTCTTGGAAGGATATAATCTACGAATTTGGTATATTCGCATGTGCCTAATTTTCTTAGCAATAGACGCACTTTACGTGCATCTGACCAATCTTTGCAGTCAAATTCATATAGATCTTCGTACCTTCGGAAGTAGTTTGCAAAAGTTTTATCTTCGTCGGGTGCGTGCTTGAAATCTTCGATAGTTCTCCAAATAGCGTCTTGTGAGAGAACTGTTTCGTTCTCGGGTTTTTGCTCTTTATTTGACATTGCACGTAGAAATAATTCTTGTAATTCAAGATGTTTCTGTTCGTTTTTTTGCTGCTGTTGAAATTGGCTTTTGATAAGTTCGACAATGGTTGACTTAAAATCTTCCATGTTGACGTATAACCTGATATTCTGTGACCTGTGTACGTAAAAAAATTCCTTTGTTGCCAGTGAAATTTGATATCCAAAAAGAAAATTCTTTTCTTTTTCTTTGTGTTCGCGTAGAACTAGTTTTTTTTTTTAGAATCTCGCGTAGAAATGGGTTTTTTTTATTATTAGTTTACTCGTCGACACTGTTATGTGCGACGGATAGCAAAAAAGGTATGTCCTCCGCGTAGAGAATTTGTTTTTCTTTTGGGGGTTTTCCAGGTCGCCACTGTTATGATGGAAGAGAACAGGAATATTCTATAAAGCACCTATATCCGCTAGAGTTATCAATCACCCATTCTCACCAGGCAGAAAATCCACCTGAAGAAGCTAGTGTATCGGGAGTGTTGACTCCTTCTCTTCTTAAAAGATCTGTCAGAAAGATACGCCGAGGAGATGATGATTTTCTGTGGTACTAGTTACATTGTGTGGGACCTTACAGATTAATGGAATTGTAATCCTTTACTTGGGATTGTTCAAGCTTACGCTATTGGTCTCGCCATGGAGGCGAGAATTTTACTTTTGTATTTGGTAGTTGTGTTGTCTCAACATCTAGTGTATTTCACTGCATACCTTTTTTCTTTGTAAATTTTACCGCTTTGTAGGCGGTCTTTTGCCATTTTGTAAACGGCAATTTTTTTTACCGCTTTGTAAGCGGCCCTTTTCCATTTTGTATATTGCTTTTTTTCCCGCTAACACAGCGGCATGATTTTTACATTGAAATTTTTTTTGAATTACCACGCCTTAATGTGGGCATGTATTTTCCTTTTCCATTGGTATTTTAAAGATTGTACTTTAACTATTGACCCTTTGAGGGTGTAGTCCTTGGGTCTCTGCCCAACCTTTTTTTTCTTTTGTTCGGGAGAGTGTGAAAATTTATAATGAAGAAGGACTGGGAGATTATCGCTCTTTGGGGATTTCCGGGCCTGTCACGGATAGCAGCAGCAGCGAGTGGTAAGGGAAGAAGGCGTATATAAACGCTGGTCTAAACGACTTCGCTCTCTTTTTGATACCTCCTGTTGGGAGTCAGACCTTCGTTTTAGGCAGTGTGACTGCTTAACAAGTTATGGGAGGTCCGGTGAAGTGGCGAGTTTCTGTCAGATAGTGCCATTAGCCGAGGGAGCAGTAATTTTAGAACCAAGGAATAAGCGAGTCAGTTTATTTCCTGAGTAAGGTTCTATATCCAAAGAAGAACTTTTAGGAATTGTTCCTTATAAAGAAGATCTCGGACGAGTCGGCGAGAGGGGCTGTAAAAAGAAATTGCCAGGAAGACCCAGTCGTGAAAGGAGTGCTGAGGAAGAAATTTTCAAAGAAGCTCCTAGTCCTTCTTCGACTCCAAGAACTTTGTTTTGTACTCCCACGAGGGAATACTAGAATTATATAGGCTTCCAGTTAACGAGGTCATTTTAACGAGAACTTTGTTTGTACTCCCACGTGGGAGACCTAGAATTATATAGACCACGTGTTATAGTGGCCATTTTGGCAAAGGAAAAAGTGGGTAATTCTTTTATTATTTTTATTTGTTTTTTTGTACTCTACTTTTGTTTTGTTGTGCCATTTTTTTATTGTAACAACAGGGAATTTCCAACTCCCTAGCAGGGGGAATATCTTGCAAGGAAAGTTACTTTTTTTACCCCTATTAATAAAAATATATTTGGACCTACAGTAGTGTACGTAGTTGTATTTCGGAGTTACATTTTTTTTTCTTACGTCGGACCCCGGTTAATATACCGGTAGTAGGTTTTATTCTTAAGGTACGGACCTAAAGTCAATAAAATTCCGACACTTTTCAGTTGATTTCTGGTTTACAGCTAATCTTTCGTACTGTTTTTTTCATGATTTATTGTTTTGACCGTTTAATTTAAGTCACGTTTGAATATTCGGGTGTATATGTATGTTTGTGTGGGTGTGTGTTTATGCATGTGCCTATATATATATATATATATATATATATATATATATATATATATATATACACACACACACATTCACTCGTGTATGCTTGTGTTTTCGTGTGTCGCTGAATTTGTATTTGTGGTTATGTGTGTGCGTTTGTACGGTCGCGCTCATGTGCGTTTAGCACTGAATGTTAACTGTATATGTATTTTTAGTAGGTTGTATTTAGAGTAGGCTTGGTGTATATTGTGTATTGTTTTCTTTTTTTTCTGTTTTCACTTTTTTATATATTTGTGTGCATTTGCGTTTTATAAAGAGTGTAGTTGTGGTAATTTGTGTGTGTTAGGCTTGCGTGTATTTTGTGTGTTTGGGTATTATTTTATTGATAATGCGGGTGTTGTAAAGAGAGTGTATGTATTTTTGTGTTTTTTAAGGGGTGTAGTTGTGGTGAATTTAGGTAAAAATGGCAACGGTAAAAATTGCAAAAATAAGAAAAAATGAAAAAAAGGGAAAAAAATATAGATGAATATCTCACAATGAGTTTATTAAAATCTTGGATACAATACATAATGGAAACACATGAAGTTTGTCAAATTAAAAAGAATATTCAGCTAAAGCTCCCCCCCTCCCATGAGATTTTACTTTTTAGGCGATTACGTCTGAACACACTGAAAAACTTGGGAAAAAACAATTATAGGTTCACTTGATGACGGCTTCCGGTATTGAAATCAGAAACCGACATTAAGTAAGAGTTCTCATCTACAATAATACAAAAAATTTAAAAAAAGTAAGTTAGAATCTTATGTTGTAACCAAGTCCACTTAAAAATTGATCCAAATCTTTCCTTCCTTCTGTGTAGTCACTGCATAAATTTTTAGTCTTTGTTGCAGATCAGCATATATTTTCTTTGTTTTCTTTTTTGGTGCTTCACCAACTGCGTCCCTTGCTATCATTGCACTCACAATGGCCTCTTCCTTTTGAATCATTTTTATCAGTTTCCAGATAGATGTCTGCTGATAACCAACAAGATGATAAAATTTGTTGTTCCACCCTTCACATAGGTTGTTGGTTCTGGAACAGTTATTTATGGTTGCTTGATGTGCATTCCAAAGGTCTGGCGGGAATTTGGGTGGGATGCGCCGAAGGTTTACTAATGGAACTCCTAGCTGGTTGCTTTGTCTTCTCCGCGGAACATATGTGCCAGAAACATATGTTTGCTCAAAGTACTGCAGCAAGTGAAGTGCCTCATCGGGACATTTTGCCTTGAGTAATTGCATTCCTGCTGGGACATCTTCTACAGGTACAAATGCCAATGAGTCGATCTGTCCACAAAATTGACGAAAGTCCTCACTCTCTTTGTAATGTCTAGTAAGGCCAAGGTCCTGTATTTTTCTCCAAGTACTCTGAGTTAAGTGGTAGAAACAACCTTGTGTGCGTGTTTCCGGTCCTAAAACATTGTTAATGGCTTGGATGGTCGCCTGTTCAAAGTCTGCAATTATGGTTGTTGGGTCTGGATAAATGTCAATATTATGGCAGCGGTAAAAACTGCAGTATTACCAATCGGGGTTCGTATTACATAAAGCTGCAGAAATCCTTGTGGTGCCATTGCAGAGTTGCCATCCATCAGCCATAGATCAGCAGAAGCAAGTAACTGCAGTGATTCATCAGAACCAAATTCTAAGATGCAGTTGGCAGCGTTTGAACCATTGTCGAAGAACAAAAATTGTTTGGGCTCAGGAGCAGCAGTAGTAGTCCATTCTCCAGTAAGATGCAGATCTTCAATTCTGTCTGGTACTTGTGGATAACGTTTTGCTCTTTGGTTACGCAAAGTTCTTTTTATGATCTCCTCACTTGGTCTCAGCTGGTAAGTCATCCAGGTTGTTGCTATAAATCTGGCCAGGTTTATCTTCTTTTTCTGCTGCTCTTCTCTTCATTTTGTCGATGCATTTTGTGGATGCAATTTCTGCATAACCAGGAGCGTGGTTGTGATTATTGGCTGGTACAGGATTAGTCATCTCACAGCTGGTGTTCAAGGCGCCTTTACAAAAAGATGTTCTCTTACCACATCTCCATCTGATAGTAGTTGAGCTTGCAATCTGTTTTGTCTACATGTATCCTTGGAAGCAAATCTTCTCTTTTCCTTTATTGCTCCTTATAACTTCCATGATAGGGTTGGGTTAGAGCCACCGATATCAGTTTGTGCTGGACGGCTTCAGGACAACAATTGAAACTAGGTTTTACACATGGGCCAAAACCGAAAAACAGCAACAACAAAAACAAACAATAAAACATTAATTATTTCAGAGGCTATCAGACAACGACAGGGTCAGACTGGTGCCAGTAAAATTTAAAATCTTGTCTGATGCGTTTTCAGTCTTTTAATACTCAAGTGTGAAGTCTCTGAGAGGCATCATATAGACATTTAGCAAATAGGTGTGAACAGAAATTCAAAAGGTTTGCTGAGGGAATAGGCTAAGTGAACTCTAGAATATTTACTTCGTTTACCATAATTTACCAATAAAATAATTAAATTAGACTCTGACAGTCAATACGAAATCTGTGAATAAGATTCCTAACCTTCGCCTTTGCGATTTTTCCGATTCCCCGATTCCGATTAATCGTCCTAACACTAATATATATATATATATATATATATATACAGTGTAACCCGGATATAAGAGAGTTGTCGGGACCAGATAAGAAGTCTCTTATATCCGGGTTTCTCTTATATCCGGGTTTGGTCTATTTTGTTTAGGTAAGTATGGCTGTAATTTGGGACCAGAGAAAATCTCTCTTATATCCGGGTTTTTATTATATCAGTGTATCTTATATCCGGGTTATACACTTATTTTATATACAGTGTAACCCGGATATAAGAGAATTGTCGGGACCGGAGAAGAAGTATCTTATATCTGGGTTTCTCTTATATCCGGGTTTGGTCTATTATATATACATTAACACAGGCTCTAATTTTGGACCAGAGAAAATCTCTCTTATATCGGGTTTATCTTATATCAGGGTCTCTTATATACGGGTTACACTGTATATATGAGGGTCATTCAATAAATAAGTTGAATTTTTCGCTATAAGGACTTCTAATACAGATAGAAGCTTACTTTGTTTTATTTTTTTTGTTTTACTTCTTTTTCACATGGATTTAATTTCTTTTGCAGATTAAAAAAAAACTTTGAGAGTTTTGACGATTAACAAAGATGGCCGACCAAGAAGCACACTCCAGGATTGAACAGCGGTCAGTTATCAAGTTTTTGGTTGCTGAAGGGTGTAAACCAGTTGAAATTCATAGGAGAATGTCAACTGTGTATGGTGCCACATGTTTCAGCAAAAAAAAATGTCTACAAGTGGGCTAAATTGTTTAAAGAAGGACGGAGCAGTGTTGAGGATGAAGACAGGCCTGGGAGGCCTACAGAAGTGAGGTCTCCTAAGGTGATCGAATCAGTCAATGACCTCATTCAGTCTGACAGAAGGGTGACAGTGGATGACATTGCAAGGACTTTGAGCTTATTTGTTGGGACAAACGCAAGGGTCATCAGTCAGAAGGAGTCATCTTGCATTATGACAACGCAAGGCCTCACACAGCAGCCCAAACGGTGCAGACCATCAGCGAGCTGGGCTGGGAACTACTCCCTCATACCCCTTACAGCCCAGACCTTGCCCCTTCAGACTTTCACCTGTTTGGTCCCTTGAAAGCGTTCACGTGAGGGACGAAGTTTAAAAGTGACGATGAAATCAAAAGTGTTGTGAGCGACTGGCTGAGACTACGTTGAAAAAAAAAGAAGTAAGCTTCTATTTGTATTAGAAGTCCTTATACCGAAAAATCCACCTTATTTATTGA
This sequence comes from Acanthosepion esculentum, assembly GCA_964036315.1. NCBI lineage: Eukaryota > Metazoa > Mollusca > Cephalopoda > Sepiida > Sepiidae > Acanthosepion > Acanthosepion esculentum. The sequence goes on from OZ038504.1 coordinate 21,340,064, forward strand.
ATGACCCTCGTATATACACTAATACACTTACACTAATACACTTATTTTATATATATATATATATATATATATATATATATATATATATATATATATGCATCTAATCCTAATGTCAGCTATCAATTATAAAATTAATTATAGTCATCAAATTCACTTAAACACGCTACGATTTGTGCTTTTACTGCAATTAGGAGTAGGAACCTAGCGCCTCCGCCCCTAAAACTTCTAAAAATCGACATCGAAAATTAAAAAAAAAATGTTTTAATACTAGGAGCGGGAACTTAGCCCCTATTTAAAACAAGAGGAGAAGGAGCCTAGCTCCCCTACCTAGAGTAAATACTGTGTAACCCGGATATAAGAGACACGGATATAAGAGAAACCCGGATGTAAGAGAGATTTTATCTGGTCCCAAATTAGAGCCTGTGGTAATAAAACAAAACTGACCAAACCCGGATATAAGAGAAACCCGGATATAAGAGACGTATTCTCCAGTCCCGATAACTCTCTTATATCCGGGTTACACTGTATCTATTTAAAAATATTTATTTTAAAATATTGAGTGGATGGAACTTAGCCCTATTTTAAACTAGAGGGATGGGAGCTTAGACCCATCCTTCTCGAACGGTCATAATTTTCTGTTGCCGAATTGCCATTTTTTCCTATTTATCCACTTTTGCCATTTTTACCGCTGCCGTTTTTACCGTTGCAATTTTTACCGCAGCCAGTTTTACCGAGCACAAGTTGTGGTGATTTGTGTATGTTGGGTTTGCGTGTGTTTTGCATGGTTGGTATCACTTTGCTGGTTATTGTTTTGTTGATATTGTTACTTTTTTCTGGATGGATTGTGTTTGGAATTGTCACGGGTCAGATGTTAGGTTTGGTAATTTGTGTTTGTGATGGAATTGCGTTTTGTGTTGTACTTCTTTCTTTCATTTATATTTTGGTCGAAGGGAGAGGGATAAAAGGCTGATCATCATAATCTATCTTAACTAGTTCGATTCACTCGCGATTCAATCAAACAATTGACACAATCATCACAAGGACTCATCCCTCTCGATTCAATACGAACATACACCAAAATACCGCATTTTCACAGGGGACCGAATAAGGCACCCATGATGGTAAAAATTCCTGGATATATATGTACAATTTTTAAAATATATTTTTACGCACGTACAAAGATTTCTTTTTTAGGCGTAGAATGTAAGAACAGTCTAAATGATATTTGAACCCGAGCACTAAAATAGAGTCATTAACAAAAGTCTACGACAACTTAGTTGTAATAAAAGGTTATTTTCCTATTTGTATCTTATGAGATTGCATGATTTTATTGCATCAGCCATTATTAACATATGATTTATGATCAAAACACTTGTTAATTCCGACTACTAACGATGATCGTTCACAGTGATGACCGTTCGACAATGGCCATTAAGTTTTCACGCATTATTTCTATCAAAAGCATTTCTCTGTTATTATAGGCACACACAAAAAATAAAGCTTTTCAAATTTCCGACAGGTAATTGCATACTGATAGGCGGGTGTAATTGTCACGATTCAAAAATCCTTTAATATTCCACAGTACAAAACAACTTCTCAGATTTGACAAAATTCTCCAAGGATTTTATGTCAAGTAAAGATGAAAAATCCCAAATGGCCGCATTTGTATTTTTATGGCCAATGCACATCATGTTGTAAATTGAGAAAAATTATCGTATAAAAAGAAAACTTTCCTTCGATATTCTTTTTTATTGTTATTTTAAACTTCAAAGTAGCTGTTGAAACAGATTATGCAGGTGTCAAAATCGAATATTGCAGATAACCATCCTGACTTTCGTAATTTTTAAACCTGTCACTGCCCGTGGAATTTTGAGTTCCCATCACATCTGCCAATGGTTTGAAAGCAGTTCAGGATAAAATGTCATTCATTTCAGACGATAAAGAAACAATCTTTCCAACCAACAAGAATAAAACAAATTGTTCGAACAATTTCAAGATACCTAAAATACCATTGAATCAAAAGAAAAATCTTTCCTTTATAGTGGAGTGACTGATTTTTCTACGGATGATCAGCCATTTGCAGGTCATTTAAAACCAGAAAATATTTTTTGATTGTAAGAATTATTTGAAGATAATAATTAGTTACTGATATAAGTTTTACTAATTAACCCACAGCTGGTGGGAGAACAAGTGGATTCGTACCTTCTCCAAGAGTATTTTTCCATAAGTGAATATAACAGTGGAGTAATGGATAGCGGTTCGGGTTAAGGAATCAGAGAGCCGAGTTCGAATTCCAGTCGAATTCATTACATTCACTTACGTGCTAATACACTTAGGAAAGGTATGAATCCTCTTCTTCTCCTCCCAGCTAACAGACCGGGTTCTGTAGCCTCGGATGACAACTGGTCTACCGCAGAAAGAAATGCCAACAACTGCGGGGAAAACAATCTGCCTCGTCAGTCTTGTATCGAAAGATACATGATCATCTAAGCATGTATCATGTATGGTACATAACTGACTGACTGAATTAACGAACCCGACTAGTATTGGAACTCGAAGTACATCTTAGGTACTGACCAGGCTCGACGTTGCTTAAATTCGGTGATCGTACGGGAACTGGTGTTTCAACGTGATATGGCCGTAAACCTTACAAAATTGATAGAATATGACAAATTATATTAATGGCTGCCTTTATAATGCGATGCTTACTTAAACCCTGCTGCATTGGGATTTGTCTCTGCAACGAAGGATTTTAATTTTATCGTATTTAAAATCGCACTTTGGGAGTAATAGAAAATACTAATATTACTACTACTACTACTACGAGAGGAGAGGGTGCTGAAAAGCTATCGGCTCGATGCATTGCCCCAAATTGACCAGAATTATTGAGATGGGCTCCTTGGTATATTTAAACGGGCTCCCCACCAAGACTGGATGTAAGGCACATGGTCGTTTTAACGTGGGGAACGCCATAAGCATACTTACGCTTATGGGCCAAGGTAAAAAATAGTTTATTTTTTATTTTTTTCTAGCCGCCGCAACCAGTGACACCGGTATTACACCGACCCCAACCCCTTCAATGAAATGAGAAAGGTGCTGCCGCAGGGTTGGAATCTCCGGGGTCAGCAACTTCTCCCATCTAAAATAAGGAGAAACATAGCAATAACCATATCTTAGTAAATCCTCAATGGTTGAGCAGAGAATTTTTCAGCTACCCTTTGATGACAATGGCCCTTACTAATACTATTACTACTACTTATAATAATACTACTGATAATAATAATAATAATAATAATAATAATAATAATAATAATAATAATAATACATCAACGGAAGTGTAAAAAACTTACAGACAGTAGTAGCAAAATATGGCTCAGACGATTGTTGATAACTTGATCAAATCCATGAAAAATCGAATACAAGCACCGAAACTAGAAAATGGAAGACCTACTTCATACTAGTTCCAAATACTGTTTATTTATGTTGAATAGGCATTATGTAATTAAATTTTGAAATTAGATGTAGTTTGTTTCTTCTGGCTAAAAACTTTTCTTTATGCCGCTGTATATTTATTTATGTATTTTCTTAGGCCACTGTATTACTGAAAATTAAAGAAAAAAGTATGATGCATATAACACAAGGTGTTGGTTTATTAAAAAAAGAACAGAAATTCTCTTTCTCCAATCAACCTCGGCGCCTATCCATGACGTTCGCGAACACAAAGAGTTCAATTTCCACCCTCTTATTAAACTACCACACCCTATTCCCTATTCACTTGTGTTATAACAAAAGGAAAAAGAGTTACGCATATATTTATTGTTTGAAAATATATTTCATGCTGCAAAATGATTAAACTCAGATTATTTGAATAAAAATGAATTTTCCTTTTTATCTAAATTTTTAGCAATATACTATTTTTAATTTTAGTGATTATCAAGAACTGAATGTTTTCCGTATGGTAGACATATTTTTGGCTGCATCCTGGCATTCCTGGGAATGTTAAAATTCAAATTTATTTTGCATATACGCGTATCATATAAGTGACGTCATGCATAAGACAGTTTCATAGAGCTTGACGGAATTGGATAAGAATCTATGAAATTTGCAACGTCAATTTCGACGACAGAGACTCCCTTTGAGTTTCGGAGGCCTGGGCCTTCGATCAGCGGTAGATTTGGCCCTTCCAGCATATCTTTCTTCACTTTCGTCCAGTCGCGAATTAATCGATGAGATACTCAGTGGATCGTCTCAGTGTTTCTCGGGTCGTTCTTTCGAACAAGCTTGCAGCGTATGGACCCAAGAATGACTTTCTATCCCACTAGACACATCAAAACAAAAAAGCTGGGATAAAATAAAATGCGAGGCCAATTTTACTAATTTGAGTCTATCTCTGGATCAGCATAGCCTCGCCTGTCTACTATCTGCTTCACAACCGAGTACTGGCTCAACGCAGTGCCCTCTTCATCTGTTGGTACCCTTCTAGATGATGAGTGCACTCGGGTCGGAGTCGCGATCCGTCTTGGACTCAAATTATGTGAGCGTCACAGATGCAGATGTGGAGCCTCCATCGATGAGTTTAGTTTGCATCCTCTCTCCTGTCGTCGTAGTGTCGGCCACTTTCCACGGCATGCAGCAATTAACGACATCGTCAAAAGAGGTTTTGATGCAGCTAGGTTCCCTTCCCAAATCGAACCCGTAGGCCTCGACCGTGGTGATGGAAAGCGGCCGGATGGCATCACCATCTTCCCTTTTAAAATGGGTAAGTCGTTGATTTGGGATGCGACCTGTGCGGATACATTTTCGGTCGGTAATTTGATCAGGTCCGCGGTTGAGCCGGGGTTCGTCGCCCGAGAAGCAGAGAATAAAAAAAATAGCTAAATATTCTTCTCTTGCTGATAGTTTTTTTTTTTACTCCTGTGGCAGTGGAGATATCAGAGGTTATTGGCCCAAACGATGGTGTTCTTTCGGAGGATTGGTGAGGTTGCGTCTCGATTAAGGAACGAGCCTCGCGAAACGGAGTGGCTCTTGCAGCGTGTCTCACTGGCGACGGTTCGAGGTAATGCTTTCTCCATCATTGCGGCTGGCAGAGGATAGAAAAAATTGTTTATAGTTACGTTGTTCTGGAATTGTCATCAATGGTCGACTGAACTTGCTTTGTTTCAATGACTTTTGTTTTGTTATTAGTTACTTTGTTCAATAAATGATTTCTTATTTTTTAAAAAATCTATCAAATGTAGACGTTATTTAAACGCATATTACATATTTTATAGACGCTTATTTATATATATATATATATATATATATATATATATACAGTATATATATATATATATATACTGTATATATATATATATATATATATATATATATATATGTATACTGTATATATATATATGTATACTGTATATATATATATATGTATACTGTATATATATATATATATATATATATATACTGTATATATATATATATATATATACTGTATATATATATATATATATATATATATATATATATACAGTGTAACCCGGATATAAGAGAGTTGTCGGGACCGGAGAAGAAGTCTCTTATATCAGGGTTGCTCTTATATCCGGGTTTGGTCTATACACAGACTCTAATTTTGGACCAGATAAGATCTCTCTTATATCCGGGTTTATCTTATATCCGGGTCTCTTATATCCGGGTTACACTGTATATATATATATATATATATATATATTTTTTTTTTTTTTTTTTAAATTTTTTAAATAATTTTTATCGTTCAAAATATATATATATATATAGTTCTATATTTAGCCAGCAATCCTTCGTTTATGCATGTTTCATTAAAAACGACAGACAAGCTACTACGATTGAGCTTTTTATTTAATTTTTCTTGTGTTCGAACAAGAGCTTTCATTTGGACAGTTCCTACACACCCTTTGTCCTGTAAAGAAAGCTCTTGTTCGAACACAAGAAAAATTAAATAAAAAGCTCAATCGTAGTAGCTTGTCTGTCGTTTTTAATGAAACATGCATAAACGAAGGATTGCTGCCTAAATATACAACTATCAAATTACCCGACCCGGCAGCCAATAAGACGCCGCGAAAGAGTTAAAAAACAACCCTGACATCAGACGAGCCGATAAGGCTAACACATAAGTGATTCTGGATAAAAAGCCGATGACCACGAATAATTAAAAAATATCGTCGACGATCGAACTAAATTCACGAAACTGAAAAGAAACCCCGCTGAGTCTTTAAAAAGGTCCGTCAACAAACTAATAACAGCTCACAACGCGGAAGACGGTTTCCTGAAAATTCAAAAAATAGTCGGAGATTACCAACCGGGATATTTATATGGAAATATAAAAACCCATAAACCAGGATACCCGCTACGACCAATTATTTCCCAGATCCCAGAATCTATCTACGAGTTATCAAAATTCTTGAACGACATCATCACTCCATACCTACCCACCAATTACAGCATCACATCCACCCATGAATTCCTGCAAATTTTAAAATCTACAAAAAAACAAAACAAAAAAACAAACATAGGTATAATAGCGTCACTTGACGTCGAAAACTTATTTACAAACGTCCCTGTCGACCAAACTATTGACATTATCCTCAATTCGATATATACTAAAAATTCTATCCCTCCGCCACCCATCAAACCATCCATACTATAAAAATTACTACAGGCATGCACAACCAAATTTCCATTTTATGACCATAATGGCAATATCTACACCCAAACTAATGGCGTTAGTATGGGAAATCCACTCGGTCCATGCTTTTCCAACTATTATATGTCCCACGTAGAAAATACGATATTTACACAAGTCCTTAAACCGAAAATATATGTTCGCTACGTAGATGATATTTTTATTTTAGCAAATAACATTAAAGAAATAGACATACTTAAGACCACATTTGAGAAAAACTCCGTCCTTAACTTTACTTATGAACTCAGCCCAAAAACAAACTTCCATTCTTAGATGTCCTTGTTGAATACAGCAATAACACTTTCATTACATCATTATACAAAAAACCCACCAGCAAAAACTCCTGCCACCTTAACTATAAAAGCTAATGTCCACTTAGGTGCAAACTAGCCGTAATAAAAAAACTTTCTAAAAAGAGCACACTAGAATTCATCCTCTCGAATACTCTTCCTCAAAGAACGTTAAACAAACACTAATCAACAACGTCTTCCCTAACCACCTTATAAACCACCGAATTAGACTATTTCTCCCTAAAGTAAGTAATAACGATAGTGAACACACAGTCAACAATCGCATACACATTTATTACAAAAACCAAATGCATAGGAATTACAAACAAGATGAATCCTCACTAAGACACATTATAAAGAAATACACTACCCCAATTGACCCGAATAAAATAATCAAATTAATTATCTACTATGAAAAATTTAATACAGCTAACCTTATCCTCAAAAACAACAACACACCAGCTAAGTCAAAATTACAAAGAACGAACATTATCTATGAGATCAAATGCCCCTTAAGGAACTGTGTTCCTGATCAAACCGGACTCATGAATAATTACATCGGTTACACAACCACATGCTTATCCAGACGTCTTACGTTACACCTATCTGACCACAGCTCCATTAGAACGCATTTAAACACGCACACAAACTTACCAGACTCCATTAGAAACATACTAGTAGAAAAAACAAATATATTAACTGCATCCATCTGCAAAAAAAAGATTAAAAATAATGGAGGCTTTAATAATAAAAAAGAAAAAGCCAGCACTTAACAATATTAACTATGAACAAAGCCACAATGTGCTAACCGTATTCGGAAATTAAAAACATCTACACACTAAGACATACACATAATGCACACACTCAATTAAGCTGAAAAATCGAATCATCCTTGATAATGGCTAAAGGTATAGCCGAAAGCGGTCGGAAAAATAAAACATTTGGACAGTTCTTACACACCCTTTGTCATGTAAAGAAAGCTCTTGTTCGAACACAAGAAAAATTAAATAAAAAGCCCAATCGTAGTACCTTGCCTGTCGTTTTTAATGAAACATGCATATATATATATATATATATATATATATATATATATATATATATATATATATATATATATATATATATATATATATATATGTATATATATATATATATATAGTGAGTTCATGTAGCAATAATAACAGGAATCATAGGCAATTTTTGTGGATATGCTTAGTAGTAGCAGTCGAGCTTTTAAAAAACCAAATTTTCAAAAAGAAACTCCCTCTTCTCTTTACTTTTACATTGTGTAGAGTAACAGTCCCTGACGGAGAAGTGCTTCTCTTCAGGTAGTCAGTAAATAGGAGTTTCCTTTGTTAAAACATGTAGACATTTGGACTCGGTGTCTTAAAGAAATATGCACCTTTTATATAACCAGATTTTTAGCATTTTATCCTATTCGTAAATGTTTCATGAACGCAGTCTTCCGGCAATGATTAAATTCAGTCATAGAAAAGACTGTCGCCGCTCAATGTTGTTCTCAGTGACCACTTTTATATTTTATATATACAAATCATTCCACCCCAAGCAAGGCAATAAAGTTACGAGGACGCACGAGTTACTGACTGTTAGAGAATATGCGAAAACTACTATAAAGGAGATGGGACAATAAAAGAACAAGAATGGAGAAGACAGAAGATAATGATTGACATTTCATTTAAATTTTTGAATATCAAAGTTGACTGGAAAGCAAAAAGCCTGAAGAGAGTTCAACAAGCGAGAAGAGTGAGAAAAGAAGC
>OZ038504.1:21353840-21396340 GCA_964036315.1 Acanthosepion esculentum
AAAAATCACGTTAAAAATTCAACTCCCTGAATTAGATCACAAGGAGAAACAGTATCTTTTGAAAATGTCTTCCAGTTGCTAGACTGAATGCATAATTTGAGAACAATAATCAATTTGAATTTTTTAAGCAATTATTTTCCCATCTACTGTGTGTCAAATTCATTTAGATATCTAAAAATTATCAATACATTCAATCTTCTTTCTAAAGTTTGGTTGCCAATGATAACACTAATCTTCATTACTTATGATTTTATTCACTCTAATCATCTCTGTGGTATGCACAGATCGCATCGTCGATTCATCCCACCTTCGATTCGACACGCAGACTCTATATTCTCCGTCTGCAATGTGTGAAAGAACGCCCAATCATCTATGGGGAGGTTGTTAATGTATCTATCTCTCTAACATTCTTGTCCTCACGCTTGCAATACCAGATGCATGTGTGAGGTCATATACTTCTGCATTTGATGACCGAGAGTAATCCCAGACCAGCCTTGCACCTGGCTTCCTTTTTCGGTCTATTCCAGCATAAAATTGATTATTCCAGCATAATACTACACAACGGTCGAAATGATGGAATAATAACAAAACATTAGTCCGAATATAAATAATACAAAGAACAATAACTTCGAATTATTAATATTAAAGCATTGTATTATTATTAGTAGTGTTATAATTTTTTTATTAGACAAATTATAATTATTAACTAAGTTAAGCACCATTGAGCCTGGTCAGTACTTAGATGAGTGATCACTTGGGTGTAATGGATAGCGGCTCGGAATATTGGAAATCGGAGAGACGAGTTTCAATTCCAGTCGGATTCGTTATGCTGACTTAGACGCAAATATACTTGGGAAAGGTATAAAGCCACATCATCTTCCCGCCCCCAGCTATGGGTTAATTAGTAGGATGTGTATCATTAAATCATCAATATTCCCTCCGCTACAAAATTCTTGTAATTTAAAAATATTTTCTAGCTTTATATAACCGTTAAAACAAATCAATCAACCAATCAGTATAATTATTAATTGAAATAAAATAGTCCACATAAAGCTTTCTTTCTCTCGAATACTACTTTTCGGTCGGTCAGTTCTCTGTCCTTCATCAAGTGTATGTCGTATCCAGTCATATTAAAGCTTGTTTCACTCCAAAATCTCTACCTTGTCAAGTGACAAAGTTAGTTTTATTCTATTTTATTTTTAAATATATATAAGGCTCTATTAGAATTTAAACGTTTCTTGTCGGATCCGAACGTGTTGCAGGCACGGCGCCACAAAATTAAAAAAAAATCGAGGGTAGGGGCTAAATCAGATGGTAAAAATGTGGGAGGAGTCTAAATAAGATATTAAAAGTAGGAGTGGAGTTTAAGTCAGGTGTAAAAGTTTCAAGCTAGCCGATTCGATGTTTTGTTTTATTGAATCCTCCAATAAAATGACACTGACCTCACTTCTGTTATTTCAATGTGGAAGCTACTGCCGCATGGTTGGTATCGGCTGCCTTTTCAGCTCAGCTCAATGGTACCGTCATAAATTTAAGGCCAAGAACAGAAAGTTAGTCTTTTGTTTAGCCTTTTTCCAGCAAAAAGAAAAAAGTGAGGGGGCTGAACTTCTTTTCAGCATAGAGCATTCATTGAGTTCGAAAAATCGAAATACAGCATTTGAATAAATTAGAAGAAAAAAATTCAGTGAAATTTTAATCATTAAACATCTTTTTCATGTTAAAGACTTATAAGACAACTATTAATAAGAGTAAGACGAATCAATTTTTCTGCGGTGCAATTTTAAAACTTAAAAATATCGTATAAATAGAAATAACAAAAAACAAACATTAGTCAGCACGTGTGTGTGTGAATGTGTGTGTTTTCTCTCTCTTTCTCTCTCTGTGCGTGTGTGTGTGTGTGTGTGTGTGTGTGTGTGTGAGGGAGAGAGAGATTGAGAGAGAGAGAGAGAGAGAGAGAGAGAGAGATGTACGGTGTCCCTTGAGTACGTGGGTGATCATGACTCACTACAAGTTCCTATCCTTCGTAACTCTAAGCAATGTTTTCCGCTTACCATTTCTCACAGACCGTATTTTGCCATCCACTTATACAGGCTCGTTAGGCAGATGACTTGATTCTTCTCTCTCTCTCTCTCTCTCTCTCTCTCTCTCTCTCTCTCTCTCTCTTGCCTTCAATATGTCCTCTGAGTATTAAATCCTGTAAGCACTTTTCTTCATTATTTGCCCCAGAAACTTTAACTGTCTCTTTCTGGTTCTAAGTACAAATGACCCTTTTGTTTCCATTTTTCTTTAAACTTCCTCGTTACTCGCCATCCATAATATTCTCAGTATCCTCCTGTATAACTATATCTCTGTTGCCTCAAGTCTCCTCTCCATCTGAGAGGAAATTGTCCATAGGAGGATGATGTTGGTTGTGAGCTGTTACATCATAATCGTTGATCTATCGAACTTTAAATGTCACTCAATCATTCGCTCCATTTCTCAAGAAAAGAAATTAGCAAATACAGATTTTGAAAGCTCCCAACGAGAGATGGGCATTTTTGAAATACGGTAACTGAACGTTGATTTACTGTAATGACTTCTCGTAACTTAGTTGTAAAGAATGTCTGGCATGAAGCCGCTTTTACAAAGACGGGTTCGATTCCTACAGAGCAGTAAGTTTTCTATAACTCTTGCAGTATCTAGTTTAAATGTACAGGAATTTCTACTCAAACACTTGTACTCACTAAATATAACGTTTATTATAATAATAATAATAATAATAATAATAATAATAATAATAATAATAATAATAATAATGTATATAAAAATACCCTCTCCCTGATTGATCATGTCTTAAGAGGTGTGGCCGTACACACCACACATGGCCAATTATGGGTTAGTGAGACTACTTAACTCAGTTCAAGGTTTTAAATTCAGGAATGTCCTTCGCATAGACAAGTTACCGCCCAAGGTTATTTATCCATAGTTTTAGAGATGGGTTCGCACCTTTTCCAAGGGTAAGTGAATGTAAGGAAACCGACTGGAATTCGAACTAGGCTCTCCGATTCCTTAATCCAAGCAGCTATCCATTACTGCAACATATCATATATACAAACGTAGTGTATGGTATTATTGATTCCATTATATATATATATATATATATATATATATATATATATATATATATATATATATATATATATATATATATATATATATATATATTCATTCAAACATGTTTCATTGAATAATATAGACAAATTGTGTCTACTTATTTTTATATTGATCCTTTCCAGTTGTCCAATCAGATTCTTGATGCGTATTTTTTTAACCGAAGTACTTTCGACTTTTCTAAGATCATTTTCAGTCGTAAATTACAAAGACAAACTTATTGTAACTGCGATTAAATCTGCATTCCGTCAGAGTAATCTTTAGAAACACGCGCAAACGCGGTCTGTTGTAGTCGTCTTAGAATTTTTAAATTTATCCGTTGTAGTTATGAATTTTTTTGCAAAACAACCATTTCGATATAAGGTAGCTGACCGGAAATTGCTACGAATGCAAAATGGCATTACTATATAAATGTTATATGCGTTTTACTATTTCATATATATATATATATATATATATATATATATATATTTTGTCATCCACAGACAGACTGTTTCGCTGTTTCACAGCTCATCAGTGTGGCTAGACGTCCGTCTAGCTACGATCGAAACCCGACTGAATTTGCGTCAGTCCGAACTTCTACCCGCTAAGCCGTCAGCTTACGGTACGGAATGGAGGTGAATTTTAGCGTGTTTATTTTTAGATTCGGATAAACACACAGTGACTGAGAGTGACTCAATTCTGTCGAAGAGTCGTGCAGTATTAGCATAAATAGTCACTGTTTACAAATTCACACCCCAAACCAGAGGGCTCAACCGAAATTAATTTCAGGAGCTAATATTTTTATATATATATATATATATATATATATATATATATCGAGAGCCAGAACTCCAATAAATTTCAGAGATAGATGCGACCTTGTGTATAAAAGAGAAGATCCTAATTATAAAACATAAAGATCCGGATATATTACTGAACCAACATAACGAGTTAATTTTTAAATGTAGACATAAAAACCACCTCAATCGAACTAAATATATTTAGAAATAACTATATAGAAAGGAAAATATTATGTTATTTTTGGTTTTGGAAATGATTGTATGCACATATGGATGCGGACACATAATTGTATGTATACAAATATTTAGATGAACTTGAACATTGATATGTGGTTTTATGTGTATATATATATGCATTTGTATAGAGGTGTATGTATGCATATATATATATATATTATATATATATATATATATATATATATATATATATATATATATATATATAATATCTGGATAAAATAAATGAAACAAAATTGGGTGTTATTTTTATGAAAGTATTTATTTCTGTGTTTTTGTATACATTTAATATTTCAGACCACCTCGGTCTTTCCTCAGAAATCAAATGAGATACTGTGTTTGTGTGTTTGTTTACAGCGTTTGTTTACAGCGTTTGTCGTGAAGCGTGCATGTCACGTGATGTGGAATGCGACTTTGTTTGAATTTTTGGCGGAAGACTAATGATAGTGTCTTAAATGTTGTTTAAAAGGTTTTTTGACCATATCTCAACAAATATTTTAAGAAATATTTTTAACTGTTGAAATATTTATGTAGATTTAAAATATCCACGTGTTCGTTTACCTCTAGTTTATATGTGTTTAATTTTAGAATTCATTATTTTTCTTTTTTTCTTCGTATGTGTGTTGTACTTAAATTACTGTGTTTGTTTTTAGACTCGGACGACACGTGGTGTGGAACGCGATTGTGTTTGATTCTTTAACGGACAACTGAAGAAGGTGTTTTGGTTATTGTTTAAAAAGGATTTTTCACCATATCTAAAGAAATATTATATACATATCAAGAAAGTATGCGTCACCTCTCATTATGCTATATATATATATATATATATATATATATATATATATATATATATATATATATGTATTGTAGGCCCATATGTAAAATATATATATATATATATATATGTGTATAGGTGTATTCGTAAGTTTTGGTAGGTATGTTTGTATATATATATATATATATATATATATATATATATATATATATATATATATATATATATATATATATATATATATCGTGTCATGTATATAGGATTGCATGTGGTCTGTGTATGTATATATATGTATATATAAATGTAAGTATTTGTGAGTTCGTATATGTAATATGTGTGAATATATGTAAAATATAGTAATTTGCAGGTATAGGTATTTATGGGTATAGATCTGTTTTATATATATATATATATATATATATATATATATATATATATATATATATATATATATAAAGTATTCTAAGGACTTAAAGTTCTTTTATTAACGTTTTATCGGATTTTCTCTTTTAATATTCTCTAATTAGAATTGTGAGATTGAAATTTTTTTATCATCTGGAGGTAATTTCATTTTAAATTGATAATTTAATTTAAATTTAAATATGTTACTCTTTAAATATCAATATTGATAGTAAAATATTAGAATTAGAAATATTTGTTTTGATATTTAAACACTTAAGTCATCACCTAACGTTAAACATTAACTGTGAAATTTAAGGAAAAATTTAAATAGGTATAAATATAAATATGTGTAAATATTTGAAAATATATGTGTAAGTATTGATATATGTATACACATAGGTACCTGTGTATATTGATACATGTGTATGTGCCTATGTGTGTAACTGCACATGTAAATGAACGTATGTATATGTGAGATTTACATAAGTGTATGTGTGGTATATATATATATATATATATATATATATATATATGATAAAACAAAATCTTTAATATTGCCTTCAAATATTACTCCATCTTAATTTAAAACCTAAGCTTTAAGTGAAAAAGATTAACATTTAAAAATAGTCACAAATTACATTCATGAATTAGATTCAAACTGATAGAGATGTTACCTTGACAATCATTTACAATATTAAAAGATTACTATCAGTAAACTATTATATTTTAAATAATTTATTTTTAATATACTTTCTATCAATGTGTTTTTAAATATACTATTTAACTCATATTAAGTCCCTAAATTATTTGTAAAAGAGTTAAATATTTAAATTTCTAGCAAACATCAAAATCTGTTTTTTTTTAAATTGCTAAAAATTACCACCCTCCTCTTCTTTCGTAAAGTATAATTACAGCTTTTCTTTACTTCCCCCTTCTTTCTTTATTTTTTATTTTTATTTTTTCTCTCTTCTCCCCCTTCCCTTTCAATATATCACTTCCGTTAAGTTAACCGATTAAATAGGTCAATGTCTGGTCCCTCCTCCCCTAATACTAAGTATGATAGATAGAAATATTAAAATAAACCCTCTCTAAACTCGATCATGTCTCTCACGCCACTGCTCACTACCCTCTCTGTTAAATTACATAAACTTAATACTACACGTCAAAAGTGTAAATGTTCATTTCATTTTTCGTTTCACCTTTTGGAAGTGAAGTCTGATGATCCAGCGTCCTTTAAAAGGGCTATGGGGAAATAAATTATTACATGGAGCCTTAAAGTGGTCTGTTTTTCTTTAAATTATTAGCTCTGAATTTACATTGAGCTCTCAGGATTTCATCCTCCTTGGGACTACCCATACGGATTAAGTTTTTCGTAAGTTAAATATATATATATATATATATATATATATATATATATATATATATATATATATATATATATATATATATATATATATATATATATTCAAAGATATAGCTTTAAATATAACCGACAGTGAATGTTTATTATGTTTGTTCCAAGCTTCGTATAGTGGCTTTAGTTTTGGGAGAAAATAAAGACAAAAACTCTCCAACATTTAGATATTTTTTTATTATGCATGTCTTCGATCTAAGCTTTTGGCCCATATGAGCCATCATCAGAGTGGTTATATATACATATGGTTTATTTTATTTGATTTTAATCGAGTACATTTAGCAATTTGTATTAAACTATGATCCTCATTTTAAAATTAATAATAATAATATTATATATATACATACATATATATATATATATATATATATATATATATATATATATATATATATATATATATATATATATATATATATATATATCTATATCTATATATATCTATATATATATATATATATATATATATATATATATATATATATATATATATAGCATAATGAGAAGCCACATATACTTTCTTGATATGTATATAATATATGGATAAAATAACTGAAAATTTTTTTTATCCATATATATATATATATATATATATATATATATATATATATATATATATATAATTTCATACACTTACTCCTGTGGCAACATTACTTTGCAGTACAACCAGCCACTTGTTTTCTGTTACATCGTGGGAATGCCACATGTGAATGAAGCCCATCCTTTATTTTTCTCGTATCCACAACTTTCCACGCATTGGTCATGAGTAACAATCGTCATGTTCACGAAAATGAAAAATAATACAATGCTTTGAGATTTTAATGAACTTCTCAGGTAACAAATGTCAAAATACTGAATAATTAACATGAGCTTCATTTTTATATATATATATATATATATATATATATATATATATATATATATATATATATATACACTTTATATGAAGATTATAATTTATTATATAAATTAATTTAATATATTAATAATAAATAATAATATTAATATATTAATATAAATTAATATAGAAACAGACTCAACATTGTGAAAAGGTGTGATCTTCGACTGTCATTGACAATGATGGAGGTGAATATAAAAAACTGACAGAGCAGCATCAACCACAGAGATCTCATTGAATAAATCTTCACTTTTTTAAAATTTATTAATTTCTCACATATTTTAAAATGGTTTATTATGAATTATTTTACTAGTGTACATAAATATTCCATAGGATTTAGTTTTTAAATACAAGTTTATTTTCATTAAATTAGTTTTAATTTAAGATAAATAATTTCCTATTTCTATAATACAATTGCTAAATCTATCTATTAGGAAAAAAGCAAAAAAAAACAAAATACACCTTTTTTCATCGAATGATTATAGAGTTCCACCAAAAAAATTAAGAGTAAAAGTAGTTCATAGGTTTTTACCCATGAACTAGTTTTACCAATCTGAAATGACTGGTCCTCTCCATTCTTGATATATTGGTTGGTTTTGTCAACAAACTAAAACCAACCTTGGACCATTTCACGACATGGTCTTCCTTCACTCAGTTTTCAATCTTAGTCTGAGATTTACAACACTGTCTATAGAGAAAAAAAAAACAATTTCAGTCAGATGGTTCTGCACTCTTTCCTAATGTGATCACACCACCCACATCTGTCAGCACCCTAGCCATTATTTTTAAAAATCTATCCGTGAAACTCTCGTGTTTTTCCTAGAGCTTTAAAGCCGCTGTTCAAAGGGCGGTTTCAAACTTTGGATTAGATTAAGGAGAAAGAAACGAAGCAGTTTTCAGAATGTTTTGAAAAGTGGAAAGAAATTTAGGGTAAGTGCATGGTGCCCTAACGAGAGTACTTTGAAGGAACTAAGGCGTTATTTCTCGAGATTGGCTACTGAGGGGATCAGATGGATTCAGACGTTTCCCAATGGTATTTGCGTGTAAATGAATCTAACGAATTCGATTGGAATTTGAACGCGAATTCTCATTCCTAACCGTTATTCATTACACCGCAGGTACATCGTAAATTGAAAGGAAAGGGAGTGAACAAAAGATTGAGTTTCCCTAAATGGATGTCAGAACAGGCAGGAGGAATGAGAGTCAAAAAGCAAACATTGCTAACAGCTAAAAATGATAGGAAGTTGTGGATAGCTTTGACGCTCATGTCCCATGATCAAACTAAGGTTAACTGAGTAATTGTCTTTACTCGGGATATTAACATAAATATTAACAAACTAGTATCATGGACTAATCTGCTTGTGCAGTGAGTTCAATCCTCACTTAGTTCTTCACAACTGTGCTACTGTAACGGACTGAACTCAATACTGTCAAAATCTTTTCTCTATACAAGGAAGTGTATGAATGAATGAAAAAGTGCTTCTAACAAGCTTACGGCGACATCACGTTGAAACCACGGTTCACGTTCGATCATTGAAGTTAAGCAACATTGAGCCTGGTCAATACCGCTTGGGAATACCAGGTGATGCAAGCTTAGATGTGCGACTGGTGTAATGTATTAATCGCAGAGACGAGTTCTAACTCTAGTTGGCTTCGTTATATTCACTTACGCGCAAATACCCTTGGGAAAGGTATAAATCCACCTCTTATCCATCCAGCTATGGGTTAATTAATAAAACTTGTATCACTAAATAATTATTATTAAACAAAAAAGAATTCTTACAGTCTGAAAATATTTTCTGGCTTTAAATAACTCGCAAAATGGTTGATGAGCCGTAGAAAACGAACTAATTAATAAAAAAAGCCTCTAACAAATACGCTTAATCAATGACACTATTTGAAGTGTTTTTTTTAAGCTTATTTATGGAATGTCACGGTCTTTTCGTATATCATGATTTCTGCAGAGAGAGAGAGAGAGAGGGGGGGATAGGCTGGGGATAGGTTAAAGTAGCGAGGGTGGGAGTATGCGAACGTGAGAAGGATTTTGCTTGTTTAACTAAAACCTTTGAAGATTTTTATAAATTCCACAATTCTGTTTTAACCCCAAACAGTATGTTTTTGATCTTTTTGGCATACGAGTGGACTATTATTTCCCGTAAACTCCTTTCAGACTGAATTTATCTATAAATTTTATCAGTTTTAAGCAAGTTAAAGGTTAAATGTAGTTTATTACCTACATACGCACGTTAAACTATCTATACAATATACAGGGTGTCCATAAAGTTCGTGTGCACTTTAAAAAAAATTATAACTTTAAAGTGCACACGAACTTTATGGACTGTATATTCATGTATGATGCGATCCAAGTTTTATGGTAAAGGGATATAATAATAGTTGTAGTTCCTTCCAAGTTTGTTGCGTTTACTTGGCGCTAATACCCTTGGGAAAGACAAGAATATATTTTTTACTCCACACCTATGAGTTAAATAGCAGTATAGACTGGGCTCTCTAGCGTTAGGTGGCGGCTATTCGAGGAGAAGAAAAACTCATGTAAATCATAGATCTAAGAAAACCGATATATATAGACGAGAGTTTACACATGTTTGAATGAGTTGGATGCTATGCATGGCATCCATACGAGAGCCTCGATCTGGTAAGGATATTTAAGAACATGACTCGAGTTCTCAGGTTAAAAGTTAGGTTTCGTAGATTTCATTTGGTAATTATCAAAGTTTCCAGCCATAAATCGTTGCTTAGGAAAATAATATCGCAAGCCATTTTTAGTTATTCTGATTCTCACTCTTGCTTACTGTCAACTTAAGTTAAACTTATTAAATATTTTAACTAAAGAGCGTTTGTTAGCAAGCTCATTACTTATAAGTTTGGGGCCCAGTCTTAATCAGTTAAATGCCATTAGTGATACACGCTTGTGCGATCATGTCTCTTTTGATTGACAGACTAGGAAAAAGTATTTTTTCGAAGTAGGTTGCCGTTTCTTCCTGCGGTAGAGTGATTGCCAACCAAAGCTACAGGATCCAGTCTGTCCTGTTATTCAACGCATAGCCGGGAGGAGAAGAGATAGATTCATATCTTTCCCAAGGGTATTTGCACGTAAGTAATTCTAACGAACCCGACTGGAATTCTACCTCTGCTTTCCTTCCGAGCCCATATCCATTACACCCCAACGCACATCCCAGTAGGTAAGCTTAATAAATAGCTGAAGCAGTATAATGCTGTACCTCTAATATTGAGGAGGTGTTTTCTTTTGAGAACATAACGTACGAAGACTTGATTCCTATTTGATGCTTGATACTAAACAAGCAGTTGAGATATTTTTCAATTATTTTTTGCTTTACGAATTACCCCGAATAAAAAGTATTCGTTTAAAATGTCTTCAAAAGTACCGAATTCTCATTTTAAAGTTGTATTACATTAAAATAAGGAGATCTCCTATAGAAAATTGTATCGTTTCAAAGTAAAGAAACGAAAATCTTTCCCGAACTCAAGAAATAAAACTAGGATTCTTCTTTTTATGTATCGTGTCCCTTCAGGACGTAGGCGATTATGCCTTTCCACAATTTCCTGTTTCTTGTAACTCTTTATAAACTTTCTGTTATTTCTCCTAAATCCTGTTCCGCCCTTCATTTACTCAAGCTCATTAAGTACATGGGTTGTTTTCCCCTGTCCCTCTTTCCCTCTATCTGTCCTTGTGAGTATCAGATTTTCCAAGCGCTCCTTCCTCATTAAATGTCCTATAAAACTCAACTGTATCTTCCTGATATTAAGTATTAATTTCCTTTTTGTTTCTATTTTCTTAAAACTTCGTCGTTACTCACATGTTCGGCACACGGTAATAAATAAAAATCTGCCACTTCTTTAAAAATTGTTTTGTTTACGTTAGGATACGAAAGTGACCAGATATGTATATTTTGAGAGTCTGCGAAAGATTTTAAAAGTGTGTTTATAAAGCACTGAACAGCTTTGGCTGATCATCGTCAAACTTCGTGGCCGAGAGGTCTAAAACACGTCGGATCTTTTCAGGGGGAATTCAAGTTCGATTCCTGCCGAAAAACGCATATTTTTCTTTAGTATGATTTCTCAAATATTCAGGCCGGTAGACGAAAATAAATAAAATAAACATAGCGTTTACCCAAATACGAGTATCCACTAAAAATAACATTTAAGTAATAATATATATATATATGTGTGTGTGTGTGTGTGTGTGTGTGTGTGTGAATAAATGAGCAGAAGATCTGAACGAGGGGTGTGCATTCCTTCAAAAAGGTAATTGAACCTTGCTGGCCTCTGACACTTTTTGTTACCCCGACCGGTTTAAAGTACGCCGGTGCTTACTCCTAGAAAATTTGACGCAGGTTCAAACCCTGCCTGAGAAGGCATTTTCTTTAATAAAGTCTTGTGAATGCGCAGAACAGTAGACGTAATTTACACTGTTAAAACAACCAAGACTTCTACTCAAACGTGTGTATCCACAAAATAGCGTTTGCGTTAGTAGGAACACACACACATACACACACACACACATATATATATATATAATTTTTGCTAATTAATCCTATGCATATACATATATATATATATATGTATGTATATGATTAGGCAGTAAGAAGTAATGCAAACAAATTTAACTGAAAACTTCTGTCCGTTTCTTTTTTTATTCTATTTTTTCCCAATTTTCAAATAAACAAATTAACATCTGGATCAAAATTGGGAATAAACTAACGGGAATTCAGATTTTGTTCTATTCTTTTTCAACTAATTGTGACTGCCTCAGTTATTGTCAAGAACTGGGTGGTGTTAGTCAGTGTAAGATAAGATTTTGTTAGCTATATCCTGGCAAAATGATGTCATGGGTAAAACATTAACCTGAAATCTCGAGTCATGTTCATAATCGTCCTTCGACCTCCCTATGGTTGGTCGGAACTCCATTGACAATCCCTTTCCACACTGTTCGGTATTGTTGTCCCCAACTCCGAGTCCCGAGCTATGGTGTCCGGGAAAGCCAATTTTCGTGAGAAGACAGTTTCAGAAGGATGCCATAAGAGTAAGGATGAGACGATTTCCTTGTCCGCTCGATGACAGTGGCTGGTAAACTGCAATCGTTTTTGTCTGAGCTTAAGAAAGATTGGTCTCAGTTCTCCGTAAATTGTGTTAGGCGTTACGCGGTATCTCCAACTGATCTTTTGGACTTTTCTAAAGAGATTTGTATATGTTCCATGCAGTCATCTTTCAAGACGAACAGATAATGTGCAAGTTTCTGATCTATACAGTGGAACTGGTTCAATCAATGTTTGAAAGGTTTGGATGTTTAAGGAGGGTGGAAGGTTCGAGCGTCAAATCTTGTGAAGTTTGTTACACGCATCCCATGCAAGAGCTTTGCGGATGTTGAAGTCATGTTGGTAATCTATTATGTGAGATCCAAGATATTTGAAGTCCTCGGCTCTTTTGACGGCCGTCCTGGGTAAGACGATAAACTACGTCCAACAGCAAGGCCTCTTTTCAGGATGTTTTGAGGACCGTGGAACCACCTCTTAATTGCTGCCGTTCCCAGGTCCATCCTGACCCGGGGTGGTAGCACCTGTTAGGTTAACCCCGAAACTGAGATAAAAAGCATAATAAAAGTGTAAAAATAGGTTTTAATACCAGAAATACTGTAAAAAATTATTACCAGAAATTACTAAAAGGTAGTTTATCAGGCACAAATTAAACTACCATAGACAAAACAAACCCTATACCGTCAACCGTAAACAAAAATGACTCTACATCTACAAAACTCTTAAACCTGAAAAATCCAAACGAAAAAAATATCCAAGAAATAGAAACATCCAAACATTCTCAAGAGAATGAAAAGATACAAAAACAAAAAAAAAATAAAAAAATAACAAAACAGTTATTGAAGAACCAAAAAAAATGACATAGAGGAACAAAACTCTATCCCATCACAAACAAGAGAAAGATCATCATCTAGACAAAGTTCATTAAAAGAATCGAATGGTAAAACTAAGGGAGCAAAATCAAACAAGAAAGTAGAAACCAAAGAAGTTCAAAGAAAAAAACATAACAAGAAACAAAACACTAATAGTCTGAAGAATATAGAAATGATGGACACTTCGCTCTTGTAAAAAAAAATGGACATGTAAAAATTCATAATTCGTAATTCATAATCAAGATGCAAAACATTATTCAATGGAATTGTAAAAGACAATTATGACATAATCAAAAAATTTTCACACTATTTCAAATAAAAGATTAGGAAGGAAACACCCACCAATAATGGAAAGAGCGATAACATCTACTGGATTTGAGAAATGTATTTTTCTTAAAAATTGTTTTAAGAGAAAGGTTTTATGAATTGCAAACGCACTGGGTGCTCGGTCAATGAGTGCCAGGGAAAATAAAAGTGGTCAATGCAGACCCCTTTGCGACGTGCCATTTATTATTAGAAGAAAACATTTTGTCTGGTGAAAAGATGGCGTTTGGTTTTCAGTGACAAAGCGAAACAATGCGACTTTGGGGCATTGGCCCGAAGAAAACCATTACGACCCACTATGGCACAACGACCACATATAAGGACGGGACAATGGTAAACTCTTTCACTCATATAAAACCTTATTATTCATAACCATTTTCTAGATATGTCGCCGATGTACATTATTGGGCACTTTGTACAATTTATTTTGTATATTCCTGCATCTGTCCTGTTTTCCTGTCGTTGTTGCTATTTAGAGATTGTGCTAACAGAGGATCTCTTATTGTTTTAGAGATGGTGCTGATGAATTTTAGATTATGGTCGGATAAGTAATTTTTAATGAACTTCGGGGAAACATCTAGAAACC
This sequence comes from Acanthosepion esculentum, assembly GCA_964036315.1. Taxonomy (NCBI): domain Eukaryota; kingdom Metazoa; phylum Mollusca; class Cephalopoda; order Sepiida; family Sepiidae; genus Acanthosepion; species Acanthosepion esculentum. Next base: position 21,368,353 of record OZ038504.1, read on the forward strand.
TAAAATTAACGATCGCAGTGATATGGCGCATATCAAAAGATTTGGATGTTTCGCACTGGATGTTCACTGTACTGGCTACAATTTCGACTTAATAAATACCAGTTTGATCAGAAGAGAAAAGAATTTACTAAGAAGAAAATGCATTGCAAGTACTTCTGATCTCATAATTCCCGACGATAAACTTAAGACCAGGCTCATACATAATACTATTGAACATCACAATTAGCAGCACGGTATATGAACTAATATATATATATATATATATATGTGTGTGTGTGTGCGTCTGTGTGTGTTTGTTGCATATATATATATATATATATATATATATATATATATATATATATATATATATATATATATATATATATATGTAAAAGCAAATCAGAAAATTGCCATGAAAATATTTGTAGAAAAAGATAGACGGAAACTATATCACATCGATGGGAAAGTGACTGAAGTCGATATGCCAGGCTATGACTGATACCATTACATTATTTATTTAGTTTTTCCAGCGTCCTTACATTTTTCCGTTTGGTGTGAGTGAGCAAGTACAGAAACTATCCATATCGTCCATTGTCCCAAGCGCTTTTGCTCTCTTCTTTAGTCATTTTCAAGGGGATTTGTTTTGGTGTAATTAGTTTCTTTTCATGTTTTGACTGTTTGAGATGTATTTTTTTTTTGTGTGTTGGTTTGAATTAGTAGGAGCTTTTATTCCGAGCCTTCGCATTTGAGCACGGCTGGAATTCGAGTGGGCGTCTTTTTATATTTTTTACATTTTTTCAGCACGCCATTCCCATCGTTAAACAGGTTGTTATATATATATATATATATATATATATATATATATATATATATATATATATATAAATAACGCAGAAAACCGAACAATTTCGGAGTTTTCCCATCTTGATAATTTTGAATAAATCATTGTTTAACTATAACACTACAAAAATCACCAGCAGTTGAGTAATGGTTCGTTTGGCACCATAACCACTTAAGGAGCGGTGAAATTTTCCTCCATGCTGCACTCTTCATAGATTGTTGCTTATACAAATCTAAGGCTCCATGCCAAAATTGAAGCTGATAAGTCAAGGTTTAGTCTGAAGCATTTGCAAGGGAAATTAAAAAAATTACTTATGTTGTGTTGGTATAGTGTAATGTACATTCTACAAATATACAATGTTTGTATTCATTTTTGTTCATTCACAAACTCTTTCTCTTTTCTTATCAGGTTAACTGATCAATTTGCTATTGAGAAGGCTACTATCGAGGGCAGCCACAGATCATGCATTGTTTGGATCTGCAAGTGTTCTTCCAGTGGACAAACTTCCCTCGAAAGACGAGATGTTCAAAAACTGCTGGCGATATAAATGTCATGAAGGAAAGTTTGCAGATGTCTCAATGATTATCAAGAAGGTAGACTGTTCCTATTCTTAGTTAGAAAACTATTGAGGAATGGTTGGGAAAATTGTATAATAGTTGAACTTAAGAACAAAAATATGAGCAAAAAAAAATCTGAATTTCAGGAAGAAATGAAAAAGTTGTTTGATATCTGTAGCTGCTACTGTCCCCGCTGTCTCCTGTCAGGATGTGAAGGGCGAAGTTAAGAAATGTGACAGATTATCGCCTGGCCTGTTATTTTGATATAAAAGATCCCAAACGTGAGATACAGTTCCTCCTTGACCAGCAAGATGGTAAGAAGATGAAAATTGCAGGGATTGACATGAAAGTGACGGTGATGTGGGACAGAATGACAGAGCCAACAGAAAGCTTGATCAAAGACATAGAGATCTGGTAACTGGGTATATTCCTTATGTTGAGGATAATTCAAATGATTTAAGAGATATCTCTCCTGTCAATACTGATGCTGATTTTGTCCCCAATCCAAAAGCTCTGACAGACACTAGCTCACAAAACAGGGCAAGATTCCCTACAGTGGTTGGCGCTTATGACTGATACTTGATTAGTGATTATTCTGGAGTTGCCATTGCTACTGCTGCCTTAAATGACTATGACATTGTCACAAAGGATGACAAGAGTCAAGTTATTGAACCACATAAGCTATGAGATGCAAGACAAAAATACCGATTGAAGAGACAAGAAATTCAGATCGCTAGTTTTGAAAATATGACGTCACTGTATTTTGATGCTAAAATGACCGCCACCCGTGTGATGATAAAGAATGAGAAGACGAATAAATGGAGTTTCTTTTGCAATATCATTATGTTATTATAGTTTAGCCTGGCAATGAATATCTAACACATGTGACTCCCAAGACGGAAAGCAGAATGCCAAAACAATTCACAAGTTTCTGGGTTACAAAAATATAGCCCAGCAGCCCGTTGAATGTGTTGGCAATGATGGAACCAATGTAAATGTAGGATAAAAAAATGTAGCCATTCATCGTCTTGAAATCATACTTGGTCAACGACTCCATTATTTCATCTGTCAACTTCACGAAAATTAGCTGCCTTTCTGCGCTGTTTTCTATGATGGTAAACCGAGTGGTCCTGAGCATTCGCGTGGTCCAATTGGAAACCAAATCAAGGAGCCTTTGTCTGAGCTGCCAGTTGTTGCCATCCAGTCAGTCAGTTTCACTGATTTCCCTGTCCCGAATGATGACGTGGAGAAAGAACTGTCCTGGGATCAGAAATACCTGTATAGGATTTGTAAAGAAGTTATTACAGGCGATATTGATTATGACTTGGCTGCTATTGAACCAGGTTCTCCCTGCATGTCAAGGGGGAATACTTTATGGAGTAGAATTCTTATGCTTTATATAGCAACATCAAGACCCAGCTACGAGCTGAAAAGAATCGTCATTACAATTATAAATCTCAGTGCTTCAATGTGCCTCTACATGAAGAGGCATATCTATGTAGCCCGTGGCTCTCAAACAATACTGGAATTAAACTGGTGTCGCCGAAATGTACAAAATTTATTACTATCCTGGCAAACGATAAATGACACCGATTTTTGGGGTCTGCAGTAAAAGTTGACAAAAAGTTGATCCCGATGCTGCAGGGAAAGCAGGCATGAAAATGATCTGAAATCTTTTACAAGTGTTTGTTATAATCATACAAACGATGCACGAAAATTGCATCTGGCATTTAAAAATGTGTTTTTTCACTGCTCCCTATTACACCCTATACTATATATTTCCCACCGAACTTGCTACTTTTGCAGTTTTTCTCAAAAGTTTTAAACTTGGTACTTGACAGTATCTGTGGCCATAGCTAGTGCGGCGCCAAATAAGAGTTATTCACGAAAACAACTTTCCGCCCACCGTAATTCAAACATACAAATGCCAGTACAAATGTATTCAGGTTGACTCGAGCAAATATAGAAAATATGAAGGAAAGCAGAAATTGTTTGTTTATGATTCTTTCTCATTCTTAAACATTACGCTGTTTTACGCCCATTCAACCTTTGAAAGCAAACAAGTGCTTCTTGCTTACGATCTGTCATATTTTGTCTTTGGACGCGACAGGACATTAATAAATATGCTTAACGCCAATAATTCGTTTCCCTGACGCTTAAAACAAAGTCGGAGGGATTGGGTAATTTTGCTACTACTTACGTGTGTATAGATTATCACTTTAAACAGACCTTGTGTCATACTTGACTTGTTGGGCGGAAAATAAATACTGCATCTGCTTCAACAGGTCATTGATTTCTGGTTTTAATGGCGGTCAAGTAATTCCACAATTCCCCAATTCCCCAAGGTCTTCGTGCATTTTTCTATTTATATAGAAGCATTCTGTCAAATGCAGAAACTGGCCACAAAATATAATTTATTTTTCATAGTTCATTCCATTTTCAGTCGCTAACTTAACAAAATATATGTCTGGATAATCTCCTCCCCGCCATCTCCACGCACTCTCTTTCCATATGCTTTTAGTGCTTCGTCGTATGGTGGAGATGGCGGGAAGGAGATTATATATATATATATATATATATATATATATATATATATATATATATATATATATATATAGTTGGATTGATGTGAGTTTGTGACCCTGGGTTTCACGCTTTTGCGATCGTCAGACAAACTGATTAATTTTTTTAAATTTTGGATTTATGTAACGTTGCGTGCATTGGTGCTTTTATGGAAGTGGGAGGAAAAATTGTCGTTGTGACGCCACTCATACTTACGCAAACATCCATACACGCCCGTACACCCATTGAGGTACGCAGACACACATACACACGCGCTCGCCCACCGGCGCTCAAACAAACATATACATATGCTAACAGTATGAGAGTTGACATATATATGTATATGTGTGCTGTTGTGTACATACGTACGCATTTGATTGCTGAATTCAATGATGGATTGTGTAGCAAATAATTTTCCTGAATGTAGCGATGTCAACACGCAGACCTTTTTTCTGTTTTTCCGCTGAATAATATTTCCTCGCACGCACGTATGATGGGGTCTGTGTAAAAACATGATAGGTAAAAATTGCTATTATTTTTAATTTTTTAAGTCTGTTTTGTTATTATTTTAAAGCCGTTTATTTGCTTGTTTTTGGTGATTGCGCATATGTAAATGGTAGAAATCCCAATTTGTAATCCTTATTAGTTTTTATGCAATGATATTAATTTTGTGAAGAAAATAATAAACGCCCTAAAAGCATTGGATTCAAAATAGAGATAAATGAAGGTACAACAACAGTAAACTTCCTAGACGTCACTCTTAACCTGAACAACAATACATACGAAGCATACAAAAAAGATAATGACACCCCAACTTACGTACACACATCCTGCAACCATCCACCTTCAATCATCAAACAAATTTCCCTATCAATCAGCCGCAGACTATCTGAAAACTCATCTAACATACACATTTTCAATAAAAAAAAAAAACATACGACAAAGCACTAAAAGCAAGTGGAAACACAACAACTAAAATATACACCTCCACAGCCAAAACGCAAAAACAGAAAAATAAATATTATCTGGTTTAATCCACCATACAACAAAACCGTCGAACCAAACATAGGTAGAACATTCTAAACTTAATAGAAAAGCACTTCACTGAAACAAACTGATTAGCAAAAATATTAAAAAAAAATAACGTTAAAATCAGTTACAGCTGCACAAAAAATATAACAGAAATAATAAAAAGCCACAGTAAAAAAAAAAAAAAAAATACAATCTACACTAATGCAACCAAGGAACCTCAATGCAACTGCAGAAATAGAACAACATATCCACTCCAGGGAAATTGCCAACAAACGAATACAATATATAAAGCCAAGGTAAGTGCAAACAACAGCACAATGTACTACATCGGTGCCACTGAAGAGAAGAAGAGAAAATACAACCACAACCTTTCATTCTCCAACAGAAAATACTCGAACAGTACTACACTATCCACATACATATGGCATCTAAAAGACAGAAGTATTACACCAAGAATAAGCTGGAAAATATTGAAAAAAGCACCTGCCTACAACAACATTACAAAAAATGCCTACTTTGCCTACACGAAAAAGTAGCCCGCAAAAGAATTTACTAAACACAAGATCAGAAATAATTTCCAAATGTAGGCATGAAAATAAATACCTATTATCAGAGTTTATACCAAACGGATAAAAAAAGTAACCGAAAAAAACACCACCACATAAACCTATAAACATGAAAAGAGAAAACTCTGATACCCTAGCGCCAGCAATTACTCTCTAGTTCAAGCCACCATAATAATAATTGCCTTTATTGTTATCATCATTCCACCATCATTGCTAATGAATTCTACTATTTTACAATAACTATTTGCTACTACAATTATTATTATAATCAACCCCCCACGATTACTACCACATCACAATTACTATTGCCATATTAGTCAATCACCATTAACGTAAATTATTCCTCTCTCCCCCAGCAAAATTAATATCATCGCATAAAAACTAATAAGGATTACAAATTGGAATTTCTACCATTTATTTATGCGCAATCACCAAAAACATGCGTCGTCGCATGCGTGCCATCATGCTCGTGGGCACCCGCGTCGACCGTTACGGGTCGCGGGGCTACATTAGAGACGGGAGAAAATTCTTGGCGAGACTGGAGAAGAGAATTAGCCCGGGCAAGAGTTGGGCTAGAGACAATGGAAAGTCGAGTTGGAGACTCGAGGAGGAGAGGAAGTGACGTCAGAGATTGGAACGAAGCGTCCGCTAACATGTACTGTTGATATAATTACCCCTGCTTCTGCTACTACAAATATTACTACTAATGTTACTACTGCTGAGGAGGAATGCTACTATAAACTTTAAGCCCCGCATAGAAATCTTATCCCTCTATCGCAAGAGTCATATATCGTTCTTAGACGATTTAACAACAAATTAATCACAAACACTCTCTCTGTGTCTAGAATCCAGTGTATGAGATTTTACGTCAAATATTTGTCTTTTCTGTAACCCGTTTCTTTTCTATACTTTTTCTTTTCTGCTATATAAAAGACATTAACAATTCAACCATTGAATAATTGTTTGTCCGGCTTTCTGCATATATATATATATATATATATATATATATATATATATATATATATATATATATATATATATATATATTTGGTGCATTCTAAATTTCTTAGCACAGACTCTCCAGCGTGTCTACATCTTCAGTCGACCGTGAATGGATGAACATCACTTCTGCTTTCTGGATCAAACCAAACACAACGTGGGCAGGAAGCAGGATTAAACCAGTGGACCGGTCGAATAATCTATGGATGCCCAGGGAACCTACGGCCACTTCCTTAAGTTCGGTTAGGACCGAGTAGACACCTCAACCCAGAGAGTAAGACGTCGGAGGTTGAGGCGCTGAGGCGAAAGTGTTAGATTTATCGTAACCATTAAAATGGCCATTAGTAAATAGTGCCGGTCAGAAATAAAGCAGCAGCATCCTGTGAGACATACTCTCATTCCCTCAGGAATCCTGTTTTAATGCGACAGCTGTCTTACTAATTAGGTTACAGAGACATTCCAAATGCTGTTATTCTAATCTGACCTTGTAACTAGGCCTGATTTTTTTATTATCATAGAAAAATATTAGTAAAAAATCGATAATAATTTCTAAAAATCAATAATTGAACTTCTCCGACGAAAAATTAAAAAAATAAGAACACAGAGAAATAAACAATAAAAAACAAGTCCGTTTACTGTTTCATGGAGAGAGAGAGAGAGAGAGAGAGAGAGAGAGAGAGAGAGAGAGAGAGAGAGAGATGGTTGTCAGGTCATGAATTAATGTCTGCGATTGGAACGATGCAACTCAATTCCATCAAATGCATATTACTTAAATTGGTAAGAGGATAAGTTTGCCCATTTAAATGAAATCCTGACTACTCTTTATAATATGGCACCTTTGGGACCTTCTGTCGTTATGGGCGTCATCACTTTACCAAAAGAAAACATAATCAATCTTCTTTCTCTTTCATTTTCTCTCTCTCTTTCTCTCTCTCTCTCATCCCTTTGTCTCTATTTCTCGCCTTTTTCTCTTATATTCCACTTTCCTTCTATCTCTTTCTATTTCTCTTTCTCTCTCATTCTTCCTTTTCATTTCTATCTCACTTTCGTGTTCTCTCATTTTTTATTCTTCACTTTCCCTCTCTCTCTTTTTCTTTCTCGCACTCTCATTTCCCTTTTGTCTCTATTTCTTGCCTTTTCCCTCTCTTATTCTCCATTTCTCTCCCTCTCTTTCACTTTCTCGGCCTTTCGTTTACGCTTTGTCTCTATTTCTCTCTTTTTCCCTTTTTATTTTACATCCCCCTCTCTTTCTCTTTCTCGCTCTCTCATTGTCTCTTTTCCCTCTCATTCTCCACTTTACCCCTCACTTTCTTATTTTTCGTGCACTTTCATTTCCCCTTGACTCTATTTTTCTACTTTTTATCTCTTATTCTCCCTTTTCACACTCTCTTTCCCCTTTTCACATTTCACTATTTTTCTCTCTCTTGTTCTCTCTCTTGCTCATTGTTTTCTTTATCTCTGTCTTTTCTTTCCTCTTGTTTCTATTTTGTTGTTCTACTCCTTATTTTCTATTTACTCTCTTTCTCTCTCTCATTTGTCCTTTGTCTCTTTTCCCCCTCTCTTATTTTCCAGTTCCCTTCTCTCTATCTATCTCACCCTATTTTATTGCTATTTTTCTCCTCCACCCCTTTCTTTTCTTCTCTCTTATTTTGAATTGGGCGCTGGTCAGTCATGCATTGATGTCTTTGATAACCACACCCAGTTAATGCTAACAAATGACAAAAATACAAAATTTAATAAACAAAGAGAAAAACAAAATAATTACAAGGCAGATACAAAGTAAACAGCATTCTCTTCCGTTTTAGGTTGGATTAAGATCGGCCCTAACCCGAAACCGAACCTTGTACATATGAGAGGAAACAAAAAATACGTTGTTATGTTTACTTTTTAGAAACAAAATATCTATGCAAGGGTCATGAGCAAGCATATACATTGAATATTTGGCCTCGTGTTCCTGCGATATATTTAGAGATTCTTGATAAGATCTAAGGAAGAATCTGCAATGTTATTGGACATGACCCAGCATCTCGTCTTCACTCACTTAGATATGGCACAACGCCGAAAGTATTCACCCAGTGAGGATCAAACTCAGTATTCAGTCGTAAGCTTGCTAGCCATTATACTCCGTTTAAGTGCCCTGGCGCTTCTGCTATACATTTAAAGTGTACTGAACAAATGTAAAAAAGAATATTCAATGTTATTGGTCCTGACCTGGCATCTCAGCATCAGTCACTTTCCCACCGCCCTAACATAGCTTCCCTGCGCCTTTGCTATAAATAATTTCATGATAATTGTTCTGATGAACTTTCTTCTACGGTACATAGACTTTATGAATTTAAGCACAGTACTAGATTGGCGGAAAGGTCTCATCATCTTACAGTTGAAATAGTTAAATATAACTGTAAATTCTATGCTAACAGTTTCTGATCTCACACTTCTCTGCCGGATTCTTGCTTTCCAGTTAACTTTGATCTTCAAAAATTGAAATGCAATGTCAATCCTTATCTTCTGTCTTCTTCATATTCTTTTATGGTTCTCTCTCTTAATAATGTTTTCTTTTCTTATATTCTCTCAAACTCTCACACCTTGCGTCTTAATGGCTTTATTGCCTTGCTTGGGGTGAAATGATTAAAACATTTTGCATAGGTGTTTTCACATGGTCTTGTACTTACTTTCTGAAATATTCTGAAGGCGGTTGACAGTACAAATAAAACAAAGCGAATACTGATACGGCAAACAAGAAAAAAGAAAAGTTGTTTGCCACTATAGGAATGAACGTTAAGGTTCTGAGTCCATATAACAGAAAAGGACACAATAGACCAATTTGTTCGGGTGAAGATTTTGCTAGACAAATCGAGAGTCTTCAACGAGATATTTGATTGGCACTTTTGTGTCAGTCTCCCGCATGAAGAAAGGCGTTCATTTCTTATGAAATTAAAGGCTTTTGTTCCAACTTGAGGCGACATTTTTAAAGATAACAGTAAGGAAACGCTCGTGTTTTTCTCCTTACGTAAACGTCAATCATTAGACATTTAATTCTAGGTTAAAAAAGAAAAGGAAAGAAGGAGGGCGAGAAGGGAAGAAGATAGATTCCCAATATTTACGGATCTTATGAAAACATAACATCAACTGAGAAAGTTGGACAAATATTCAATGATTTTAACACAATCTTCAGCTTTTTAGATGACGTTTCTGCCGATTCTTTATCCTTCTTCAGGTGAAATTAAATCAGGTGCAAATTATGTTTTTGCAGAATTATTTGAAAACATGCAATCCAGTCTGTAATTTAACATTTTTTAAAAAAATGAGAACTCTCAACTCTCAATTAGAAGTTAATCTCAAAATCACTTAGAAATGATAATAGTGGAATTAGCCGTTTCCATACAGGAAACATCGGTCATTCATTGACCGAACTATTACATGTACTATCCATTTTTATTGTTGATGTTGGAAGTATACAAATAATTTTTTTTTTTATCATTTGGTAAAGTTCTTTGTTTGCCATTTTTTAGGTTCAGTCTATAGGGTCTAATGAAATATCGACTTCTGTAAGATCAAATTCATTTGAAACCATTTTTTGTCATTGATCTGAGAAAACGGTTGTACATAACTAATAGTTTAGACATTTTTATACAAGTTAACGCCAAGCGTGGTATCTATAGGAGTTCAAATCTGACGACATTATTTTAAAAATATGGCGAAAAAATAACAATAGATAGTTCAAAATAATAATTGAATAATAAAAACTCATCACTAAATTTTAGATAGCGAATTATTCCCTGATCTTACTTTTAAATTTCAAAGCGAATTTATGACTTCGAGGCACATGCCAGAAAACACGAAAACCTACAGGCAATAATATATATAAACAGTAAAGTTAATGTCTACGAGCCTAGTAAGACTTTCAATCACTAGGTCGATCGACTCTAATTTCACTGTTTAAAAACGGTAATATATACTCAAGCGCTGAATATAACGTTTGAATAATAATAATAATAATAATAATAATAATAATAATAATAACCATAAAGAAATACAAAAAATTGTACTCACAAGTTCAGCCTTACGAATGGCTTTATCTATGTAAAATATGTGATTTTTTTTCAAAACTACTCACTGAAAAATGTCATGATGCCATTTTTGACCTTAGGTCTCTGGTCGGGACCCAGAAATAAATGAGTATTCATCAGAAATGAAAGGAAATAAAATAATAATAACAATAATAATAATAATAATAATAATAATAATAATAATAATAATAATCTATCATGTCGAGTTTTATATTCAATGGGTGCTAATACCAAACCATTTTGTATCAGGTTGCACGGTGTTAGAACTCACTGAATATAAAACTTGGCGTGATAGAGTGGGTAAATATATGTACTGGAAAATCTGCAACATTTACACACAGGAAACTGCAAAAGCATTAAGCAGACCCAGTTACAGAGATAGGATCTGTAGCAATTATATGGGACTTTACAATACACAGAGACAGAACGACCAGAGCCAATCGCCCAGACATCGTGAAGACCAAAAAACAGAATGTGCTTTTTTATTGACATGACAGTCTCTACAGATTGTAATGAATCTTTGAAGATCTTCAAAAAAACTATCAAAATACAATGATTTTGAAGGGAAAATCTCAAAGATATGGCGCATGAGGTCAACAATAATTCCAGTTGTAGTTCGAGTCCTCGGATTGATTGGAAAATGTTCTAATAAAATCATTGAAGGGATTCCTGGTAGCCCATGCTTTAAAGATATACAAAAAATGGAAACCGGAAGGAAATGTGTATATAACAGAAACCAAAGGAATTATTATTATTATTATTATTATTATTATTATTATTAAGATAATATAAAGATGCAAACCATCAGAAGATTGACTCATTATGCCTTCTCAGACTAATGTTTTCAGCTGACATTAAATGAAAAAAGTCTGCAGCTAAGAAAACTGTGTCGTGCTAGACAGTTTTTCCCCACCAGAATCTATTTTACATATTTATAAGTCTACCATTCGTCTTTGCTTAGAATATTGCTGCTACATCTGATCTGATGCTAGGTAAAAATCCATAAAATATGCAATGTTACTGGTCTTGACCTGGCATTTCAGCTTCAGTCCCTTTCCCATGGCCGTAATGTAGCTTCCCTGTACCTTTTCTATAAATATTTTCATGACAATTGTTCTGGTGAACTTTCCTCCAAGATATTTAGACTACATGAATATAAGCGCAGTACTAGATTGGCAGCAAGGTCTCATCAATTCACAGCGGAATTGGCTAAATATAACCGTAAATTCTATTCTAACAGTTTCGCACTTCTTTATTGTGGAACTCTCTTCCGGCTTCTTGTTTCCCAGTCAAGTTTGTGTCAATCGTTATCTTCTGTCTTCTTTATTCTTTTTTTATTGTCCCCTCACCTAACTAGTAGTTTTTCTTCATATTCGCTAACATCCTAGCGGTTTTATTGCATTGCTTGGGGTGAAATGATTTTTAAAAATACAGTTTCCCATTACATAGTTAAATATATTGATGATGACATCTCTTCATAATCGCAATGCGACTTTTGATCAGGTTGTTGTAGGATAGAAATAATCTTTTCTCTTCCTCAGATTGCCGATAAATCAAATAATGTATATGGTGTTCGTTGACCTTATTAATGCCTTCGATACTGTAAATCGTGCTTTCTCTGGAAGGTATTACAGAAGCTTGATATACAAGACAAAATACTTAACATCGTTATTTCCTACACCAGGAAATGAAAGCTGCGTTTTGTCCGATGGAGAATTTTCGAAGTTTTCAACGTTACTAACGGCACAAAAAAAAAGGTTGGGTCATGGCTCCAGTTCCTTTTCACTGTTCTTTTCTATAGACAGAAAATACTGGCGTATACCATTGGCGATTTGAGCAATGATGTAAGAATGTTATTTCGGACGAATATTGGACTTTTCAGACATCTAAGACACTTTTGAGAGCTAGTGTCATTCGTAATCTGCTCTTTGCTGATGATGCGGCACTTATTGCTAAATTTTTATAGTTTCAACAAATTGTCAATCGGGTGTCCATTGCAAGCATAATAGAGCATAAGAAAGAAAGATGTTTTTCATCAATTAACCCCCCCCCCCAACAATGTAGGTATCAAACAAAAACTATCGCTCATCAGTTTCCTTTCATCCCTATCGTAATAGGGGGAAACGCCTCAAATATACCTGGGAAGCAAAGTGAACTCTTACGCTTACTTTGATGATGAAATCTTGGTAATGGAATACCAAAAGTCTTCATGTACAGTCAGCTACGCAGCGGCAAAATAAGCGTGCGTAGACCATGGCTCAGATACAAAGACACACTGAAGAGAAATCTTGAAGCTGCCATGACACTACATAAGGCCTTTTGAGGAGATCGATAGGGGGATAGCGCGCTGTCAAAATACTTGAACATTTGAACATCTAATCGTGGTAAGTGCAAGGACGAAACAATCCGATTTAAGCCCAGTAACCTCGTCTCCGGGAGGCACGGTAGAGTAATGGATAGCAGCTCGGACTGAGGAATCAGAGAGCCGAGTTCGAATTCGAGTCGAATCCATTACATTCACTTACGCTTGGGAAAGGTATAAATCCTCTTTTTCTCTCTCCCCAGGTATGGGTAAATAGAAGGGCAGACAGGGTTCTGTAGCCTTAGGTGGCAATTAGTTTACCGCAGAAAGAAATGGCAACCTAGTACGGGAAAAATCTGCCTCGTCAGTCATGTATCGAAAGATACATGATCGCCTAAGTATCATGCATAGCACATAACTGAACCTCGTCTAATTACATAAACGTCTATATAACTAACGTATAAGCAGCTGCACACTTATACGATGTAGAGTCTATTATATATATATATATATATATATATATATATATATATATGTGTGTGTGTGTGTGTGTGTGTGTGTGTGCATGCATGTGTAGTGGTGCAGTTTCGGACAGTATATTTAGACAATAAGTAGGTCGTTAAATCCGACATTATTTCTTACTACAATAAACGTTATATTTAGAGGGTATACATGCTGAGTAGACACCCCATTTTTAAACAGTGAAATTAATGTCCACCAGTCTATGAAAACATTCAATCACTACGCCGATTTGACATTCATTCATTGTTTAAAAACAGTGATGTCTACTCAAAGATATATTTCCACTAAATATAACCTTTTAATAATAATAATAATAATAATAATAATAATAATAATAACAATATCCTTTCGAAAACATTATCAAAGCTTGTAAATAATCCCAATAAAATCCCGGAATGGATTACTGAAGGTATTACATACCTCATACCAAAAATAAATGAAACAGACGACCCGTAAATTTATCGACCGATAACATGTCTCTCCACAACATACAAGTTGATCACGTCTGTCCTGACGAACCGTGCTTACTCCTTTTTCGAAACAAACAGCATTCTTCCGCTGGAACAAAAAGGATGCAGGAGAGGTTCATATGGCTGCAAAGATCAACTACTGATAAATAAAATGATCCTGGAAAATTGCAGGAGAAGACGTAGAAATCTTAGCGCAGCGTGGATTAATTATCGTAAAGCTAGTGTGCCACATTCTTGGATCCTTAAGACTTTGGAAATGTACAAAGTCTCCCCTGTGGTATTAAATTTCCTTAAGCACAGCATGGGAATGTGGAACACCAAACTATACCTTAGTCACACCAGAGGCACTGCCATATCCAACCGACTAAATATCCGACGTGGAATCTTTCAAAGAGACTCCCTGTCACCCCTTTTGTTTTGTTTGTCCTTAATCGCCCTTACGCATGAACTGAACAACAGTAGCTATGGTTATAAAATAAATAAGAAAATATTCAATCACCTACTCTACATGGATGATCTCAAACTCTTTGCCAAAGACGACAATGAGTTGAAGGGCCTCCTCAATATTGTAAAATACTTCAGTGACGACATAGTTATGAACTTCGGATTAGATAAATGTGCAAAAGTTACATTCAAGAACGGTAGAAGTACAGAAGCACCCTTAATAGATTTAGATTTTGTCACAAGATTAGGTAAGCTTATAAGTACCTAGGAATTAGCGAAGGAGATGGCATAAAACACCCCCAAATGAAGGAGAAGGTAAGAAAGGAGTACTACAGGCGTGTACGTCTGGTACTAAATACCGAGCTAAACTCAAAAAACAGAATATCAGCCATAAACACCTTGGCATTCCCTGTGGTGCAATACAGCTTTAACGTCCTTAACTGGACCATAGCTGAAATTAAGCAAATGGATGCCAAAACGAGAAAGCTCCTCACTTGCTACCACATGCATCATCTCAAAGCTGATGTTGATCGCCTGTATGTGCCCAGATCGGAAGGAGACAGAGGATTAGTTCAACTAGAACTGTCCTACAAAACTACAACAATTGGCCTCCAAAGATACTTGGAAACTACAGAAGACTGGATGATGGTATGTGCCAAAGAACATGAAAGTAGTAAGCGTCTTTACTCCGTAATAAAAGAAGCCAACAAATTCAAAATGGTGTTTCAAATGGGCGCAGAAATACAAGTACAGCACGG
Source organism: Acanthosepion esculentum (assembly GCA_964036315.1). Classification (NCBI taxonomy): domain Eukaryota; kingdom Metazoa; phylum Mollusca; class Cephalopoda; order Sepiida; family Sepiidae; genus Acanthosepion; species Acanthosepion esculentum. Next base: position 21,383,458 of record OZ038504.1, read on the forward strand.
TAAACTGGCTGAAGCTGCAAAATATTTAAAAAAGAAAGCAAAGACAAATGCAACCGACCAGATACAGAAACAATGGCAAGATAAACCGCTTCATGGCCAATACTCTGCCCGTACCAAACAAGCTGACGTAGACAAAAACCGTACCCATAAGTGGCTACGTAGTGCAGGGTTGAAAGCTGAAACTGAAGGTTTTATCCTTGCTGCACAGGACCAATATTTGTTAACTAGGAATTATCAAGCACATATACTAAAATACTGTGTTAGCCCAAAGTGCAGATTCTGTGATAAATATCCAGAAACAATTGATCATCTTGTATCAGGTTGCACCTTATTGGCACCCACTGAATATAAAAACGGCATGACAGAGTGGGCCAATATATGCCCTGGAAAATTTGCAACTTCTACGAGAAGGAAACTGAAAGAAACTGTTACGAACACCACCCAGACCCAGTTACGGAGATAGGACCTGTTACAATTCTATGGGACTACACAATACACACTGACAGAACAATCAAAGCCAACCGCCCAGACATTGTTATTAAAGACCACAAACAAAAAAATGCCTCCTTATAGATATGGCAGTCCCTGCAGACTGCAATGTATCTTTGAAGATATTCGAAAAGCTGTCAAAATACAAGGACCTTGAAATAGAAATTTCAAAAATGTGGCACATGGGAACATCAACAAAACCTGTTGTAGTTGGAGCCTTAGGATTGGTTGGAAAAGTTTCCAGTAGACTAATTGAAGGGATCCCTGGAAGTCCATGCCTCAAAGAGATACAAAAAATTATTCTGACAAGTACAGCCCACACATTTATTTTTGCAGTGGAAAGTGTCATGATACCATTTCTAACCTTAGGTCCTTGGGTGGGACCCGGAAAGAAATGTGTAAACGGCAGATATCAAAGGAAATAAAAAAAAAAATAATAATACTTTGTTACACATTGTTAGTAGTTGCACTCAGCTGGCTGAAAAAGAGTACAGACGACCCCATGACAGAATACATTGGCAACTATACATGAAGCATGGCCGCGAGTGTGCAGAGAAGCCGTACGAGCATTCACCACTATAAAGAATTGAAAATGAGCAAGTGAAGCTCACGTGGGATCTTGATTGACCATCGCTTGGAGAGCAATCGCCCTGACATCACACTAGTGAAAAAGAGCCATGAATGTCAGAAAATGTACATAGGAGTAACTCTAATTGTTTCATAACTGGTTGGCGCACTCAAGATGTATTTAGGCATCAAGCATTCATACAAACAGGTTATATTAAATTTCACCGACAAGCTCTGTAGAGTTAACGTTTTTTATCCCTCTTTTCTTTTTTTTTTATTTATCTTCCCAATTTCAAATTTGGTGATGTATATCGGGATTGAAGTTATGAATAAATTGTCCAAATTTAAGTTTTTCTTGTTATATTCAAGTTCTTTTGACTATCACAGTCATCGTCAAGATCAAGAATGCTAAGCAAGATTTATTTGACTAAATTCTGGTGTTTTTAAATTGCTGCAATTAGATCAAAGTCATTCGTAACGGCGAAACAGAAAAGCATTTATCGAGCATTTATACAAATTCTTTTTTATACGCACTTTAATATACGTTATATGCGGATTTTCTAAGCGTAGCTTTATTGTGGCACAAGGTCAATAGTTTGGGGCAACTAGTGAGCATCGCACTCATTACTCAGTCGTAGCTGTTCTAGCGAGACAAACATACAAACCCTTGCACCACGACGAGGTGACCAGATACGTTCTCATATGGAGAAAGATATTTTATGTAATACTCGTTGTTTCTTTTGTATCATAATGCCTTCTAGAATATTTAGCTACACACACACACACACACACACACACACACACACTCTTTCTCTTTCGCTCTCTCACATGCACACATGCACATACATACATATAGACATACAAACACATACACACACATATATACATGCGTGTGTATGTGTGAGTGTGTGTTTGTATTAGATTGGCCAAGAAATGTCTTCTCTTTTTAGCGTGATATAGCATAAGAAACGTTTAGTTCGATTTAAATAAAAAATATACCTTTTTATTTTATTGGGACATAGTGGAATCTTTTATATATTAAACTTAGTTTATTTTTATTTATTGATTCTAACATTGAAGATAGAAGGAATAAGCAAATTTTCAAAGTAAACATGAGCCACAAATATACAAAAGTTTTTTTGCAATTTATCAAGAAGTTATTGCAAATATCCTAATATGTCAAAAATGGTATGCAAAGTTTCTTTGTAGACATTTTTCACTGAATAATCTTTCGGATGAAACTAAAATTAGTAGATACTTAAGGATTGGCTGATTATGCAAACCAACTTCGAAGACTCGACTACGACTGCAGTGATTTTCATTCTCACGTAGTATTGAGGCATTGTGCCAGACTAAGCTAATCTCTGTAAGAAGAAATAAAAGTAATATCGCTTTTACTTTTAGTCGGATTAACCGAGAAAACTTTTAACAAGTTTGGGCGTAAAACTATCTTTGACAAAGAGAGACGTTTTGAAAAAGCCGTGGCGTCTTTTGTGATTATGATTAAAAGTAAATTAATGAATACCAGTTAAGATATGAGCTGATTATAGAATAAAAGTAAAAGAACAAAATCTGTGACAATGTCTCCCCATACATGTTGGCAGTAAGATGGCTGAGAAGGCTTTCGATTTAATAATTACACGAATAAAACATCTTTCGCGAGTCAAAGAAAAAAGATAAAAATTGAATAAAATAAAATAGAATGAAAAAAAATTCATTTAAAATTTTTTTTTTAATTTAAAAATTAATTTTTCGTTTTAGAAATAAAACAATTCAATCAAGAAAAAAACACAGAATATATGAATTAGAATCTAGTAATAATTAAAATTCAGACAGATAGAAACACACGCACACATATGTGATCAGAAATAAAAAGAAATGTTCACTTATCTGTTGCTATTCGCGGAGATTGCAGCCACTCATCAAGGGGCTTGATAGTAAAATTTATATACAAATATCTAAAATTAATGAGTGAATGTACTATGCGTGAATCTCGAAGTAGGGATGGATAAGTGAGCGTTTCATTTTATTTGTTCCTATTAATGTCTCATATTGACGACTATTAAGTTACTGCCTGTCAGAAATGGCCGACTTTTTTTTCTTTTGTCAAACAAAATCTCTCCTTCCCTATATATATATATATATATATATATATATATATATATATATATATATATATATTCAGACACACACACACACACATATATATATATGTCTGTATTTTTCAATTTTTTATTGTATTTTTCAATTTTTGAATAAGATGCTGAGTGATTTACGGTTTATCAACGCTTTGCAGCTTATTTAAAGCAAGAAAATATTTTTAGATCATAAGAATTTTTTTGAGATAATAATGATTTTTGTGATACAAGTTTTACTAATTAACCCATAGATGGGAGGAGAAGAGATGGATTCGTAATTTTCCTAATGGTATTTACGCGTAAGTGAATATAACGAACCCAATGGGAATTGGAACTTAACTTTCCGATGAACAATTCCGAGCTATTATCCATTGCACCACCCACATATCCCAGCTTACAGTAATTGGTATTCCCAAACAATTACCCATCTAGGTACTGACTAGTTGCTTAACTTCGGTGATCATATGGGAACCGGTGTTTCAACGTGATGTGGCCGTAAGCCTTAAGTTGTATAACGGAATCAAAATTATGGTTAAACGTTAATATTAATATTATATCAAAGTTAATATTTTTTTCGTTTTGTTCAAGTACTTTCTAGTTTTCATGTGCGCTCTAGAACTGGGTTTTGTTAGAATTTGATTGACTCCATCCTGCCGTTTTTATATTGATCCGATTGGAATCAATTCAAAGTGATGCTATGTGTAACGGTTAAACGAAAAAAACAAAAACATGTATCGAATGTTTATACTTGTTGTTTTTGAATACATATTAAATATTTCGTAGGTATATTAAAATCTTTTATACACACTTCAATATACCATTTGTAAAGAAAGATATTTAATTTGGGTCTTTTTTCTCTTGTGCTATATTCTTACCGAAAATAAATGACGATTTTGAGTCTGTGAATGCTATGTTTTAATAAATATTCTGATAAAATGTTCAGTTTTCGTCTCTCTTTTGATAATCCTGTGTACCGCTTGGGCTTGAGTTTTACACAATGACACATGATAAAGTTCAGAGTAGTGAAAGAAAAAAGTCCAGTGTATTTGGGTGTTGTGCTAGGAAGGAGCACACATACTAATTTTATTCAATTGGAGCCATTTGGGAAGAGTGTCCGACTGTGAGGCTTCATGGTCATTTAAAGGAATTGCTGCCTATGCTGAAAGGGGGATACATTAGTGATGTTACGCAAACAAATGTCAAACTCTTTTTAAGAGCTGATGCAGTTGTAAATGATTAGCGTATTGGTTGCTGAGCCCATGGTCATAGAAATACTGAGTCAAGAACTGGCGGGAGAGATGGGATCATTTATAGACATTTGAGACGAAAGATGTGATCGCAAAATATACAAGGTAACTAAAACAGTCTTTACTGTTTTTTTTAAATATAGGATCACTAATAAGCAAACGAATGTGTCATGTGCTGGGAAAGCGATGGGGGTGGGGGCATGGCTCTTGACAAATTCAAGTACATAGCGTATACACATCAGTCATAGTTCGAGCAGCGGCGAGGTAACGACGGTGTCGAAGCAGCTCGTTTGGGATTTTCTGCTTTATAGCTTTAAGGTGGAACTGTCCACTGTCGCATCAAGCCTTTGGGGATAATGCTGTGGGTGAACACACCTCAGAGGCATTGGTTCGAGAAGTTCAGGTCGAAATATCTATCCCTTTGTGAGAATCCCGCAATGGCCGATCGCAGGTCCTGGATGATGAGGCCCAAAAAGCGGTCATAGAGGAGGACAACAGCCAAACCTTTTGTGAGCTTGCCGAAACTTCCATGTTTCTGATGAAACATTCAAACTTCAGTTCCACCGCATAGGTAAAGCATACAAGTTTAGCAAGTGAGTACCCCACACACTGTCGAAAGCCAACAAGCAACAACGAGCGACGGGGGCCTGTGTTTCTCGTTGCTTTCTTGGTAGCGTATCCATATTTATTCGAGAGCTCACCAGTGACGAAAAGTGGCTCCCAAACGTACCAAACATTGGTTGTCACTACAGAACCCTGTGCATCAACACACTAGATTACCTCTACCCACACGCTAGATCATGCCCTGTATCTGATAGATTAGTAGTCAATGGTACATTATGAGCTGTTAGCAACGGGCCAAACCATAAGTGCGGGGTCCTGTACTTGCAGCAGTTGCACTGAAGCAGAAAGGGGCAGCATTGGTTAATTGCAAAGGTGTACTGTTACTCCATGACAATGCCAGAACTCATGTGGGATGACATACGGCGACTTGGCTAGGAGACACTGTGTCATCCATCTTACTCCCCGGAACTTGCGGCAACAAATTCCCACCTCTTCCATCTCCTGGACAATCACCTTCGTTGGAAATCCTTCGCAAATGAAGCACAAAAAAGGAAAATAAAACTCAATTTTCAGAACAATAGGTTAAATACAACAACTTTGACAGGTGAATTATGCAAAATAGGAAAAGACAAAATTATTCGTACAGTAGGAAAAATAGAAAAAATTGAACACTTTTCACAATATTAATAGTCAATATCATGGCCTCTCATCTTTATAACCTGTTGCAATCGTTTTCTAAAGTTTTTGATGAGATTTGAACAAGTATTTCCTGGATTTTCTTCTATTCTATGGTTACACGTTCTAATACCTGAAGGTTTTGGTAACCGACGATTTATTTGAACTGTCAATTCTTGCCATAGATTTTCAATAGGATTCAAGTCAGAACTCATTGAAAGCCATGACAGAACTGTAATCTTTTTCGGAAACCACTGGTTTAGACGTATGTTTGGAATCATTATTTTGCTAGAAAGTAAATCGCCAACCTAGATGAAGTTTTTGCGCTGATAGTAAATAGATTTTGATCCAGAATTTTGATATAGTTTGCAGATTTCATTATTCCCCTTATTGCAGTCCCCCTTGAGTTAAAACAACCCCCAAAACATCATCGAGCTGCGTCCGTGTTTTAATGTTGCCACTGTGTTCTTTGGGACGAAAGCATCACCTTTCTTGCACCAAATCATCTGTACATCATTATGTCCGAAAAGTTCCATTTTTCTTTCATCACTCCATAGTAATTGTTCCCAAAAGCAATTTTCTTTGTTCAAAAACATTTTCGCAAAATTAAACCGAGCAACAATGTGACATGTTTTGTGAAGAGGGGTTTGTTGTGGCCGGTTTCCATACAACCTATTTCTTCGCTGCTACCCATCGTATCCAAACTTTTGGCAATGTCTTTAAAAATAACTCTTGGGTCACAACACAATTTTCGTTCAGTTCTCAGTGACAATTTGGCTTTTCTTCCACACCCAGGCAAATTCTCTGCCCTGCCAAACTGTTCAAACTTCTTTATAACGGACTGTACTTTAGATCTAGGGATAGCTAACCGGTTTGAAATAATTCTGTATTGTTCTGAAAAGTGGACATGTTTAAATGCAATGGCAATGTTACGGCAATATATATTTACATACGCTCTCTGCTACCACGTTCGTCAGGCTGACCTCGAGATCCTGGGAAATAGAAAGCTTATTACTGACACCCAAATTGCAGTCTATATGACGTGTTTTACAGCAGCGAGACTTGGATCTTCTATTCCAGACAGGAGCGACGCCTCAACACCTTTCGTTTTCGCTCTCTGGGACACATTCTAGGCATCAATTGGTCCGACCGGGTCACCGATGCCGTAGTTCTAACCTGTGTCTAGTTACCCAGCCTATACGCCTTTCCTTAACAGCGCCGACTCTACTGGCTTGGACACGTACAACGTATGCCGGATGGGAGAATTCCGAAAGTATTTCTATACGGTGAACTGACCACCGGCATGAGGGCACGAGGGCAGCTATTATCTTTGCTTCAAGGACATCTGTAAAAGGGACATGAGGGCGATGGACATGGACAGGTGGGGAAGGCATCGCCAACGATCGCTCACGCTGGAGACGCGATTTACACCGGGTGCTTACACGAATGCTGCATACGCTCTATCCCTGACATATTGAGCACTTTAACCCACAAATATAGCATACGTTAAAACTATATTGTTATCATATATATATATATATATATATATATATATATATATATATATAAAATTGAGATTGACAATCACTGTTTTAGTCTAATTATGAGTAGTGCGGCTCATTTATGATAGACTATTAAGCAATAAATACCTTTAATCTGTGCCTGTATGTTACGAAGAAAAGAACACATATATAAAATATACGTATAAGCACGTACGCGGACTCTCTCTCTCTCTCTCTCTCTCTCTCTCTCACACACACACACACACACACACACACACACACACACACACACACACACACACACATACAGCATACACAGCGAATCAACTCCTATAATACAATGCCGATTATTTTGTCATAAGCCGAAATAGCTCTATTGAGAGAAAGGTAGTGGGTAACTGTGAGGATATTTGGCCTTACTGAATGCTATCGAGACGCAATGTTATTTTTGCATTTGTGACAAGCATGGGAGACTCTCTTTCTTAAACCAATGTAATTTGCTTCCCCCATCCTTCGCTATTAATATTGAATAGACAAATTATCATCATCATAGTTTTAACGTGTCGACATGTGCGTTCATGATTCTCCACAACTTCTTGAACTTGCAGCTTTAATTCAATTTGACGTACTTGCCCCTGCTATGCTATCAATTCACACTAATTTTTCCAACCCCACTCCTTACACCATGTAAGTATTAAGTTTTCTAAAGCGTCCTTCCTCATAATATCTCCCAGAAATTTCAACTAATAAAAAAAAGAATTAGTATAGTGATACCAAGTCGTTTTTGGTTGTGTTGTCTTGTTTTTTTAATAATATGTCTGTTAAAGAAAACCCAACAAAACAAAATGAACCGTCGAAATCCCGTTGAAATCTCGTCGAAAATCCGTTGCTTTGAAAAAGTCTAATATTTCATAACGTCGTCATCACATTAACAAAATGTTTTCACAAAACTTTCAGGCGGAATCTGTCAAAATAACTCACCCAAATATTTATGCCACATACAAAGATATAAACAAATATATCGATAGATATCGCAGTGTTTAAAAATACACGCATATACTTGTAGGCTTGATGTTTTTCAGCAGTCTTCCCAGCGGAAATAGATTACGTTGACTATTAACTTTTGAAACCCTGATTATTACCACAGCACGAACTTAAAATACAACTAAGATTTCACATGCATGTAAAATGGCTACGAATATGGATAAATTGATACAGACTGTCTAGCGACTGAAATAGTGAAGTATTTCTGGCTGATGCCAGATGTCGAACTTAAATGAAAACCAGGATTTAGAATGTTTATTTTGACGATAGTCAGAGCCACTCCAGTTTTACTCCTTCTGTTATGCTAAACAAACTTACAATAGATAGATGTTAACAAGCCAAGGTAGATATATATGAACAGAATGAGATAGATAGATAGATAGATAGATCTGCTGCTAGGAAAGTTAGTTCACTCGGTCGTGCCAGTGTTTATTTTTAATAAATAATTCACAAACTTTCAAAATTGGAATAAGACAGTGATTCATAATAAGTCAGCATTATTTGTTATCCACTTTTGTATTTTTTACTACATCACAAAATCAGTTTACGAACCAGTAATAAACTTTTGCCAAACAATTTTGGTATGCTTTTGAAGATTTACTATAAAGATGGACAGTGGGATACTTTTTCATGTAAAAGTGGGCGATGACGCAAAAAAGTTTGGGGAACCCTTCAATAGACGTTCAAGACAGAGAGAAGGCCCACCCTTCATAATAGGTGAAAGTTGGTGTCTGTACTTTGGTGGTGGTGGCATGTTACTAGTTTTCTTTTGGTCGTATTGAATTTTATATGATATTTTCTTATTACAGATTTGTTTCGTTTCAGTTTCCGTATTAAATTAAATACATTTTTATTTCGATTTTGTTTATAAAGAATTCAAATCTTTCACATATCTTTCTTGCACGGAAACTAATTTTATTCTGTATAAAAACTCGGAAGTGGTGCGTTAAGTTGGTACTATCAATTATAATCGTGATCGAGGTTTGCACGTGCCGCCCTTGTTCAACATATTGATCACGTCAGATTAGCGCGCCCTCCCCAAAAACTGTAATCCAGATCCTCTCAGCATAGTTTCAGTATATATCAGAGTTCGGCTCTGCGGGTGTCTAACAAACACAACTCTGCCTATAATAGACATAATTAGTCGGAATCTGTGGAGAGCCATGATCGCCTAAGTCCTGAAGGGAAATATGATTAAGTTATTGCATTAATTCCTGACTATTGACTCTCGTTTTTTCCTCAGTTGAAATGCACATGTTTTAAAACCATTTTATACCCAGCAAGATAATAAAGCCATTAGAAAGGAAGAGCATTAGAGAATATGAGGAAAACTACTATTAAGAGGCGAGGGGACAATAAAAGAACAAGAATTAAGATAATGATTGCCTTTGCATTTAAATGTTTGAAGATCAAAGTTGACTGGGAAGCAAGAAGCTGGAAGAGAGTTCCACAAACGAAAAGTGCGATAGAAGAAACTATTAGCTTAGAACTTACGGTTCCATCTAGCAGCCATTTCAACTGTAACCTTACCGCCAATCTGGTACTGCGATTAAATTCATAAAGTCTAAATTCATTAAGTTAATTTAACTAATGATGTCAAATTTATATAGCATACTTGTTCACATTTTAGGTAAAGATGACAAACTTCTGTATTTAATCTACGGGATAATAACGTCGTAGGTGAAATAGTGATTGTGAGTTCAATCCCTGGGCCGGTCGATGTGTAATCAGAGTCAGTGGAAATGGGCAAATAAATGAGCAGTACTGAAAATAAGAACTAGACGAGATATCCCGAGATATGGGCAGTGGAACGAGAACAGTCCACCCCTGTAGATTAAATAAATAATTCACTTCAGAATTCTCTGTAAGCTACGCAGTATACTCGGTATGCACCTGAGCAAAGTCGGAGAGCACAACGGCCGAAACGTAGTGATAACAACAATAAAAATTAGGACAATAGTCCGAATATAAATAAATAATTGTTCTGAATCATATGCTAATAATGAAAAGATCAAAATAAAATATTTACCATTCTTTAAAATTTTAAAAAAAGTTAAACTAATTATTAAAAAAAACAGGAAAATTTGGCTAGAATCAAAGAAAAGAGTGTTGAACTTTTATTTAATTTTCAAGGCACCTATATGGCAGTGATTGTTGGAAAATTTCCTCACAGGTGAAGAGGAGACTTGAGACAACAACTGTGTTTCTACAAAAGGATAGTTAGAATTCCATGGACGGAACATGCGAGCAACAAGGAAGTTTTAAAGAAAATAAGAAGAAAAAGGACAAGATCGGAAAGAGACAGTTGGAATTTCTGGGACACATAATTAGGAAAGAGGGTTTGAAAAATTTAACACTCACAAGACATACTGTGATAATGAAGTAAAAAGGGATACAGAAAGGCAAATTTATTTCCCTATAATCATACTCCTGACGTACTTCAAAGTTTCACCCGCTGAAAATCCAAATTTGAATAATTTTCGGAGAAAAAAAGTCTTTTTTGTTTGTGTTTCTCGCGACCTTCCCAATTGCAACAGAGTTTGACATTATACACATGCACCATGCAGATGCAGGTGCACATGGATGTCTATAAAGATAGCTGGAAACAGATGAGAAAGAATTCCCCGAGGAAAAAATGAAATAGAAGAAAGGTACGCGGGAAAAAGAAAAAATGTGGGAAAAATACGATGCCTGTATTATCTGACGTAGAATTAGAAGAAAGAAAGAAAGAAGGAACGAACGAAAGAAAGAAAGAAAGAAAGAAAGAAAGAAGGAAGGAAGGAAGGAAATAAATAAATGAATAAATAAAGAAAGAAAGAAAAGGAACAAAGTAGAACAACAACATAATATAACACGAAGAAAAAATCAAGAGTGAGGGAAAAACGGTTAGAATGAAGAAAGGAAGAAAAGAAAAAAGAGAGAAAGAAATTTAGTAGGAAAAGAAAGAAGTAAATAGCAAGAAAAAAGAAACAGAGAAAGAAAAAGTGTGTATGACGCGAAAGTAAATTAAAATTAAAATATATATATATATACAGGTTGCGGCAGGCAAATTGTCGCCATTTTATATTTTTAATTTTGCGCATGTGCGTTGTTTGTTTATGATATTGTCGACTGCACAGTAGAGTAGGGTCAATTAGATACTGTCTGTGAGAAAAAGAGCCACATGGCGCAATTCACTCAGCCAGGTATCTGGAAACGGCATGATTTACAGCTTGGCATTCGCACCGGATGCTCCAATACGAACATTTCAGAGTGTTTGGGTGTCAATCTGAGGACAAATGGATGAGTCTAATGATGATTACGAAGGTACAGCAACTCGGAAAACTCACTCTGATCATTCTGATAAGAAAAGAAGCTCCGAATTTGTTGGTGATGGCCTCAGGCTCAACACGGAGGCCTACATTAAGTGCCTTGAGGAGGTATTATCTGCCCTGGGTAAAGAGGGTGGCTGCTGGAAGACCCTATGTCTGGCAACAGGACTCTGCACCATGCTACATAAGCAGGAAAACCCAGTCATAGCTGTCAGAAAATTTGCGACAACATCACCCCTTACATCTGGCCGCACAACCCTCCAGACTGCAACCTCCTTGATTATTATGTGTGGGGCACAGTTGAACGAGAGACCAATAAAACTCCTTGTAACACCAAAGATGAACTAGGATTATGGCAGCATTCACAAACTTAAACACAGAGACCTCCCAGAAGACTTACAGGAGATTCCGAAGTCGTCTGGAGGCCGTGGTTGAAGCCAATGACGATTTTATTGAATAAATTTATTCTTTAGTACTTCAAGATATTTTGTATAATTTTGGTAAATATATCTGTTAAAATGAAGTGTCAGTGTTATTTTAATTTTTTTTTTTTTTTTTTTGCGTAATTCTGACGACAATTTATCCATCGCATCCTGTAATTAGCTATCTTAGCACACATATGTACTTGGAAACGAGCAGCCAGTCAGTATATATATATATATATATATATATATATATATATATATATATATATGTGTGTGTGTGTGTGTATATATATATATATATGTATATATATATATATATATATATATATGTACATATATATATATATATATATATATATATATATATATATATATATATATATATATATATATATATTGTCAAAAAGGAAAATTTATCTTAGCCGACGCGTTTTGTCCTCTGAGGGACTTTATCAAGGCAAATGCAAGGATTTTATTTTGTAACAAGTATTTATATACGAGTGTACAAATATTATTGGTTTTTCAAAATTTTTAACTTTAAGAACATTCATAAATATTCATCAGGTTAACCGAAAAGTCTAGGTAAACTATGGAGAACCCCAAGTGATACAATTCAATGTCTAGTAAACGAAAGTGAGTAAATGATGTTCGTGAATTAGTATTTAAATTATTTTAGTCTGGGATTAATTTATGTGTTTTATATTTTAAATAAAAGGAGGTTGTGAATTTAACCATTTTCTTTTAATTTTTTTATCATTTTTATAGTAATGTATGTCGGCTTCGAAAAGTAGTAATTATTTCAGGAAAGGAGACATTTGAAAAAAATCCAGGGCGCAAATTTATATTTTGATAAGATTCGATAGCAGCTCTCTCGACGATTTTCTTTCTAAGTAAGTCACATTCTTTTTTTAATAAATGTGG